>QPMI01000058.1:0-409598 GCA_004431415.1 Cyanophora paradoxa | reverse complement strand
CAGGTGATGGCACCGGCAAGACGGCCAGAGAACGGGCTTCCATGTCACTCGCCGGCCCAATGCATCGCCCCCCATGAAACCCGGCTGTTCGGGAGGTGCGAATGCCGAACCGGAATCCTGCACAGGATCAGCGTGAAGGCAAACGCATGGGAACCGCAACGGCGACTACATCATCGCCGACTCGCAGGCTGGAACGCGATTGGGTAGACGTGACGGTTGCGGTCAACTCCACGGTCCGCACAATGGGACATGCGAGCACTCCGCGCAGAGAGACGGGCCTCAAAAGTTTACTGCCAAGCTTGGGTGACCCGTCGCGGGCTGCAACGCGGCTCAGAACCTGCGAACTTGTCATTGGAATTAATAGACGGGGCAGTTGAAAGAGCGCACGACATACCGATTTAATGGCATCGGATTGTTGAAGCCCACGCTGACCGGATGAATCATGTAGGCCAACACGAGGCTCGTCGGCAGGAGGTTCCGAGGAAGGTAACAGTTGGTGAGAAAATAAAATAAATAACAATAAGCCAAGCAAAACGCATGCAGTCACCAACGATAACAGCATGTCCGAGTACCTCTGAATCGCGTCCTCATTGCGTGCAATCTGATGTAGATCTGAAATCTGAGAAGTCCATAAACGCGCAAAATAATTAATCATACATTTCAAATGATGCAGGTCAAAAAACATGAGAACCCACCTTCTCACAAGCCAGGGAATATATGAGCGTCCTCATATTCACGATGTCGTCAGGGGTGCAAATGAACTATTAGCAAAATCAGGAGATATGGAGTGAGACGACACACAACAGTAACCTGTGGAGTAGATACGCTACCACCCTCAGTTTGCATAAATTCGGTTAGGCAACCTGTAACGAGTAGCTCTGAGTTCACACAAACATGAACACCGCAATCAACGCCTCCTTGACGCGTTGCCTGCAAACAGCCCCCATCAATCGAATGCCTTAAATATTATAATCCAGCCAGAATGTACGTACTTCGGCTACAACATAGTTGAAAACAAGGTCACCGGATAATATATCGCGAGGTGACCCGGGAAACAGAGCCTTGTCCCGGTACGCCGATTGGAAGAACCTGAATCGGATTCACGTTACAGAGCCCCCGTAGTCATATACACAAAGCCGACCTTATAAGCGAGCCCTTAAGGAGACGTGTACATTTCCGGTCCAAGAATGCGTTCTCGTCCGTACCCATTGAACACACTTGCACAATAGCCGGTCGCAGTCGAGGGTCCGATATTCGTTGGCCGAGGCTACCCAAATTGCAGACAATTACGAGAATCCAATGACTGCACATTGATCAGTATGCATGCCGCTGCACTAAAGAAGGCGAGACGCTTACTTGGGCAGGTGCACAGGAAACCCAAGAAACTGGGTTTTGAAAATATTCACGCCAGCCTTAACGAACCATTTCCTAGCCCGATCCGATTCCCCGTACCCCGCCTGTGCATAGTCAATATCGGCAAGACGGAATAAGGCGATACATGATACACACCTTCAGAAGCACGGTAAAATACGTGTTGAAAAAACAGACACTCGTCGCAGGTACAGAAGCCCTGAACGTCGGATCACGCAACTTTTCCATCAAGCAACTATACCGTTCGTGGTCACGGCAACAATCAAAAGCGCATGACGCTGCAAGAAACTGCGTTAACTCACTGGTGGAAAAAATTCACGACCTCATCAGTAAATTCTTCGTTCGGTCTCAGGGTAGCAATGTCCCGACGTTTGAGAGATCCACTAAGAACCCCATCGTCGAAACTATAAAGTACTGTGTCTCCGTCCTTCGCGTTCCAATCTGCGCATTCCAGTATTAACTCAGGCGATACAGAACAGTGGCATCACCAAATTCGAGGCACCCGCAACTGACGTGCCCAATCGCGTGATTGTAGATTTAACAATTCGGATGAATGCATCTTTGGCGACGCGCGACATTTTGCCATCACTACCGTTTGAATCATACGTTATCACAGAGTCCCTCCAAGACAAGACGATTCGGTTTCTCTCGGTTAGAATTCCGGATATCACTGGACATTGCAAAGAAAGTAGCTCGGCTTCATCTGCGCACGGGTGCGACGACGACAACTTTCGCTCGAATTCAAGACGCAAATTCTTCAATTCGCTGATGCAGTCCAGAAGATGGGTCAGATGCTTGAACCCAGAACCGATATCTGGATTCGGCGACGACAATAAATGCTGTAGACGACAGTAATCATCCCACATCGATCCGTAAGTAGCCTTCGAGACCTCTTCGATCCGCGATAATTCAATGAAATTGATGAACGACGCAGCCATCATCTCGACGTGCAGATAGTGTTTCACTCCGTCATCGCGCATCTTCGCTAGTTCCACCACAATTTCACGGGGCGTCAGTCCCTGTGCAACCCACGACTTGAAGGTCGTCTCTGTCATCTGGCGCATGTTCGACGTGGCCTCGTCATCCAGGAATGACGTGTCGAAGGCATTAGATGACCCGTACGCAGATATTTCAGCCGCGTCCTCCAAAGTGACTGATTTAGAGTTAAGCAGCCAGTTGAAGGCACGCTCCATGGTACTGTGTAGATGAATGCTGTACGAACGCCGTTGGGTAGGACGACAAACTTGTTGAAGGCCTCCGCTGCTTCCCGCAAGTTGTACTTCAATTTGAAGACTGCCGTCATAATATTGTTCAGCAACAAGTAAAGACCACAATGCCCTCGGATATTCCCAGGGACGTTCCAGAAGATCTCAGGCGGAAACACCGGTTTGGCTGGAAGGAAAGACACATTCAAAAATAGATGAGAGTACAAAAAATCAAGATACAAGAACATACTGAGGGGTAGCCAATCGTCGCCTTCCCACGGCAACAGATTCGTCGCATTCACAACCGCATCGAACGCCCTCTTAAGATCTTTCGCAGCACCCACCGCGCGTTCCATGACGAGTGACGGCAGCTCAAAATCTCCCGCAGGCAAGGACCCTGCTGAAAAAAGCCAGAGAATTAGAAGGAGTTTGAGCGAAGTGAATCATGCACACCCCCTCCTGTAGTGGGAGCGTCCCTCTCTCCCGCTGGAGCCGCATCGGGAGCCAGCTGTAGGACGAATGGATCGGTCTGCAAACCGGCATGCGGAGGGCGCAATCCCAGAGACCCGGTCTCGACGCCCGCGGCCCCTGCACCAGGGCGTCGCCCTCAAGACCGCCAGGCAGACGAGAAGGCGCAGACGCCGACGCGGCAACCTGCGCCGTGATCGGCGTAAGGGCAGGCGCCGCAGAACAGCGCGGCGCCTGCTGCAACATCGAGCACCAGACTCACCGGGTCGGACCCACTCTCGACGCCCACGGCCGCCTGCCCCACGGCGTCGCCCTCAAAACCGCCAGGCAGCCGAGAAGGCGCAGACGCCGACACGGCAACCTGCGCCGTGATCGGCGTAAGGGCAGGCGCCGCGGGACAGCGCGGCGCCTGCTACAACATCGAGCAACAGACTCACCGGGTCGGTGGCGCTGCCGAGTGTTGGCAGATTTGCCGCAGCAGCGGCACGGTCGTCTGCCGCATCGGGAGCCAGCTGTAGGACGAATGGATCGGTCTGCAAACCGGCATGCGGAGGGCGCGATCCCAGAGACCCAGTCTCGACGCCCGCGGCCCCCTGCACCAGGGCGTCGCCCTCAAGACCGCCAGGCAGACGAGAAGGCGCAGACGCCGACGCGGCAACCGCGCCGTGAATCGGCGTAAAAGAGCGCCGCAGGACAGCGCGGCGCCTGCTGCAACATCGAGCACCAGACTCACCGGGTCGGACCCACTCTCGACGCCCACGGCCGCCTGCCCAAGGCATCGCCCTCAAAACCGCCAGCAGCGAGAAGCGCAGACGCCGACACGGCAACCTGCGCCGTGATCGGCGTAAGGGCAGGCGCCGCGGGACAGCGCGGCGCCTGCTGCAACATCGAGCACCAGACTCACCGGGTCGGTGGCGCTGCCGAGTGTTGGCAGATTCGCCGCAGCAGCGGCACGGTCGCCTGCCGCATCGGGAACCAGCTGTAGGACGAATGGATCGGTCTGCAACCGGCATGCGAGGGCCGCGATCCCAGAGACCCGGTCTCGACGCCCGCGCCCCCTGCACCAGGGCATCGCCCTCAAGACCGCCAGGCAGACGAGAAGGCGCAGACGCCGACGCGGCAACCTGCGCCGTGATCGGCGTAAGGGCAGGCGCCGCAGGACAGCGCGCGGCTGCTGCAACATCGGGCACCAGACTCACGGGTCGGACCACTCTCGACGCCCGCGGCCCCCTGCACAGGGCGTCGCCCTCAAGACCGCCAGGCAGACGAGAAGGCGCAGACGCCGACGCGGCAACCTGCGCCGTGATCGGCGTAAGGGCAGGCGCCGCAGGACAGCGCGCGCCTGCTGCAAACATCGGGCACCAGACTCACCGGGTCGGACCACTTCGACGCCCGCGGCCCCTGCACCAGGGCGTCGCCCTCAAGAGCCAGGCAGACGAGAAGGCGCAGACGCCGCGCGGCAACCTGCGCCGTGATCGCGTAAGGCAGGCGCCGCAGACAGCGCGGCGCCTGCTGCACATCGAGCACCAGACTCACCGGGTCGGTGGCGCTGCAGTGTTGGTAGATTTGCCGCATCAGTAGCACGGTCGTCTGCCGCATCGGAGCCTCAACAGATGGATCAGGCTCCGAACAGCACGAGGAGAACGCGCTCTCGAGACCCCTCCTCGTCGCCCGCCTCCCCAAGCATCGCTCTCATCAACGATATGATAATCGGGTCGCTGTCTCCCGGGAAAGGAGACACACGACGCTCGCCGGCCGGTCGCCCGGCAGGCACAGAGGCCGGAGAGCTGGAAGGAGAGGCGTAGGACCCGGGGGTGGGCACGAGGGGGCGCGGAAGTTCAGCCGACCCATGATCCTCGCCTCCCTCGTTGACAGGCAGATCCTCGGCCCCTGGCCGTGCGGGTCTACAGCCGTCGCAGTCGAAGCATTCCCTCCAGACCCAGTAACTCTCGGTAAAAAAGAGCTGCATCTGATATAATTGCTGTCAATCGCAATTGCGAAATAAACGTCAGAAGAGCAATCACAGTATCAGACAAGTCACCATCGAAAACATGATCATCACCATCAGTTGTTCCAAAGTAAGGCCACCTTCAACAACAAGCTCATCATCATCGAAATCAGCTGGTTTCAAAGGCGTTCCAATAGCCAGATTTCGCCGAACCGCTCCTTATGAAACGCTGCCGCAGGCCGATAAAACGTTCAGATATATCAGAATATGCGCTAAGAGAATAAGAAAGAAAAACGACAACTTATTAAATAAATGACGCACCATCAGCGACAGAGTAGAGTCCGCAGCGGTTGCTGGAAGATCCTTAGAACTGTCTTCCGCGCGGCAGCGCTCTCATCGGTAGAGACGAGCTAGCGACGGAAAGCACTCGTTTGACGAAGGAGCAGTGCCTGCAGCGATGATGCTCAAGTCAGTTGCAGAAGGCAGGTCGCGCCGAACACGCTAACAATGTAGAGATTTGCGACCACCTTCGCTAGCGGAGCTGACGGCAGCCGCACTCATCAGAGTCCAATCCGACAGGCGCCGCGGTGACTATACTAGTACTGCGTCCAGGAATCAAGTCGCGTCCCACGGAGTAGCCGCACTCCGTGAATCAAATAGTCACCTTATACGCCTCACCGGGAGCCTACCCAAACTGAGCTCCCGGAGTCTTTGCGACCGCAAGTAACGGAGCCCTTGCGACCGCGAGTAAAACGAGCGCTGGCTTAGCCAAGCGTGCGGCACAATACGATGTGCCTGTGTCCAAGCAACTGCGCTCTCTGCGTGCCCGAACGACGATGCTGTGCCAAGCAACTAAGCAGCAAGACAAGGGTACACTATAAGACCGGAGAGCAAACGCTACAGACGGCGGACGGAGGAAAAACCACAGCTGCGGACGACGGAGGTGTACACCGTCCACAATACGAGCTCGAGTCGCGTCGTGCTCGACCAAGCGGCGCTCAAAGCAAAGCCGGAAGTGCGCCTCGCGCCCGAGAGATCCTGAGCACGCGCGCTCAACTGTCAACAGAAGGAGACCGAGATGCTGGGCCCTCGAACGCGAGGGTGCCGCAGTGCGCTCCACCCGACCGTCCCGCAGGTGGCACAGAGAATTCTGTCGCCTTCTCCAGCCCGAGGCCCAGGGAGAATCGCGAACCAGTTTTGCCGCTTCGCGTGTCTCCTCTGACTCGACGGCAGATATTGATCCCCGATCTGTGGCTCGGTACTGATCGGCGCGCAATGACGTTTTCTCAGTCATTCAGCACCGGCGAGGTTGCGGGAGCGTCAGCGACATCCTCCATGCTGCGCTGAGAGCCACGCAGAAGGCAAGGCCTCTGCGCGTCGCGTCGAGCGGCAGCTCGACGAGCGGCCTAGCCTCGCAGCCTTGAGCTTCGCCCCGCACAGAGTTCGTGAGCCGCCCCGTCCCGCCCCGCCCCTCCCGCCCCGCCGCCATGCTGCGCAAAGAGACGCGCAGGAGACAAGGCATCTAGATCTGCACGCCGCGTCGAGCGGCAGCTCGGCGAGCGGCCTCGAGCTTCACCCTGCCGGGTGCGTAAGCCGACCCGCCCGCCCGCCCCGCCCAGCCCGACGCCATGCTGCGATGCGAAAAGTGCACGAGGCAAGGCCTCTGCACGCCACGTCGAGCGGCAGCTCGACGAGCGCCTGCTGCGCTGAGGGACAAGCAGGAGGCACTGCGGCAAGGCCTCCGCACGCCGCGTCGAGCGGCAACTCGGCGAGCGGCCTCGAGCTTCGCCCGCCGGCTTAGTGAGCAGCCCCGCCCCGCCCCGCACCGCCCGCCCCGCCCCGCCCGACCGCCGCCATACTGAGCTGAGAGACGCGCAGGAGGCAAGGCCTCCGCACGCCGCGTCGAGCGGCAACTCGGCGAGCGGCCTCGAGCTTCGCCCGCCCGGCTTCGTGAGCCGCCCGCCCCGCCCGCACCGCCCCGCCCCGCCCCGCCCCGACCGCCGCCATACTGAGCTGAGAGACGCGCAGGAGGCAAGGCCTCCGCACGCCGCGTCGAGCGGCAACTCGGCGAGCGGCCTCGAGCTTCGCCCGCCCGGCTTCGTGAGCCGCCCCGCCGCGCCCGCCCGGGCCCGTCCGCCGCATGCTGCGCTGAGAGACAAGCAGGAGGCAAGGCCTCCGCACGCCGCTTCAAGCAGCCGCTCGGCGAGCGGCCTCGAGCTTCCCCCGACCGGGCTCGTGAGCCGCCCGCCCCACTCCGCCCGCTCCGCCGCCATGCTGCGCTGAGAGACGCGCAGGAAACAAGGACTCTGCACGACGAGCCGAGCGGCAGCTCGGCGAGCGGCCTCGAGATTCACCCCGCCCGGCTTCGTGAGCCGCCCCGCCCCCCCCCACCCGCCCACCCGCACCATGCCGCGCCGAAAGACAAGCAGGAGACAAGACAGCTGCACGCCACGTCGAGCGGCAGCTCGGCGAACGGCATCGAGCCTCGCCCGCCCGGCTTCGTCACGAGGTCGCTGATCATGAAGAATCCGGACGCCTACACCCATCTACAGGAGGAGGATCAGGATGCTGCGCTGAGAGACGCGCAGGATGCAAGGCCTCCGCACGCCGCGTCGAGCGGCAGCTCGGCGACCGGCCTCGAGCTTCCCCCGCCCGGGATCGTGAGCCGCCCCGCCCAGCCCCACCCACTCCGCCGCCGCGAAGCGATGAGAGACGCGCAGGAGGCAAGGCCTCTGCAGCGGCGGGCCATGTCTCGCTTGCCGGTCTCGGCGACCGGCCTCGAGCTTCCCCGCCCGGGATCGTGAGTCGCCCGCCCAGCCCACCCCGCTCCGCGCCGCGAAGCCTGAGATACGCGCAGGAGGCAAGGCTCTGCACGCCGCGTCGAGCGGCAGCTCGGCGAGCAGCCTCGAGCTGAGCTCCGCCTGCTTCGTGAGCCGCCCGCCCCGCCCACCCGCCCCGCCGCGCCCCGCCCGCCCGTCCGCCGCCATGCTGCGGTGAGAGCCGCGCAGGAGGCAAGGCTCCGCACGCCGCGTCGAGCGGCAGCTCGGCGAGCGCCTCGAGCATCTCCCCGCCGGGATCGTGAGCCGCCCGCCCGACCCACCCGCTCCGCCACCGCGAAGCGCTGAGAGACGCGCAGGAGGCAAGGCTCTGCACGCCGCGTCAAGCGACAGCTCGGCGAGCAGCCTCGAGCTTCGCCCCGCCCAGCTTCGTGAGCCGCCCCGCCCCGCCCCACCCGCCCCGCCCGCCCCGCCGCCCCGCCGCCATGCTGCGCAGGGAGACGCGCAGTACCCGACGTCGCCACCCTTCAGCGCCAAGCAATTACGGCCCCCATCGCCCGCCGCTCAAACATGCTCCCCGCAGAGGCAGTCAAGGGAGGGCGAGGACGGCGTGCTACACGACGAAGGAGACGTCATCGGCTCGCCAACGCCACCCCTACGGCCCCCTGCGCCCCTTCCACGCATTCCGGCTCCCGCCCCGGCAGACCCGCTGTAGCTGCGGTCCCGGGGGACAGAGGACAGCGTCCTCCGCATTGAGAGGCACGTCATCAGCTCGCCCCGGCCGCCCTCAATGCCATGCTCGCGGACCCCGCCGGCCCCGCCCACCCGCCTTCCGGCGCCTCGCACATGCTGCCCCAATCACACGGCCACCGTGATTTTCCAGCTCCCATGTGGCAATGCAGGGCGCGCGCGGGCATCCACACAGATAAGACATGCCACAAATAGCAACACTGTGACAGAATACAACATGCACATCACACAACATTCGACTCACTTCGACCAACATGAGCAGGCGGCGTCGGCACACCCTCATGCCACCGCCGCGGCCCCACGCGGAAGGGCGGAGGCGCGGGGAAGGGCAGCACAACGCGAGACGCTCGAAGGAGGCGGGAAGGTGGCGACGCTTGAAGACAGCGGCGATCGCTTGAAGGCGGCAGCAGCGACGGTAGACGCTTAAAGACAAGACGCTTGAAGGCCACTGGAACCTGCGATCAGGAACATGCGAGGGCAGCAGCCTAAACCTTGGGCGACCGATGTTAGCGGAATCAACACTGCACATGCGCAGAAAACGGGCGCACGGTGGCACTCATTCTTGAGCCGTGTTCGCCGTAGACTATAACTAGGATGCGACGACCCCGCGTGGTCATCCATCTGTCGTTGCCCGTGAGGGCGACACCCACGACGGGACGTCGACGCGGTCAACCTGTAATCGCCATGCCATCGTAGTCCGCTCACAATAGCTTCGCGCGGAAGAAGAAAGCACTCCATGTTAGAAAGACAAGCACAACCCATGGCCATGCGCGGAGGAAGGAACGCACGGTAAACCGCGGTCCAGATGAACAATGAGCTCATCGCTCATTCTTGTCGCACCGGCATGGATACCTAGCACCATCCCACCCGACACATTCCTTCGGAAGCTCAGCCATGAGGCTCTCACGATGACATAAAAGCGCGGACCGTACCTGTGGCCGAGCAACTGCGCGGCCGCGTCAATATCAACGACCAGCTGACCGGCAGGCCGGGCCCGTCAATATGCAGTACCCGTAGATCTAGACCAGCCGTCCCGGACGGCTGCTCACATCGCATAGACCCTGGTTCGAATCCACAGAGTGAGTCTTATTCGCCATCTTGCTTTCAGTCCACGGTACAAAGTTCGTTAGCTAGGACATGGACTAGAATATAGTAAGCCGCCCGGGGCGCAGCGGCGGGTCATCTCTCGCTTGGTGCGCGCCTCCCACCCTTCGCCACCGCGCCTCGCGCGACGGGCGGGCACAAGGATCTCGACTCGCGACGCCCGCGCGGCGGAGGCGGCCGGAACGCAGCGGCGACCCATCTCTCGCTTGGTGCGCGCCTCCCCGCCCTTCAGCGCCGCGCCCCGCACGACAGGTGAGGGCCCGACTCGCAGCGCCTTCGCGCCAGGGCCGGGGCGCCCGGGGTGCAGCGGCGGGCCATGTCTCGCTTGGTGCGAACCTCCCGCCCTTCCCCGCCGCGCCCTGCGCGACGGGGCGGGCGCAGGTAGCTCTACTCGCGGCGCCTTAACGGCGGGGGCGACCGGGACGCAGCGGCGGCCCATCTATAGCTTCGTGCGCGCCTCCCCGCCATTCACCGCCGCGCCCCGCGCGACAAGCCGAGCGCAGTCGACCCGCCTCGCAGGGCGCAGTGCTAGCGGCGGACCATCTCTTACTCGGTGCGGGCCTCCAAGCACTTCGGCGCCGCGCCTCGCGCGACGGGGCGGGTGCAGGGGTCTCGACTCACGACGCCCGCGCGGCGGGGGCGGCCGGAACGCAGCGGCGGCCCATCTCTTGCTTGGTGCGCGCCTCCCCGACCTTCAGCGCCGCGCCTCGCGACGGGGCGGGCGCAGGGATCTCGACTCACGACGCCCGCGCGGCGGCGGCGGCCGGAACGCAGCGGCGGCACATCTCTCGCTTGGTGCCCGCCTCCCCGCACTTCGACACCGCGCCTCGCGCGACGGGGCGGACGCAGGGGTCTCGACTCACGACGCCCGCGCGGCGGAGGCGGCCGGAACGCAGCGGCGGCCCATCTCTTGCTTGGTGCGCGCCTCCCCGACCTTCAGCGCCGCGCCCCGCGCGACAAGGTGAACGCAGGCGACCCAACTCGCGGCGCCTTCGCGTCAGGGCCGTGGCGGCCGGGGTGCAGCGGCGGCCCATGTCTCGCTTGGTGCGTTCCTCCCGCCCTTCCCTCCGCGCCCCGTGCGACCGGACGGGCGCAGGTCGCTCGCCTCGCGGCGCCTTCGCGGCGGGCGCGGCCGGGACGCAGCGGGTGCCTACTGTGCTCTCCGCGTCCGTGCCTCGCGCGACGGGCGGGCGCAGGGAGGTGAACTCGCAGCGTCCTCGCGGCGGCGGCGGCCGGGACATAGCGGCGGATCATCTCTCGCTTCGTGCGCACCTACCCGCCTTCGACGCAGCGCCCCGTGCGACTAGGTGAGCGCAGGCAACCCAACTCGAGGCGCCTTCGCGACTGGACCGGGACGGCCGGAGGATAGCAATTGAGAACAAAATCCCAAGCTAGAGTGCGTCGGCGGCGGTCACAGAGGCCAAGTCCGCAGCTGCAAGCAGAGGCCAAGCCCTGAAGTTCGCAGCTGCAAGCACGGCAGCGGGGCCACAGCCCTGGCGGCGGTCTAGATAGATACATAGATTCCTTGCGGGCGCACACGTTGATTGTTTAGCAGAGGATAAATAACTACCAGTTCATTACCTAGGACATGGACTACGTAGGCCGCCCGAAGAGAAAATGACCGGCGACAACGGCCAAATGGTTCGGGCGGAAGCTTGGATATTCGGTACCCGAAGATCTAGACCAGCCGTCCGGAACGGCTGCTCACATCGCATAGACCCTGGTTCGAATCCAGGGAGTGGGTCTTATTCGCCATCTTGCTTTCAGTCCACGGTACGAAGTTCGTTAGCTAGGACATGGACTAGAATATAGTAAGCCGCCTGGAGCGCAGCGGCGGGTCATCTCTCGCATGGTGCGCGCCTCCCCAACCTTCGCCACCGCGCCCCGCGCGACAAGCAGAGCGCAGGCAACCCCACTCGCAGGGCGCAGCGGCAGCCCATCTCTTACTTGGTGCGGGCCTCCCGCACTGCGGCGCCGCGCCTCGCGCGACGGAGCGGGCGCATGGATCTCGACTCAAGACGCCCGCGCGGCATGGGCGGCCGGAACGCAGCGGCGGACCATCTCTCGCTTGGTGCGCGCCTCCCCGCCCTTAAGCGCCGCGCCCGCGCGACGAGGTGAGGGCAGGCGACCCGACCCGCAGCGCCTTCGCGCCAGGGCCGGGGCGCCCGGGGTGCAGCGGCGGGCCATGTCTCGCTTGGTGCGAACCTCCCGCCCTTCCAGCCGCGCCCTGCGCGACGGAGCGGGCGCAGGTAGCTCTACTCGCGGTGCCTTCGCGGCGGGGGCGACCGGGACGCAGCGGCGGCCCATCTATAGCTTCGTGCGCGCCTCCCCGCCATTCACCGCCGCGCCCCGCGCGACAAGCCGAGCGCAGTCGACCCGCCTCGCAGGGCGCAGTGCTAGCGGCGGACCATCTCTTACTTGGTGCGGGCCTCCAAGCACTTCGGCGCCGCGCCTCGCGCGACGGAACGGGCGCAGGGATCTCGACTCAC
The DNA here is from genome assembly GCA_004431415.1 of Cyanophora paradoxa. NCBI lineage: Eukaryota > Glaucocystophyceae > Cyanophorales > Cyanophoraceae > Cyanophora > Cyanophora paradoxa. The sequence goes on along the minus strand of QPMI01000058.1, from coordinate 397,486 downwards.
GACGCCCGCGCGGCGGGGGCGGCCGGAACGCAGCGGCGGCCCATCTCTTGCTTAGTGCGCGCCTCCCCGACCTTCAGCGCCGCGCCCCGCGCGACGAGGTGAACGCAGGCGACCCAACTCGCGGCGCCTTCAATTCGCGTCAGGGCCGTGGCGGCCGGGGTGCAGCGGCGGCCCATGTCTCGCTTGGTGCGGCCCTCCCCGCCCTTCCACGCCGCGCCCTGTGCGACCGGACGGGCGCAGGTAGCTCGCCTCACCGAGTCGCGGCGCCTTCGCGGCGGGCGCGGCCCGGACGCAGCGGGTGCATACTGTGCTCTCCGCGTCCACGCCTCGCGCGACGGGCGGGCACAGGGAGGTGAACTCGCAGCGTCCTCGCGCCGGCGGCGGCCGGGGCATAGCGGCGGCTCATCTCTCGCTTCGTGCGCACCTCCCCGCCCTTCGACGCCGCGCCCGCGCGACTAGGTGAGCGCAGGCAACCCAACTCGAGGCGCTTTCGCGGCTGACCGGGACGGCCGGGACTATCCGCACCGGCCACCCCACAGGCCGCCCAGCGGCCGCCCCGCCCACCCAGCGTCCGCCCTGCCCGTGGCCGCCCTGACCCGCCCCGCCCGCCCCGCCCCGCACGCCCGCCCCGCGGCCGACAAACTAAATTGTACGAATACAAGTGTAATACTAGCTGGCTTCTCAGAAGTGAGAGCAGCGCCGCGGCGCTGGCAGTCATGCAGCCACAGACCTTAAGCTTCCAGAAGTTTAGTCCGACGAAAAAATAGTGGAGGGCATCACACCTGCCGCAATGAAAACATCATCCAAGGGATAACAGGAAAGTAGACATATACCGCTATAGGCAGGACGAACATGCAGAAAAGTCCAACGCAGGAACTTGGTCCGTGGACTTCATAACTTGCTCCTCCATCAGAGCGATGGAAGTCTTGCGTTTGCGCGAAATAAAGGTGTGGTTCGATCTTGATATCGTCATGACCTTCGTCATCTCCTCAACGCTGAAGTTCGCAATATCGAGGGCAATCCAATCGACTGCAGCAGGCCAGACAGGCGAGCTCATGCCAATATCAAGCTCCTCCAAAGTAGCTTCGAAGCAGACACAAACCCAATCGCCGCAATTAATCACTCCAGTCTGCAGCTTGAAGCCAGGTGGAACTGCAAGAGTGCAGATATAATCTGGGAAAAGACGATGTAGCTCTACCTCTAGCTCTTCCGGCATGCCGTCTCCTTTCGAATCGAACCAGCGAATTTGCTTCAACTCCTTCATTACGGACATCAGGCAAAAATGCTCTCCAAATCCGCGGGGATCAACGTTGTCCCCTGTAGTAACAGGACACGAAAAGCACACAGCACTACCACCATTCAACATAAGGTTCGCCGCTCTATCTGGAGTACTCAGGCTGCGTAGAGACTGCAGGAGCAGCTGCTCGTGCATCGGGTACGCGAGCATCACGCGCTGAAGCAAGTGATTGTACTTCTTGGACTTGAGAGCCCCAGATGTCGTGCAGGCAACGTGAACGTCCTGCGCGTCTCATGTCAGCACACGAAGCTAGAAAAACCATAACCAACGCAATCATTACGCTTTCACCGTTAGCCAATCCTTGGAGGATGGGACTGTCTGTTCTGAATGCGGCCGGCTGATCGTCCTCTGCCGCGCTTGATTCCCCTTGCCGCGCTTCCCAATTGGAGTTCCACGCGCATTCTCCATCCCCTAGGCAAACGTGCGTCAAGAATAAAGACACCCAGCGGCAGACGCAAAAAGGGACACACGTCAACATGCTCGTCAGTTGCCCGTAGCCCTCAGCCGGAACAGAGACGGCAGCCTCGCGTCCGGCCGAGTTCAAAACAGATGAGCTACGGCTCGGCGATCAGATCACTTTGACGAAAGTGCTTGAAACCGCTACGGTTACACACCTTCTCTTGGGAGGCATCACACGGCAGGGACAATACGGCAGATGGTGAAGAAGCGCCCGCCCGATCGCATCAACCAGCAGCGGCTCAAAAACGGACAACGAGCGCCGAACAGTGACAAGGAGGGCCGGTGAACGAAGTGCCGGGTACACAGATAATCAAGTCGGTTCCCCGCATTCGCGTATACATACGTATACGCGTGAGCTCATTGCAGCATTCAGCGTGTCTGCATGCCGTAGATGCCGCACGAGACAAACGACCGTTCATTGCCCGGATGGAAGCAGGATAGCGGCACCACCCATCGAACGCGAGGCGGGACGCGGAAAGCACAGTAGGCACTCGAACAACGAGGCAGGGACCCGGAGGGCGAACCAGAGGCAACCAGCTAACGTCACTGGATGCAAAAGTCCCTAAATTCAGCGAACTGCTGTACACGAGCACATACAGACGCTCAATCACGTCATTCAATGGACAGCATATAAAAACAAGCCCAGTTCAGGGAAGTGGGGAAGAAAGAGGACAGTCGATGCACTCCTGAACCCTATGTATGACCTATACAGGGGGCACTGCCCCTGACGGCGACGAACTTGTTCGACCGGTAGAAGATTGTAATCCGAAAGGTTCACGTAGAGTCGCGCAATCTACCAGATAGACACAGTGAGAATATCCATGGCAAGGCAACATCAGCGAACGAGGCACGTTATTATCGCGAGAGCGCCGTGACACACCCGTCCGTTCTCGCGGAAGGTTAACAGGTTCCGGTCGACGTCGGCTGCGATCAGTATCGCTATCTGCACGAGTTCAATTACAGCCACATTGCACGCCCCGACTACATCAGCCAAGGCAATTATGCACCTTGGTAAGCGACTGGGCTCTGTCGATGCGCTTGAGAACCTTCTCGTTGAAAGCAGCACCATGCATGAGTGCCCTTACATAGTGCACAGTATGCTTGCCGATTTTCTCCTCGGTGAGCATCACGAATTTCTGCAAATCAGCCCCGTGTCAAAGAAGAAGCGAAAGCAATGCACGTGAGCCACACTAACTTGGTAGACGTTGCTTGCGTCGCTCGACCGGTCCACCCACATGAACATAGTGCCAAGAGTGGAAGCAGCTCGCTCGAGACGGTATTGCGACAGTAGGCAGGACCCGCAACACCGCTCAGAGATCCACCACAGCAGCTGCCGGTTAATCAACAATGCATATCCTAGGGAGGGAATGCATATTCTAGATAGCGAATAGAGAGGTTACTAACCTCGCAATAGCGGAGAACCTCATCAGACAAAAGTGCCAGTCGCCGGATCAGGCACTCTACCTTAATGAACAAGTGATCCATACACAGCAGCGCTTGCTTTCGGTCGCGTCGGTGTCCCTGATAAGCTTGAATGCGGCCTGCACGCTCTAAGTCAGCAACTAGTAACGCGCCACGCGAAAGACAGAGCAAGCAGCTTCCCCGCGCCTCAGCCCAATACGTAGCACCGGAGATATCCCCTGCTCCAGCCGGGACAGCGCCAGGGTATAATGAAGAACGGGGTACGACGGAATGCTTGAATTCAGCTTGAGGATCGTCTGCTGAAAGGACATGCCAACCTGCAAGGTTCAGGCGATCAACAGAGAACGAGGGGACGAATGCGCAAATAACAGGCACAAAAAACCCACCAGTGCGACATTCCCGCGCTCTTGAAGTTGTACCGCGTTAGCTGGACCTCAGCCAGAAACTGGCAATGTTCATAGATTTGACCAGGATCAAGGGCCATCCGGGCGGCGGAATCAGCACTTGCAAACTCCGTCAACTCGCTCTGTGACATCAGAGAGGCAGGTATCATGATATGGCTGGCCGCAGATCTATGAAAAGGCAATCGTACATGCACACCTCATATCTCTGCCCCATTTCGTCGACATCGATATTCGCGAGATCGATGTTAGCGGCGGTGAGCATCCTAGAAATCCGCTGCAAATCAGTAACCACGCTCTCGATCAGGCCGTGCCATCTCCAAAGAGAGACGAACGGGCGGAATGCACCTGGTCCGCGGCAGCCAAAGCGATGACTTTCGCCCGATCCTCCGCTGAAAGGGCAGAGATACAAGTGACGGCGTGGCACAGTAAGAGGAGCGCAGAGTCGGCCACTGGCCACTCAACGACGCGGCTCTGATCATCGCGTGCGAGCACTAACTGCGGCACGAAATACGTATACGATTACGGAGGAAACGCGCGCGTACGACGGCGCAAAACACTGACAGGACGAACCGCGCTCCGATACAGCCCGGCAACGAGGTCATCGACGGGTGTAGCGGCGCCTTCGGGGAACGTCTGCTGCAGGATGCGGCCCACGCAAGGGGCGCATTGAACGCCAGCCCCGGGCCGGCACCCACACAGCACGGGAACTGCCGGCACTTCCCGACTTGCCGGCCGTTCCGACGATGCCATCGATACCGGGAAAGCGATGGCAAGCGTCGGCGACACGCGCGCAACAGTTGAAGCGGCAGAGCACCTCAGCTGCAAGATGACAAGCGCAGAGGGGTATGTGGCGGACGGCAATGTGGGATACGTATTTCTAATGAACCCGATGCGCGATCGCGAACGATCGCGACCGCCGGCCAGCGATGCCGCCTGTTCACCACCAAGCCCAGTAAGAGGCTGCAGAACTTCACAATATCACCGTACCCTACCACAGTCAGCTGACAGAATCTATTAACACCTATTGATCGTCATAGTGACATCTCCGAATCTTTTAACAATAGGTCATTGTCATAATGACATCATAATGACATCACGGAATCTTTAACAGCGATCCATAGCATACCTAATACCCAAAACCTCGAGAGGAACCTCGATTTGTGGATCAAAAGTGGATACTAGAGCCTCTGGTCTCTTCTTCCCTTCGGTCAGAATTGAGACCAGAGGCTGACCTTTAGAGGTCCTTCCCCTCCAACAGGGGCAGTGCAACTGCAGTGTCCCTGTTCCGTTCATATGCCATGATGCCGCATGCCGCAGTGCCTGGGCTAACCTACTAGTACTAACTTTAGTAAGCATGCGTACGTGGTGGGCCCGGGGCACTGGTGGCACGGTGGCCGCGTGGTGTGCAAGTGGTGCACACTGTGACAAAGGGGGGCCCGGGGACCGGAAGCTTGAAGGGGGGCAACCCGGGCGAGGCGAGGCGAGGGGCACTGGAGAGAGCCTCGGAGCGGAGGAGAGGCTGGTACCAGCCTGGGCTGGGCTCGATCAGCTGCAGCTGGTTCGGCGAGCTCGAGGCGGGGCAGGCGGGGCTTGCGGCGTCACTGACGTCGACCGGCCGCCTCAGAGGGCGCAGAGGGAGCGCTCGCGGCAGAGCCAATCCCGCATCTCGGCCCGCGCCTCCCTCCACATCCGGAACCACGGCTCCTGAAGCTCCGCGTACTCCTGCCCCGCCGGCTCATCGGGGAGGAGGAACGGAAGCAGCACGGGTGCGGACGGGCGGACCGCGCGGGCCGACCAGGGCTTCACGATCGCGTAGTGCGCGACGCGCACGCGCGCCGCTTCCATCGCCAGGAAGCGCCTCTGCACCCCGGGGCGTCGGACCGGGGTACGACGTCCACGGCGCGGGGGTACGGGGTCGGGGCGCACGTCGAAGGAGCCCTCCTGGGAGAGGAGGGTGTAGGGCATGAAGTTGAACTCGAGGGGGAGTACCGTGATGTTCCGCCCGAAGTAGCGGTTGAGCAAGCCCTGCGTACGCCGTTACGGCCGGGGGAGAAGGGGGCGGGGGGTACGCTCGGGCGCCTGGTCGTAGGGCCCCACGAAGGTGTTCTGGCGGCGGCCCTCGCAGGGGGCCTCGTGGGCAGCCAGCCACGTCCGCGGCCGCGGGCCCATCACGTCCCTCCTGTATACCCCCCCCCCCCCCCCGCCGGCCGCTCAGAACGGAAGGTTGATGGGGAGAGGCAGGCGGGGGGTACGGGGCGCGCCGGTCGTCCCAGACGGCGGCCCACTCGGCGAGGCGAGCGAAGTCGGGGAGGGAGGGCCGCAGCACGAAGACATCTCCGTTAATCGACGTACCCGACTCCGCAGTCTCCCACAGGTACCCGTCGTACACGCCTGGCCCCGAATCGAGCGAAGCAGGAGGCGGAGGCGGGAGGGGCAAGGGGTACGCGAACCGCAGGGCGGGGGGCACTGGAAGAGGGCGCGGATCGGACGGAGAATGAGCGTGTCGCCCCCGAGCTGCGGGCGGGGCGCGGGGTCGGCGAGCCGGCCCCGGGGGGGAGGGGTGGGGTGGCGGGCAGTAGGGGTACGTACGTAGACGACGCGCTCGTACTCCACGAACTGCCACGCGCGGAGCTTGAGCCACGAGTCCGTCACGGAGGTCCCTACGCTGCCGAAGTCCAGCTCCTCGACCTGCGGATCGTGAGTGCGGTGGCGGGCTCCGCAGGTCGGGGGGGGGGTACGCCTCACCTCGACGACGCGGTCGAACAAGACGGATAGCAGCTCAACGGCGTCCTCGGGGACCGTCGCCCGCACCTGCCGGCCCCGCGCGTCACCCGCGGGGCGAGAGAAAGAGGCGCCAACCAGAACTTTTGGGCCAGAAGTGCCGCACCATGACGACTAGTGAGTGGTTCGAGCGCGGATGCACGCGCCTGTAGCTGTACGCGAGCACGGAAACGGTCTCCGCGTACTGCCCGTTCGTCGCCAGCGTCATGAGCGCGCCTGCGGGCGCCGGGCCTTGGCTGGCAGCGCGACGAGGGGCGACGGGTCACGCCTAAGGCTTTCAAACGCACGCCTGGAACCTCCGGTTTCCGCCCGTATCCGCGACGCGACGAGCTCCGCGAACTGGGCGAGCGCTGTGAGCGGCGTCCGCGCAAACGCAAGGCCGCCGCGTGCACCGGTCCGCTCGCGGGAGGTGGCTTGTCCCAGTGTGCGTAGGCTATTGCGGCACAGATCAGCAGCACAGCGGCCGACGACGCCCGCATTTTCGCCCAGAATTGACTCTACCCCCCTAGCTGAGGCGTCGGCGATGTCGGCGCCAGGGAGCAACCTTCCGAAGCCGCGGGTGCGTACACACGCGCAAGAGCACGAACGTGGTGCGATGGGAGCGCAGGTGCCGGCGCGGGCGTCTCTCGGCGCCGCTGCGGGCGCCACGGCGCGCCCGTCAACCGGGACGACGCTGGAGGAGCGCAAGGCGGCCCTTGAGGAGCGCCTGAAGGCGCGGAAGGAGACGACGTCCGCTGCGGCGAGTTCAAGTGCAGCGGCGAAGCCCGCCTCCGCGGCGACTGCGCGAAGTGAGCATAGAGCGCAACCGAGATCCTCGATCGTTTACCGTACTGAAGCTCCGGAACGCAGCGACGACCGCGGTGCCGCGCACATCCACGACCGCAACTACCTCCATCCCGCGCCCAAGCGCGACGCCGGCGGCCACGCGCACGTCCCTGAGCGGCACACTGCGCAAGAGCCAGGAGCCTTCTTCCGCGCCGCTGCCGTCTCCGCGCGCTCCCCTCCCGTCACCGCGGACACCGGCCCGCCCGAGTCTGGCCGGCCGCTCCGCCGCTGCGAGTCCCGCGGCGGCGGCCCCGCTCACGCCGCGGACGCCGTCGGGCGTTCTGGTGCCGCCGGCGATCAACGAGGAGCAGGCGGAGGGGGCGATGATGTCGCCCCCGCCGCCCATCCGCAGCGAGTCGCCCGTGCACATCCGCAGCGGCGGCCGCTTCGGCGGCTCGCCCGTCGTCTCTGCCGAGCCGCAGCCCGAGGAGCCAGTCACACCCCTCCGCTCCGCCATGCCCCCGCCCAGCGACTATGTCCCCGACTCCGCCCGGCGGTGCGCCACCGCTGCCCGCCCGCCCGCCCGGCCCCTGGCCGCCTTCGCCCGCCGCGTCGAGCGCCCCGCGCGGCGCGCAGGCGCGCAATGACATCGTCGCACGAGCCGCCGCCGGCAGGCACGCCCGAGGGGTCGCCCCTCCCCCGCATCTCCAGCGGGGCGACGCTCGCCGACGCCCGCCGCCAGAGGCGCGCACGCGCGCGCCCGGCCGGCCCGCTGCGCGCCGGGGCGCGCTGACGCGCGGGGCGCCGCAGCAGCACGCGGGCGCTGGGCGACTCCGCGGGGTGGGAGCACCACCGCCGCGAGCTCGAGCGGCAGCTCGTCGAGCGCGAGCGCGAGGTGCCCCCCACGCTTACTCCTCTCTCCCCCGCCTTCTTCTAGCCTCCGACCGGCCGGGGCCTCAGGTGAAGTCACTCGAGAACCGCATCGCAAAGCAGAGGGAGGAGTTCGCCGTCCAGATCGCCGGTTCGAATCCCCGCGCGTCCGCTGCCCTCTCCGCCCCTCACGCGGCCCCGTTTGCGCGCAGAGTCGGAGGCGGCGGCGGCGGCCGCGCGCGAGAAGACCGCCGAGCTCGAACGGCGCCTCCAGGGTTCGCGATTCTCCCCCCCCACCCCCCCCCCCAAAAAAAACCCCTCCCCCAACCCCAACCCCCACCCCGCCCCCGCCCACGTGCCCGTGCATCGGGCAGAGGCGGCGGCGCGGTTCGAGGCGGCGGCGGGGGAGCGGCGCGCGAGGGACTCGTCGGCGCGCGACGTCGAGGCTCAGCTCGCCGAGGCCCGCCGGGCCCTCGCCGAGGCCCAGGAGGTGCGCCCCGCTAGCAAGCTCACGATTCCCTCGAGTTCTCGAGTCGGGCCCGCGAGGCAGCCGCGCATCTCTAAGCGTAGCTTCTCGCTCTAGGCGCAACCCCCCCCCCCCCCCTCCCCCCCCCCGCGGCCCCTCTCCGAAGCAATGGAAACCGCGTGAAGCAGAGCGCTGAGGCGTTGGGCTGGACGCAGGTGGCGGAAGGGGCGGCGGTGGAGAAGGAGCTGGCGGAGGAGAAGGCCGAGGCGCTGCTCCAGGAGCTCGAGGCCCTCAAGCTCAAGGCGCGTCACCCGAGGCCGGAGGGAGCCGGGCGGGCACGGGCGGGGCGGGGCGGGGCGCCGCCCAAGGCCAGAGGATTCGAGTGCCGAGGCTCGGCGCCCCCGGGTCGAGCCTCGTTCGGCCCAGCGGCTCTAGAGCTCGGCTCCCGCTCCGAACCCCGAGGGGACAGGCGGGGCGGGGCGGGCCGCGGTCTGACGGGGGGCGGGGCCAGGTGGAGGAGCTGGAGACGGACCGGGAGCTGCTGCAGGAGGAGGCGCGCCTCCGCGAGGAGCTCGCCGCCTCCGCCCTCCCCGGCCCCGAGGCGGGAGGTGGGGCGGGCGAGGCCGCCGCCGCCGCCGCCGAGCTGCGCGCCCTCCGCGAGCAGGTGCGGCGCGCTGGGGGCGCCAGAGCGCCCCGAAGCGAGCCCGGAACCGCGGCGGGCTCCCGGGGTCCTGAGTCGGGCCCGGCGCCGCAGAACGGGAAGCTGCGGGAGGCGCTGCAGAAGGTCCACGAGGTCACCAGCCGCGAGAAGGCCGCCCTCCAGGCCAAGGCGCGCCGCCCAGGCATCCCCCTCCCCGGCCCCCGTCGGCTGAGGCGGGGCGGGGCGGGGCGCGGGGCAGGTGCGGGAGGCGGAGAAGGAGGCGGGGCGGGCGCGGGAGGCGGAGGAGCGCGCCGAGCGCCTCCAGCGCGACCTCGCCGCCGAGAAGCTGGCGCGCCCCCCCGCCCCCGGCCCCGCCCCGCCCCCAGAGGACCGCCCCGCCATGCCCTCCCGGCAGAGCCCGCCAAGCTCCGCCGGCCCCCTAGCGCCCTGGAGGCCCGCGCCGGGCCGCGGACTCGGCGTCCCGTTGCTCTTCTTCGTCTGAGGCGGCGCCCGGGCGTGCAGCGCTCGGGGGAGCTGGAGGAGCGGGTGGAGGAGGGGGCCGGCGCCGCCGCCATGGCCGAGCGCCTCATCGCCAAGAACGCCTCCCTCGACGAGGTGCCGGGGCCCTGCCGCCCTGCGACGTAGAACGCGGGAGGGGCTGCCTTGGAGCCACAGACGCCGCCCCCCCGCTCGCGCGGGGGCTCGCCGGCCTCGTCTCACTCTGGCGGGGCAGGAGGCGGAGCGGCTGCGGGGCCAGGTGCAGGACCTGGAGGACCTGAAGGACCTCAGGTACCCCCGCCCCCGCCCCGGCCCCCGCCCAGCGCCCCGCCGACGGGGGCCGGCAGCGAGGCGATCGAGGAGGAGCACCGGACGGAGATGCGGCGCCTCGCCGACGAGCTGGGCGCGCGCGACGCGGCGGCCGAGGAGGCCCGGGCCGAGGCCGCCGCCCTTCGCGAGCGCGCCGCCGACCTCGAGCGGTGCCGCCCTCGCCGCCCCGCTGCCTGCGCCCCTCGCGCCCTCAAGCCGGCTTGCCGCCCCGGGCAGGACGCTGGAGCAGTTCCGGGAGCGCATGCGGGCGCTGCTTGCCGCCAACGAGTCCCTCCGCGAGGCCGCCGCCGCCTCCTCGGGCCCCGGCGGCGACGCGGAGGCGCGGGAGCGGGCGCAGCGGGCGGCGGCGGCCGAGGGCGGGGCGGCGCTGCGGGCCCTGGCCGCCGCTATGGAGCTCGAGGCCGCGCGCTGCGCCGCCGCCGAGGCCGCCCTCCACAGGTGCGCCCCGGGGCGGGTGGAGGGGCGTCGAGCAGGGCGGGGCGGGGGGCTAGAGGGGGCCGCCCGCCCGCCGTTCACAGGCCGCGGCAAGCTTCCGTGCCTCACGATCGTCGCCAGGGACTTTGTGGCGGCGCTGGTGCCGGAGGCGCTGGCGCGGGGCGAGGCCGAGCCGCTCGCCGCCCTCCTCGCCGCCCACCGCTGCGCCGCCAAGGCCGACGCCCTCGCCACCTTCGTGCGCCCCCGCCCCCGCCCCCGCCCCGCCGTCCGACCCCTGCCTGCCGCCGCTCACCCCGGGGCAGCTGCTGCAGCGGTACCCGTCCCCGTCGACGCCGGTGGAGCTGCTGCGCGCGGGCCTCACGCCGGCGACCTGCCGCGCCGCCCTCCGCGTGCGTGAGACAGCTTCGCCCGCGCGCCCGGGCGCGCGCCAGAGCCGCGGGGCCGGGGGCAGCTGCGGGAGAAGGCGCTGCGGGCGACGAGTGTGGCGAGGCAGCTGCGGGCGGGGCTCGTCGCGCTGGAGGAGGACGCCGCGTACGGGCGCCTGGCGGGGGCGGCGGCGCGCGAGCTCCCCGCCGTCGAGCGCGCCCTCGAGCGGCTGCTGCAGGCCGTCAGGGAGGACATGCTCAGCGACGCCGCCGACGCCCCCGACCTTGACGTCCGCCCCCCCGGCCCCTTTCCCTCTCTGTGAAGCCCCTCAGCCGCCTTCTTCCCGCAGTCGGCGCTGGAGCGGGCGGCGGGGGCAGGGGCGAGGGCGGCGGGGCCGGAGGAGCGGCTGCGGGCGCTGGTGCCGGCGTGGGAGCGGGCGGAGGAGGCCGGCCGGCGCCTCCTGCTGCGCCTCGAGGCCTTGGACGCCGACCTCGCCGGGGCGGCCGCCGAGGCGGCGCGCGGGCTCGCCGGCCCGCCCGCCGGCGAGGAGGCCGACGCGGTTCTGCTGGAGAGCGCGGAGGAGGGGGACGAGCGGGCGCGCGCTGCGCTCCTCTCGCGCGTGCAGGGCGCCCTTTCCACGCTGCAGGCCGCCTCCGCCGCCTCGTCGCCGCCTGCGCGGGGCGTCCCTCGCGAGCGCCCCCGCCGCCCTCTTCGAGCGGCTCGAGGCGGCGGAGCGGGCGGCGGGGCAGGCGGCGGGGGCGGTGGGGGAGGGGCGGGGGCGGGCCCGCTGCGGGGGGCGCTGGGGGAGCTGGCGGCGGCGCAGCGGCGGGTGGACGAGGCCTTCGAGGGCCTCCTCGCCGGCGACTTCGACGCCAAGGCGCGCCCCGCCCGGCCCCCGCCCCAGCTCCCAAACCCCGCCCGCCCGAGCGGCCCGGCGCTGGAGCGCAGGGGGCCGCCCTCGCCGAGCTGGCCGCGCAGGCGGGGGAGAGGCGAGAGGGGGCCGGGGGGCGATGGAGGCGCGGGCGGGGCGGGTGAAGGGCGAGCTGGCGGCGGCGGGGGCCGTGCGGGGGCGCCTCGAGGAGGAGCGCCGCGCCCGCGAGGAGGCCGAGCGCCGCCTCCTCCAGCGCGACAAGGTGCCCCGCCCCACGCCCCGCCCCGCCCCACGCCGGCGCGAGGGGGCGCCGCGCCCCTGTCTCTCGGGCCCGACGGACGGCGCCGTGAAGCGTCCCCTTACGCGCCTCGGCGGCAGGAGCTGGAGGAGGCGGCGGTGAAGTACGCGAAGCTCGCCCACCGCCTCGACGCGCTCGCCGCCAAGGTCCCCGCCCCCCGCACGCGCTGGGCCCCCGTGGACGCGGCCCCGGCCGGGAGCCGCGCCACGCTCGAGCTCGGCGACCGCTTCTCGAGCCGCCGGCTTCGGTGATGAGGGGTCGGGGGCGCGCAGGCGGAGCAGACGGGGGCGGCCCAGCAGGAGGCCTCCCGCCTCCGCGCCGCCTCCGAGGCCCGCCCCGCCCCCCGCCCCCTCACCCCTTCGCGCCCCCTCCGACGCGCCCCGCGCAGCTGGCGCAGCGGGAGGAGGCCGAGCTCCGGGCGCGCCTGGCGGAGGCCGAGGCGGCGGTCGCCAAGGCCCGCGCCGACCTCGCCGAGGCCAAGGTGCGCCCCGCTCGCCTCTGCCGGGCCTGCCGGGGCCGCTGGAGGCTTTCCAGGAGTAGGGATAGGATCCTTTAGGGCCTTCTGGGCGGAGGCGCGCCGCACCTGACGGGCGCGCAGGCGGCGGCCACCGCTGCTGCGGCCGCCGGCGGCTCCGCGGCGGCGGCGGCGGGCCCCGCGGCAGCGCTGGCGAAGCTGCGGGAGAGCCGCGCCTCGCCCCTGCTCGAGGGCACGGCATCCGCCAACGAGCTCGCGAGGCGCGCCCGCCCGCCCTCCCGGGGGGCCCTTGGGAATGAAAGAAAGAGAGGTCTGAGGGGGCCGCGCAGCGCGCGTCTCGAGGCGGTGACGCTCAAGAACGCCCTCCGGCACCTCTATTCCCTCGTGCGCCCCCGCCCGCTCCCTGTTGGCCCGGCCTCCCCCTCGCCGAGGGGCCCCGCGGCAGACGCGCCGCGCGGCGCTTTCCGAGACGCAGCGGCTGCTCGCGGACCTCGCGCCCCTCCCCGACGGCCCCGCCCGTCCCGCCCCGCCGCCGCCGCCCCGCGCGCCGCCGTCGCCGTCCCCGCCCGTCCCGCCCAGCCGCTCGCCAGCGGAGAATCCTCGGACCCGCCCGCGCCGGGCGCCGAGCCGCTCGCGCTGCAGGCCGCCCGCGCCGGCGCGGGATCGTCGGGCCCCCGCGCCGCGCTCGGGTGCATCCGGGAGCTCGGCACCGTCGTGAGGGTCCGCCCCGCCCGCCCCGCCCCGCACCCCCCCCCCTCCCCCCCCCCCCCCCCGCCCCGGGCGGCCCAGAGAGCGGCTCACCTGAGGCGGCGCCCCGGCAGCACCTGCGCGCCGTCGAGTCGGGCGCCCGCGTCGTCTCTCTCGCGCCCCCGCGCCGCCGGTGGCGGCCGAGCGGGCGGCAGCGCGGCGGCGGGCGGCGTAGGCCCTGCCGGCCTGCCCGCAACGGCCCGTACGCGGCGGGGCGGGGGCAGGCGAGGAGGACCCGCTCCTCGCCCGCGCCGCCCGCGCCCGCGCCCTCGCCGCCGCCCTCCTCCCCGCCCCGGCCCCCGCCGCGGGCGCCCCGGCCCCATCTCCCGCCGCCCCGGCCGGAGCCCGCAGGGTGCCCGTCGGGCGCATCTCGGTGCCGACGGGGGCGGCCGCCGCCGGGTCCCTTCTGGGCGACCTCCACTCGATCCTGGGGGGCGCCCAGGGGGCCTTCGCGCCCCCCGCGGGGCCCGTACCCCTGCTCCTCTCCCCCCCGGAGCTGCACCGCCTGAACGCGCTGCTCGTCGCCTGACGCCGCCGTAGACTAGAGGCTGTGGCCGGCACTACGGTAATATCAAAAACAAAAAATAACATGCTCAGATCTACACAATGTAGTACACATTCCACGACTAGTACTTGGCGAGAGGAGTTCGCACGGTCACCGGGTGCGAATCGAATTCGAACCCGTACTTTTCGGTAGCCTTCGGAAGCGGCGGGTGGCGCGGGTTTGGCGAAATCGACTTAACTTGCTGGCCATAGCCAGCGGCAAGATTCAAGACGCCGTCGGGCGTATTCGATTCGTCAGAACTTCGTGTACGACGAAGTCGCGCCGCGGGCGCCGCTGGCGGGCGCGCGCGCGCCATGCGATCGTCACCCCGCTTGAAGCGATCGTCTATGGTGCGCCAAATAAAATGGCGCGCCATCTTATTTTTATGGCGCACGCTTTCGAGCCATCGCAGAAAAAAAGGCGCCGGCCAGCGCAGCCGGAGCTTGCGTTGGGGGGGTTACTACCGTAGTACGACTCGCAGCGAATGATGCAATAGTACTATAGGTAGTGCGCACAGCAGCAGCCGGCAGACAGCACTGCGGCAGCGGGCGGGGCGGTCCGCACATGGCGCCCAAGAAGGGCAAAGTGGCTAAGCAAGGCGAGTCGAGCGACGCAGCAGCGGCTGCGGGAGCCGAAGAGTCGGCGGCTCGCGCAGGGCAGCTGCAGGCGCCCGCGGAACCAGTCGAAGTGCGTGTTCTCGCCGACAGCCGGCAGAACGGAGGCCTAACTACGACCAAAGGTTCGATACTCTTGAGCTGTGATGCGAAGGCGCGCACCGGGCGCCGCGCTGATGCCCGACCGCGCGTGCGCGCACCTTGCCCGTGACGCAGCGACGGTGACCCTCGAGGTCGAGGGAGGCCCGGGATGGCCTGCGGAGCTCTTGAAGGATGCGGAGCGGGAGCTCCGCTTCACGCAATCCGTCGGACCTGCGGGCCTGGACCTGTACTTCTACGATCCGGAGGCGGACACCCTCGATCTGAGGACTGCGTCTCGGAAGCTGCCGAAGCTCAGTCCCGGATGTTTCTTCTACGTCGTGCGGCGGGACATGCAGCCAGCGCACGAGGACGGCGACAGCAACACCGACCCCGAACTTGTGAAGCTCATGAAGCGCGGCAAGGCGCAGCACGCAGCTGCAGCGCCGGCGCCCCAGCCGGTTCAGGCGGCGACTTCGTCGGACTCGGCGCAGCTGAGTTCGCTCGTGGAGGTGTTGCGCTTGCAGGTCCAGACATCCGTCGGAGCTGTGCTCGCCTCTGCAGGTGAACCTCGAGCAAAGAAGAGGGCGGCGACAGGCGCGAACTACCTGAAGGAGGACACGGATGGCAAGCGCGGCACTGGGGACTGCAACACGGCACGGGACGTCGTGCGGCTACTGTGGGACGAGCCGATCGAGGGATCGGGGGGGGAGTACACTCCGGAGACATGCCCACGAGCCTGGCTGTTTCTGAAGGTGCCGTCCCTTAATTTCAGTTATGACATCGAGCTAGAATTTAAGTTTATATTTCGAGCTCACGCTCTCTCGCGGATGCAGAAGTGCGGGGGCGGCGCCCGCAAAACGCACGACACGCTGAGGGCAGCCATCCCTGCACTTGCACGGGTCCACGTCGAGACCGGGGCCTGGCCACAGAAGCTCTTGAATGCTGTCATGAGAGGAACGGTGCCGTTCATTATGTTGTTCGCACGGTTCTCCTCAATTGTCTTCCAGATTGTCTGCATACCTGCACCAGTTTTTTGATGAGTGTGCAACATTCGTGCAAATGGGACTACCCCTGCACGTACCGCCCACGAGGTTCATGTTGATCAATTGTGCTCCCTGAATGGGAGTGTCAATGAAACCCGCCATCGTCCTGATCGTGTAGAGGCCATGCGGGACGTCCACCACTTCTGTGACGATCCCAGGTACCCTTGCTTGTAGGAGGACGTGCATGCCGAGCTGTTTGACAAGGACGGCCACACGATCCCCGATACTGTAGATAACAGGACCTGCTCCCTGCTTCTCCGCGCACGCCTTCATCTGGTCTCTGTACACGGCAAGCCGTGCGCATGCCTGGACATTCCCGAATGCACGCACAAACTGATCGATCTGTCCAACGCATGCGTTGAGAATGCGTTGGATGAGAGTGCGACAAAATTTGCAATGAATTGACGGCACTTACTACGTAGAACACCGGGATATCCTTCAAGAGCGGGCTCTCCGCCCTCTGCAGAAGAGCGTTGGCGATATCTTCTTCGTACTTCGCCATGTCATCGCACACTCTGTTCACTTCCTCCATGTTTGCAACCTGACAACACAATTACCAACGCATGCGTTGGGATGCGCAGACATTCCGTTGCGCACTCCGAGGAGGTCCTCAATGTCCTTCTCGGTGTACGGCCTTGTCGGATCCGACGGTGGCTCAATTCCCAAAGGCCTTCGTGAAGGTCTGCGCCCGGTCATGGCCTCGATGGGTGTCATCTTGTGCCCGTTCGCGAACTTCATGCTGTTGTGGGACTCCATTGCCTGAGAATCCAGCATCGATCAGTGCACTTGGAATTTTCAAATGGGGTATGGAAAGGATTTTAAATACATCGGGAATGGCTAGGGCCCAGTTCGCCCAGTCCTCCGCATTCTGGTTCCGGCGTTCGTAGCAAATAGCCGCGAGCGTCGGCTTCGAGTCCCTGTTCGCACGCTCCACAGAGCCTGGTGCTCTGGAGTGTACGGTTTCCCGTAGGCGATGGACGAGTTCGGGTAGGCCGCCATAAGGACCTTCATGATCTGCCATACTCCGTTAACATAATTAATATTGAAGTTTACAAGAGATATCGGGAATTTCACATCATTCTTGAACTCCGATCCGTTGTCGCAGGACAGGATTGTGCATGCGCCGAAGTAGGCAAATTTCTCGCGAAGACGATCAGCAACTTCGCCTGCGCACTTTGATTCGCAAGCCTCCAAGATGAGGAAACGAGTGTAGTGGTCCTGCGTTCGCCGTTGTTCGTTACCGGATGCAGAAATCTGCGCATGACCGTGCCGAAAACTGACCTTTATGGCCAGGACAAATGCCCAGAATCGCGGAATGACGTCCGTGACAAAGTCCGTCTTGTAGCAGCCCGGAAATTCGGGATCCGGGATTTTCTTCTCGTACCGGCACACGTGCACTGCTTGCTCCCAGTACCAGACCCTCTCGAGCTCGCCTGAGCTCTCATTCCACTTCCACCCCGGCAGCCACTCCTGCAACTCCCAGGTAAATTTTAACACGCGGCCAGGCGCATCAATAACAACATCTCACCATGCGGGGCAGGGGCCCCATGCCTTGGGCATCTCAAAGAAGTTGACAATTGCCCGATCCCAGAAACCAATCACCTTGATTGGATGGAGGATCCCGTCGGGCTGCCTCCTCTTGTTCTTGAGCTTGCAGACTGGACTGCAGCCCCATCCCACGACCGCAGGTGAGTCTTAGTCACGATTGGTTTGTCGGTGGACAGAAAACTCACCAAATCTTGACGTAGATGCGGACCAGGTAGCGAGGAATCGCGTACCTTTGCTTCGCATTGTTGTATACACCGGTGCCACCTTTGTGCCCGCTCTCAAGGTGTTCGCGCTGCGCACGATCATGACCGCGTCACAAACAGTGCAATGCAGTGGACATAAAAATTAAAATGTATTCTGTTCAACGCATGGTCAACGCATGTGTTGAGAATGTCCAACGCTAGCAACCCAACGCTTGCGTTGAAGATGCGTTGCGCGTGCGCAGAGAATTGCGTTGTACCGCGATCGCACCTGGATGCAGATGAAAATGTCCTCGTCACACACCAGCTCCCTGCCCAGTGGGGGGGCGTCGCCCGAATTTCCTCGCTTCAAGCGGTTGTCAACCTGCTTCTCCACCACCAGCCGAAGCTTGCGCCTTGGCCGCGGGTTGGGCATGGCGAGCTCCTCCGCTGTCAGGTTGTCTGTCGGATCTGGAACCTCGCGCAGCGTGTACTTCCCCCTCATGAACTCGCGCCAATTCTTCACCCGCTTCACATGCTCTGGGCTGCCGCTGGGCTCGGGCGCGTCCGGGTTTTCGAGGATGTACTTAACGTGTTCGATGTCGGCGCGAGATAGCAGCACCGCTCCGGGCTTCACACGCTGTATAGCGGCTCGATATTCTTCGAAAGTTACGCGCTGCACTGATGCTGCTGGGACCGGTTCAGCGCCTCGGGATTCGGCGAACATCCGCTGGACTCGGTGGCGAAATTCGGTGGTGTCGATGCGCTTGCCGGCTGCTGCGGCCGAGCCCTTCTTTTGTTGTTGCTGCTCGAGCTCGAGCTCGAAGCCGCTGCCTCTGCTGGCTGTGATTCTGAAGCTGCTGCGCCATCTGCGCCCACAGCTGCAGGTGCTGGTGGCTGCTTCCGAGGGCGCCCGCGCGGCCGCGGCGGTTCACTAGTATTTGGCCGCTTTAATTTCGATTACGCGGCTTACTGCTCGAACTCGCCGCCTGTCCGCTCGAGGTGGACGGCGCCTGCTGGCCGCTCGATGGTGCTGACTGCTGTTGGTTGCTCGATTGCGATGACGATGCCGCTGCTGCGTTGCTGGGCATGTCGATGCGAATGTTAGGAAACAGAGTCTTGCACAGGAAGTTATTGCCGCAGAGCCCGGACAGATTCTCTGCGGGTGGACACCTGCATTCGAACTTGTTGGAAGGTCTCTGACATCTGGATGCTCCCACCACCTCATTGCTGATGTGCCTAGGGCCGCGCCTTCGGGCTCGGTGCGCGCGCGCGGCTCCCCGACCGCTTCCCGCCAGTGCGGTCCTATACCGGTAGCCCGGCGGTAGGCTATAATGGACCGTCTCATTTACCTATGTTTTGGCAGTTAGTTTCGTCTAGTTATCTTAAGAATGCATTCTTAGGCTCGAGGGTCGAGAAATTAACCCGAAAACACCGCCTGCTCACTTTCCTGACGGGCTTCATTTGAGCCGCTAAAAACCTTGAATTCAGAATTTATCACCCATTGTTCTCAATGGCACGTTAACCGACGGGTGGGGGGTGCCCGTAACTCGGCGGTCGGTTCGTTAAGTCGCCGCGCTCCCATTGGCTCAGTCTACGGTACAGCGCGGGCTGCCCGGGTACGCACCAAAACAGAAACAGCAGCGGCCGAAGCTGGCAGCGGCAGCTGCTCCGCGCTCTTCCACGCATGCTGCAGCGCAAGAGCAGTGCTCAGAGCGCTCGAGCGCCGCCCGGCCTGCGGTGCTGAGCTCGCCCCGCACGAATTGGCCGATCAGCTCGCCGCAGCAGTCTAGCTGGCTTCAAAGGACTCACAGGTGTTAGCTATGATGCTCTGCATATCGTACCTTCCCAGCTGCGCCCGCCGGAGGAACTTTGGATGCGCTCTCGGTCCGACTTGTGCTTTCGCGTGGATTCCTGCAGCCCCGCAGCCCTTGACGCCTGTCGCGCAACTCAGATGACCGTTTTGCTTCGTGCGACGGTCGGGTGCTTCCCGCTCGCCGCGCAGTGCCGGGCGACCGCCGCGGCCGTTCCAGGTCCGCACTGACGTCTTCACGCAGGGCTGGACGAAGAGCGGGTGCGGGAGCGTGTGGCAAATGACTCTATGATGTTCAGGCTGCCGCTTGGCCCGCGCATTCTCGCGGCCGCCGCCGTCCGGGCTCGCGCGGCGCGCAGAGACAGGATGCGCCCTCCGAGCCCCGCACGCCGCAGCGACCTCTCCCGGCCGCGTTCGTTGTCGCTGCGGTTCTTATCATACCTAATTCGTATCTCCTTATGCGCAGATGCGTCCGCGCAAGCCTCCCGGCGACAGGCAGGCGTGGAAAGTGAAGGTGCACCAGGGCCCTTGCCCAGAGCACGGTTTGGCTCGGCATGACGCCCAGTCGCGCGCAGGACCGCATCGAGGCACTCAAGAGTGTAACGGAGACCAGGCGCCTGCGCGGTTTCTCGCCCCGTAGTCTGTATCTGGTGGCGTCTGCCTTTTTCTGTGTCAATCTGCACTGCTGAAGTGTCGCGCGACTCGGCGGGGGCTCTTTCTGCGCTACTGAGGTTCGGACGGGGCGCGCATACATTAAATAGACGTGTAAGGGGCGGGGCCGCCGCGGCGACACGTGGCGTCGCCCTGGGCGACGATCATCGGATGCGCATGTGCAGCACTGGGCCTCCGAGGCTCCATGAAGCGGGCAGGCGTGCGCACAACAGCTCCCGGTCAACGAATGCTCTGGGTCTTCTAAATACGCCCCCGGAGCTGCCTAGCCAGCGTGCCCGACGTCGACCTTCGCCGCGGTCAAGTCTTGAGGGACGGGTACGACGTCCGGCGATGCCCCGAGCGAAGCAAAGCCGCCGCGGCTGCGCAGGCGCGTGCGCCTGCAGCAGCAGTAGCAGCAGCAATACGAGCCCCTGTAGCTTGTTTGAGGCCGCGACGGCAGAACGGCGTGCATAGTAGAGTCAGGCCTCGGCGCCCGGGCCGCGATGGCGGCCACTGCTCTTTTGAGACATTCAGTGATGGCCGCGGCGGCGCCGACGGGATCCCCGGAGCGGCAGAAGGCCCGAATGTCCGGGCATCGGCGAAGCAGAAGGCGAAGGCGAAGCAGAAGCGGCAGTTATGACAGCAAAAGGCTTCGAATTTGACGAGAAGCAAGCGGCTGTTTGCCGCTGTCGTCGGGAACTGCGCCGTCGGGAACCGAATCCTTGCAACACCGTGGCGCAGCCACGGCGCCTCGTGGGTGCGGGCAGCGCACTTTATAGGTGATCTTTGCCGACCTTACGTGCCTCGCTGGTGTGCAGCAGGTTCCTGGTGGACGATCGCAAGAAGCAGACGCCGCTTTCCAGAGCCGCGTGCGTCCCTGTCGAATCTGCCCTTGCGTTCATTCTGCATACTGATTGCTAGTTTGCGTCAGACTGAGCTGCGCAATCGGAAGGCGAGGAGAGATCCACGCTCAAGACTCAAGAATCTGAAGAACGCCCTGCCTCCAAGATGGATAAGGCACGTGTGTAAATGACGGCGTTCTCTGCGCAGACGATCTCTTTGATCGGCTCTAACCTCTCTAGATCTGCAGATGAGGGCGGCGCCAGCGACCTGAAGAGAAGGGAGTCTCCGGCGCCCATCGAGCCCCCCCCCCTCCCCCCCCCCGCTGCTCTTCCGTACCTCCGCCTGGGCGCTCACGTGCGCGCCGTGCGCCGCCGCGCACCGCCTCGTCCTGCCGCGCCGCGGGGCCGGCGGGCGGGCTTGGGCGGGGCAGGGCTCACGCGCTGCGGCGGCGCAGGTGCGCCGCGTCGCGGCGGCGCTGGCGGCGCCAGCCGGCGGCGATCCGGGCAGGCGGCGGGGCCGGCCCTAGGGGGCCCGCAGCAGGTGCGCGGCTGCCGGGCAGGCGGCGGGGCCGGCCCTTGGGGCGCCCCCGCGGCCTCGACCTGATCGCGCCTCCGCTCTCGCTGCAGATGCGTACCCGGCCCATCCCTCTTCCACGCCGTGCGAGACTTGGTCTCCGCTAGCCTCTGCGGGGTCCGCCGCCGCGCGCCGCTCGTTCTGCCGCGCCGCGCCCGCGGCCTCGACCTGATCGCGCCTCCGCTCTCGCTGCAGATGCGTACCCGGCCTCGAGCTCGCCGGCCGGCAGCAGCGCCGCGGCGCGCAGAAGAAAAGAGAGGGCCGAGGGTACCCCCTGCTCTTCCGTACCCCCTCCCCCGCCTGGGCGCTCATGTCCCACCCGCAAGCCCTGCACGTGTCCTCGAGCTCGGCGGAAAGGCAACACCGATTCTCAATTGTGAATGTACGTAGGCCTTCGCCGCACAGCGCGCGCGCAGGCTCCGCGCATGCTCTAGCGCCTCCATAGACACTAGTATATGACATCTAGCTCGCAAGATCTCTCGGAATCGATGTTCTCAACGTACCAGAGGCTCTGGCGCCAAAACGCCTTGGCCAGACTAGAACCGAGCTCCCTCTTAAGTTTTAAGCCCGTCCAATGAGATTTAGCGCCGCGTTGCCGCGTCCGGCTAACTTAACAATAGGATGCTAACTCGGATGTGACGCGAGCTAATTCTTAGCTGGGAGAGCTAGGTTTATGAGACGGTCCTATAAGGTTCAGCAGCCGGAGAGGGCGATTAGAAGACATCGCTAAATCATCGTTCCCATGTCTCATGAGGGTCGCGCAGGCCGTTTATACTGCACATGCTGCACACGCCGTCGAGCTCGCGGGCTCCCCGTCAAGGCCCGTACTGCCCCTTCCCTTTCTTCCAGACGAGTACCCCGTGCCCTCGCGCCCCTCCGTATCCTCTTCCCCGGCCTGCACCACCCCGGCGCCCCCACCACCTCCGTCTCCACCTCCCCACCACCTCCGTCTCCACCTCCGTCTCCTTCCTCTTGCCCGGCCTCCTCTTGCCCGGCCTCCTCTTGCCCGGCCTCCTCTCCTCTCGTCTACCTCTTCGAGTCTCCCTCTTCGAGGGCGAGCGGCCCCCGCCCGCGCCGCTGCCCGCCCCGCCCGGTTGCGGCGCTGTACGTGGTGCGGGAGCGGCTGGCGCCGGGGTCGGCGGCGAGCTTGGGCGACCCCTGCTCCCCTCCGGCGGCGCCTCGACGCCCTCGCCCAAGGGAGGCGCCCCGCCGCCGCCGCCGCCCGCGTGCCGGCCGCGGGAGGCGGAAACGGAGGCGGGGCGGCTGCTGGGGCGGGCGGAGGAGTGCTTCGAGGCGTGCAGCGAACTGGAGGAGGCCGCGGGCGTAGGCGGCGAGAGGCCGCACTAGGCCGAAGCCGTCGAGGGCGGCGAGGTGGCGCGCAGCCCGCTCGAGGGCCGCCAGCAGCGCCCCGTGTCCGCCGCCGGTGCCACCGCGAGGCCGCTCGAGCGCCCGCACCCGGCCGCGCGCCGCCGCCCCGCGCCGCCGCCGGCCCCTTCTCTCCTCTCGTAGCGCGAGCAGCCCCGCGCCCCGCGCCGCCGCCCCGCGCCGCCCCGGCCTCCTCTCCTCGCGTCTCCCTCTTCGAGCGCCCCGCCGTCCGTACCCGCACCCCGCCCTGCCTCTGCCACCTGCTGAACGCTCACAGGGCTTGGAAGCCTGACGCTGCATCGTCCTCGTACTCCGCCCTCCGTACGCGTCCGCTCCGCCCCTCCGATTCCCGAGCAGCGCGGGTTTGAATCCGCGGCGCAGGCCCTGGGTGAAGGCTCCGCGTGCCCATCACCACCAAGGTCACGCGTACCCCCCATCAATCCTGTACCCCCTCACCGCGCCCCAGATCGACGTCGCGCGCCTCTCGGCCGCCTCGTTTCCATGCACATGTGCTGCTCGACGCGCAAAAGAGGGGGGCGGGTGCTATCCAAGTAGCCAATTCCGGTACCCCTTCCACGTGCCCCTGCTCCTCCGCGCCCTCTGATGAGTGAAGCCGTACCCTTGCAGGGCCCGCAAGAGCAGAAGCAATTCGCGGTAACCCCCGCCGTCTCCTACTCGTTTCTTGCCAAGCTGATGCGTACGTAGGACGAGGCGTGTAATGCGGGCGGATGAGGGGAGGACGAGGACGAGGAGGAGGTCGGCGACGGTGACGGCGGAGGCGACGGCGGGGGAGGGCGACGGCGGGGGGCGACGGCGCCAGCGACGGCGCCTGCAAGGGGACCGTCGGACGGCGATGGCGCCGGACGGCGGCAGCGATGGTGGCGGCACCGGAACGGCGACGGCGACGGCGATGGGACGGCAACGGCGACGGCGCCGGTCCGGTGGGGCGACGGTGGGGCAATGGCGGCAACGACGGCACCAGTGCCGGCGCCGATGACGGCGACGGAGATGGAGACGGTGGCATTATAGCAGTAGCCGCTTTCTTAGCTGGCGTCAGCTAGCGACTGGATTTTGAGTAGGTTCCACAGGAAGCAGCACTGCTCCTACATGTGCAGCAATGGCCGTTGCGCATGCAGGCGCCTGCACTCGTCCGATATCAATACGCAGATTTCACAGTTTCCAGTAGCTGTGCAGTGTTTAGCCTGTTAGCCCGGAGATTGAGTCTTTGCGCTCGTTTTTCGATTGCTGTCAGATGCCTTTCAAGGCAGTTGTAGGGCAGTGGTAGGCGCGCGCGATGCGGCTGCATGCGCAGCGCTAGCGCCGCGCGCCCGGCGGCGCCGTCGCTTTCGATTTCTGCATGCTGTGCCTCCACTAGCGTAGATCAAATTCGCTTTGGTGCCTTCAGGCGCCTGCCTGACCGCTTGTTTAGCGCTAGAAAGCTTGCAGGATAGTGCGCCGGTAGCCTGCGAAGCGAGCCGCCCTGAAAATCGCGTGCTGCAGCGAACATACATTGTCGATCATCCATGTTCGGCGCTGTATGCTCGCTGCGGACTGGGGGGGTACAGCGACGACTGCGCAAGCGGGGCGAACGAAGACGGGGGGCGAATCACGGGGGGAGAAACGACGGGGGGCGAAGTCGCCGCAGCCGCGTCGCGCGCCATGGAAACGGCGCTCGCCGCACAGCGCGCGCGCAGGCTCCGCGCATGCTCTAGCGCCTCCATAGACACTAGTATATGACATCTAGCTCGCGAGATCTCTCGGAATCGATGTTCTCAACGTACCAGAGGCTCTGGCGCCAAAACGCCTTGGCCAGACTAGAACCCGAGCTCCCTCTTAAGTTTTAAGCCCGTCCAATGAGATTTAGCGCCGCGTTGCCGCGTCCGGCTAACTTAACAATAGGATGCTAACTCGGATGTGACGCGAGCTAATTCTTAGCTGGGAGAGCTAGGTTTATGAGACGGTCCTATAAGGTTCAGCAGCCGGGAGAGGGCGATTAGAAGACATCGCTAAATCATCGTTCCCATGTCTCATGAGGGTCGCGCAGGCCGTTTATACTGCACATGCTGCACACGCCGTCGAGCTCGCGGGCTCCCCCGTCAAGGCCCGTACTGCCCCCTTCCCTTTCTTCCAGACGAGTACCCCGTGCCCCTCGCGCCCCTCCGTCCAGTTCGCCGTCCAGATCGCCGGTTCGAATCCCCGCGCGTCCGCTGCCCTCTCCGCCCCTCACGCGGCCCCGTTTGCGCGCAGAGTCGGAGGCGGCGGCGGCGGCCGCGCGCGAGAAGACCGCCGAGCTCGAACGGCGCCTCCAGGGTTCGCGATTCTCCCCCCCCCAACCCCCCCCCAAAAAAAACCCTCCCCAACCCAACCCCACCCCGCCCCGCCCACGTGCCCGTGCATCGGGCAGAGGCGGCGGCGCGGTTCGAGGCGGCGGCGGGGGAGCGGCGCGCGAGGGACTCGTCGGCGCGCGACGTCGAGGCTCAGCTCGCCGAGGCCCGCCGGGCCCTCGCCGAGGCCCAGGAGTGCGCCCCGCTAGCAAGCTCACGATTCCTCGAGTTCTCGAGTCGGGCCCGCGAGGCAGCCGCGCATCTCTAAGCGTAGCTTCTCGCTCTAGGCGCAACCCCCCCCCCCCTCCCCCCCCCCCGCGGCCCCTCTCCGAAGCAATGGAAACCGCGTGAAGCAGAGCGCTGAGGCGTTGGGCTGGACGCAGGTGGCGGAAGGGGCGGCGGTGGAGAAGGAGCTGGCGGAGGAGAAGGCCGAGGCGCTGCTCCAGGAGCTCGAGGCCCTCAAGCTCAAGGCGCGTCACCCGAGGCCGGAGGAGCCGGGCGGGCACGGGCGGGGCGGGGCGGGGCGCCGCCCAAGGCCAGAGGATTCGAGTGCCGAGGCTCGGCGCCCCCGGGTCGAGCCTCGTTCGGCCCAGCGGCTCTAGAGCTCGGCTCCCGCTCCGAACCCCGAGGGGACAGGCGGGGCGGGGCGGGCCGCGGTCTGACGGGGGGCGGGGCCAGGTGGAGGAGCTGGAGACGGACCGGGAGCTGCTGCAGGAGGAGGCGCGCCTCCGCGAGGAGCTCGCCGCCTCCGCCCTCCCCGGCCCCGAGGCTGCCGAAGCTCAGTCCCGGATGTTTCTTCTACGTCGTGCGGCGGGACATGCAGCCAGCGCACGAGGACGGCGACAGCAACACCGACCCCGAACTTGTGAAGCTCATGAAGCGCGGCAAGGCGCAGCACGCAGCTGCAGCGCCGGCGCCCCAGCCGGTTCAGGCGGCGACTTCGTCGGACTCGGCGCAGCTGAGTTCGCTCGTGGAGGTGTTGCGCTTGCAGGTCCAGACATCCGTCGGAGCTGTGCTCGCCTCTGCAGGTGAACCTCGAGCAAAGAAGAGGGCGGCGACAGGCGCGAACTACCTGAAGGAGGACACGGATGGCAAGCGCGGCACTGGGGACTGCAACACGGCACGGGACGTCGTGCGGCTACTGTGGGACGAGCCGATCGAGGGATCGGGGGGGGAGTACACTCCGGAGACATGCCCACGAGCCTGGCTGTTTCTGAAGGTGCCGTCCCTTAATTTCAGTTATGACATCGAGCTAGAATTTAAGTTTATATTTCGAGCTCACGCTCTCTCGCGGATGCAGAAGTGCGGGGGCGGCGCCCGCAAAACGCACGACACGCTGAGGGCAGCCATCCTGCACTTGCACGGGTCCACGTCGAGACCGGGGCCTGGCCACAGAAGCTCTTGAATGCTGTCATGAGAGGAACGGTGCCGTTCATTATGTTGTTCGCACGGTTCTCCTCAATTGTCTTCCAGATTGTCTGCATACCTGCACCAGTTTTTTGATGAGTGTGCAACATTCGTGCAAATGGGACTACCCTGCACGTACCGCCCACGAGGTTCATGTTGATCAATTGTGCTCCCTGAATGGGAGTGTCAATGAAACCCGCCATCGTCCTGATCGTGTAGAGGCCATGCGGGACGTCCACCACTTCTGTGACGATCCCAGGTACCCTTGCTTGTAGGAGGACGTGCATGCCGAGCTGTTTGACAAGGACGGCCACACGATCCCGATACTGTAGATAACAGGACCTGCTCCCTGCTTCTCCGCGCACGCCTTCATCTGGTCTCTGTACACGGCAAGCCGTGCGCATGCCTGGACATTCCCGAATGCACGCACAAACTGATCGATCTGTCCAACGCATGCGTTGAGAATGCGTTGGATGAGAGTGCGACAAAATTTGCAATGAATTGACGGCACTTACTACGTAGAACACCGGGATATCCTTCAAGAGCGGGCTCTCCGCCCTCTGCAGAAGAGCGTTGGCGATATCTTCTTCGTACTTCGCCATGTCATCGCACACTCTGTTCACTTCCTCCATGTTTGCAACCTGACAACACAATTACCAACGCATGCGTTGGGATGCGCAGACATTCCGTTGCGCACTCCGAGGAGGTCCTCAATGTCCTTCTCGGTGTACGGCCTTGTCGGATCCGACGGTGGCTCAATTCCCAAAGGCCTTCGTGAAGGTCTGCGCCCGGTCATGGCCTCGATGGGTGTCATCTTGTGCCGTTCGCGAACTTCATGCTGTTGTGGGACTCCATTGCCTGAGAATCCAGCATCGATCAGTGCACTTGGAATTTTCAAATGGGGTATGGAAAGGATTTTAAATACATCGGGAATGGCTAGGGCCCAGTTCGCCCAGTCCTCCGCATTCTGGTTCCGGCGTTCGTAGCAAATAGCCGCGAGCGTCGGCTTCGAGTCCCTGTTCGCACGCTCCACAGAGCCCTGGTGCTCTGGAGTGTACGGTTTCCCGTAGGCGATGGACGAGTTCGGGTAGGCCGCCATAAGGACCTTCATGATCTGCCATACTCCGTTAACATAATTAATATTGAAGTTTACAAGAGATATCGGGGAATTTCACATCATTCTTGAACTCCGATCCGTTGTCGCAGGACAGGATTGTGCATGCGCCGAAGTAGGCAAATTTCTCGCGAAGACGATCAGCAACTTCGCCTGCGCACTTTGATTCGCAAGCCTCCAAGATGAGGAAACGAGTGTAGTGGTCCTGCGTTCGCCGTTGTTCGTTACCGGATGCAGAAATCTGCGCATGACCGTGCCGAAAACTGACCTTTATGGCCAGGACAAATGCCCAGAATCGCGGAATGACGTCCGTGACAAAGTCCGTCTTGTAGCAGCCCGGAAATTCGGGATCCGGGATTTTCTTCTCGTACCGGCACACGTGCACTGCTTGCTCCCAGTACCAGACCCTCTCGAGCTCGCCTGAGCTCTCATTCCACTTCCACCCGGCAGCCACTCCTGCAACTCCCAGGTAAATTTTAACACGCGGCCAGGCGCATCAATAACAACATCTCACCATGCGGGGGCAGGGGCCCCATGCCTTGGGCATCTCAAAGAAGTTGACAATTGCCCGATCCCAGAAACCAATCACCTTGATTGGATGGAGGATCCCGTCGGGCTGCCTCCTCTTGTTCTTGAGCTTGCAGACTGGACTGCAGCCCATCCCACGACCGCAGGTGAGTCTTAGTCACGATTGGTTTGTCGGTGGACAGAAAACTCACCAAATCTTGACGTAGATGCGGACCAGGTAGCGAGGAATCGCGTACCTTTGCTTCGCATTGTTGTATACACCGGTGCCACCTTTGTGCCCGCTCTCAAGGTGTTCGCGCTGCGCACGATCATGACCGCGTCACAAACAGTGCAATGCAGTGGACATAAAAATTAAAATGTATTCTGTTCAACGCATGGTCAACGCATGTGTTGAGAATGTCCAACGCTAGCAACCCAACGCTTGCGTTGAAGATGCGTTGCGCGTGCGCAGAGAATTGCGTTGTACCGCGATCGCACCTGGATGCAGATGAAAATGTCCTCGTCACACACCAGCTCCCTGCCCAGTGGGGGGCGTCGCCCGAATTTCCTCGCTTCAAGCGGTTGTCAACCTGCTTCTCCACCACCAGCCGAAGCTTGCGCCTTGGCCGCGGGTTGGGCATGGCGAGCTCCTCCGCTGTCAGGTTGTCTGTCGGATCTGGAACCTCGCGCAGCGTGTACTTCCCCCTCATGAACTCGCGCCAATTCTTCACCCGCTTCACATGCTCTGGGCTGCCGCTGGGCTCGGGCGCGTCCGGGTTTTCGAGGATGTACTTAACGTGTTCGATGTCGGCGCGAGATAAAAAAACGAGAGAGAGCCCACCGCGGTGGCCCACCCCTCTCCGCCACCCCCATCCCATCACCACCTCTCTCGCTGCACCAGCCCTAGCGTCCACCCCGCTATCACTCCAACCCCGCTCTCTCGTTACGTCTACCCCGCTCTCTTGTTACGTCTACTATCCGATTCCCTAGGTCGAAGCCTAGCAATATCTGACGACTATACAAGGCAGAGGAGACAACAAGAATAGGCGAAGAGGAGCGCTGCCCCCAGAGCGGTCTGCTGTGGCCTCTGGAGATGTGTCGATTGTTGTATACGCATGGACCTCACACCCGGGCAATTTCGCTTCGCTCCATAGCCGACGATTCCATGCGTTTCAAGTGTATACCTCCAGCGATTCATTAGTAATTTCACCATATACGTCTACCCCACCGATCCAGCAACGTCTACTATCCGATTCCCTAGGTCAGAGCCTAGCAATATCTAACGACTATTCAGGGCAGAGCTGACAAAAAGAAGAGACGCAGAGGAGCGCTGCCCCCTATGAGCGCGGTCTGCAGAGAAACGGATCAGAATAGTCTAGACGATATTAATGAGTACAGAGAAGCTAAACGAGGAAACGTGTTAAGCTCTAGCTAGATGTAATTGATGTGTACAGAGAAGCTAAACGAGGAAAAAGCGTTAAGCTATAGCCGCACGTAAGGACGGGAGCGGTCTGCTGTGGCCTCTGGAGATGTGTCGATTGTTGTATACGCATGGACCTCACACCCGGGCAATTTCGCTTCGCTCCATAGCCGCCGATTCCATGCGTTTCAAGTGTATACCTCCAGCGTTTCATTAGTAATTTCACCATATACGTCTACCCCACCGATCCAGCAACGTCTACAATCCGATTCCCTAGGTCAGAGCCTAGCAATAGCTCATGTCTATTTAGGACAGTGCTGTGAAGAAGAATAGACGAAGAGGAGCGCTGCCCCCATGAGCGCGGTCTGCAGAGAAACGGATCAGAATAGTCTAGGCGATATAGATGAGTACGATGAAGCTAACAGAGGAAGCACGTTTAGGTTAATTTTAGGCGAAATGATGAGAACATTGAAGCAACCAGAGGAAAAGCGTTTAGCTCTATCTAGGCGATAATGATGAGTACATTGAAGCACTTCGTGTCCCAAGAGCGCTCTGGTGCGGCCTCATCCACTTAATCTGGCTGCTTTTCCGAAACTGGAGTCTTCTCCTTTCGGAAACTTGATAGCAAGGACTTTTTTCTTTTCAGCGGCTTCGGGATATTTGGGGGAGGCCAAGACAATCTTCGGCCTTCAGCATCAAGCCAAGGTACAGGTGAATCAGTTCGAGTAAATGGAGAATTGGACCTAGAAGTCCTGGGTGTGTTAATAGGCGAAACCTGAGTTTCTGGGGTGCGAGAGCCTTCTGTGTCTGATATTTCGAGGTTAATGGTCGTCTCGCAGCAACTACAATTCAATTTGCTGGTGACGTTGAGATGGAACATATCCATACATTTTCGAAGCAAATCCATCTATTAATGGAAAAATATAAAAAAACAAAGGAATGCGGCTATGGAGCCGTATCGCTGCCGAATATAGGAAAATACCTGTTTGTACCAACATATTCTGCATATGTGTTCTGTTTAGCAATAGCATCGGTTCTTTCAGCATAAAGGATGCATTTGTAGATACCAAACCTGGTAGCTCTTACTAAAAACTGATAATCTTCTAATCCGAAATTTACACCATGATACGCGATCCCGAAATTGTCATAGGGTGTGATTACAACCGAAATATTCGGGGTTCCACCTTCTACTTGACAGAGTGCATAAATATCCGGAGGGATATCAACAATTACCTTATAATGATCACCAATTTCAACCAGAGAATCAACTACTGATGTTTGCTCATTAACAACAATTGGAAAGATCTTTATAATATATGGTGCATTCATACCGGGGACATACGTCCGAATCCGCGTCAGATTGTCGATCGGGTTTGGCGTGTCGTTTACGAAGAGAGGAGCTCCAATAGCTCCGCCAACACGAAGACCATCACCAATATATGCGCCGCCATTTCGACAGTTAATAGCTCCAGAACGAGATTCAAAAGAATAAGTCGAAATAGGATCGCCGTAGCTGTCTGGATCTCCATAATGTGAGCTAAAATTTGCATTTGTGACAAGAAGTTTCGTTGTCTTAACTATACCATTATTTTTATCACATCTGAGTTCCTGCAATCGAAGTTTATGTGTAGATCCGAAGGTGTTTAATGTCGGCTGAACCTCTGTTGATTCAAGACCTTCCACATCGTCAAAAGTAGAATGTTGTAAAACGTGCGTAGCGGGGGCCGCGAGCGAAAGCTGTGCTGTTAGGATGCGTTCAATTTCAGCCATTTTACATTAAAGTGATATATATTTTACGGAGTAGGATCATCGATTACATCTGGCTCCTGGTAAAATCCGGTTGTAAAGATATCAGCAACATTCACACCACGAAGTGCCGAAACAGCTGCTATATCTGTTCTCAGTCCCATTATCATAGTATTGTAAACTCCTACCTCAGTGACAAACAAATCATAAGTAAATGTCAAATTGTTATATACACAATATCCCCGACCGAAATGATTTGATGCTTGAACAAAGAATAGGTAATTGTGACCTGGTTGATTGTTGTTTGCTCTGCACATCGAAAGCATTGCTGTGGGAAGAGGAATATTCCTTCTCACACGATCAGTTCCTGTAATGGAAACCAACTCTGAATTTTCAAGAGAGACAGATGATGCAACATAGAAGTGAAGAAAAGGTTGCTGTGCAACAGGTGTATAGAACCGAATTCGTTGTGGATTTTCAACATTTTGTTCAAGGAATCCGGGACATCATTGTATGCAATCGAAGAAGAGAGTTGACCTGAAACTCTGCAACCACCACCAATAAATGCTCCACCTGAACGAATTGTAGCAGCAGCAGAATTCTTGTCGAAATCGAGGGCTTTCAGATCAACACTGTAAGCATCAGGGCCTCCATTTATTGGCTGGAAGAAATTTGCATTGCTTACGAGTAGTCGAGTGGTTTTAACTACACCCGAATTCTTATCGGCTCGGAGTTCTTTTACTCGAATCATTGAGTTTTTGTCAAAAGAGTTACCATTCGAATTAGGTCGTTCAGTGGATTCCAGACCGCGAACCTCATCATTGACTTCGTGTTGGCGAAAATGATTTGCAGGGGATCCAAGTGAATAGATAGGTAACTGAACCCGATTATATTCGCCCATTGCTTATTTTACTAAGAAGGAAAGAAAAAAAAGTCGGCAGACAAGCCAAACTACCATCAAGCCAAAGTGATTAGATTAGCTCCAAGGGCTTGGTAAGCAACAGAAAGAGCTTGAATATTGGCTGTCATTGCTTTGATATTGCTATCGCACTCAGAGTATTTAGCAACAGGATCACCATAAGCCGATTGCGCAAGGACATTAACCAAGAGGTTTTTATATTCATGAACAACCGGTGACAGTTTGTTAGTTTGTTGTATTGTTTTTTCGACAGTTTGTAGTGCGGCTACAAGTTTGATAGTATCGAAAGCAAGAGCGACAGGCTCAGAAGAAGTAGAAGGAGTTCCACCAAGTGGATACGTCGCCATTTATTATACTGTGACATTTTTATTAGGGCAGTTAAGCAGCCTGACTGCGCCATTGGTCTATTTGATCTTGTAAACTCTTGCATTTCTGGGATAATTCTTTAACGGCTTCTATGAGAACTGGAATTAAACCCGTGTATGCAAGGGTTAAATAATTTTCATGATTTTTACCTACTACTTCTGGTATGACTTTTTCGACATCTTGCGCAATCAGACCTAAATTAACTTTTTGTTTTTCATCACCAATCTTTTTATAACTCACACCCTGTAATTTCTCGATTGCTGAAAGGGCGCCGGTTATATTTTTAATGTCGGTTTTGTATCTTCTATCACTTCCTTGTGTAAGCCATCCCCAAAAGTAAGCGTTACCATCATTATAAAAAGCTTGCATTGTTATATCAACTGCATTTCTAAAATGGATCATTTCGTAACCGTAACCTTTAATGTATGTAGTCGATGATGAACCGAAATAAACTCTCCCATTACCTTCATCTGATGTTATCCAAGTTCCGGTAGCCCATGTGGTGCGAGCATCTTTACTATAAACATTATCCCAACTGATCATACCATTTGCTGGTGCTGTTCTTCCTTTTTCTTTCGTCCATCCAACCATACCAATGTGACATCTCCCTTTTCTTGCAACAAATCTAACATGTGAAAAGTTATCACAAGCAAAGGAAGCCCACGCCAACCCATCGTGATAATCAGAGGTTCCATAATTTGAGATAGCCTGGTAAGTGTTTACACGCATAATGTGGAACCATCGACCCGATCGATAACCTCCAATGTCGAAATATCTGCAATTCGTCCAACACAAGTATTGAACGTGACATGTTTTCATATTTGCTGGTTTTTCGATTTGCGCCCAATCACTACTCGTCGTTTCTCCTTCAATACTGCTATAAAATCCGTCCACAGGATTATCATTAGTAGCCGTCCAACCTGATACCCAAGATCCGCTAAATGATAGACCACCACTACCTGTTCCACTCCAAGTATCAAAACCTGTAATGTTTCCAACTAAACTCGGTGTAAGTAGATTTGGCTTACTATAAATGTTATCCCAAGAAATGTAACCGGTGTGACCACCATATGAACTACTATGTGCACGATCATGTGTGAAACCAATACCCATAATATGAACTCTTCCAACTCTCGGATAAATACGGATGTGAGTAAATCGACCCGCAAGGAAAATAGGGACATTATTTAACCCGTTGTGGTGACCGTCGGAATCGCTATTATAAGGGTGATAGTTATTAACTCTCGTAATAAATACAGTTGCTCCATTACTACGGACTCCCCAAATTTCAAAGTAACGGCAAGAATTCCATGGTAAATGTGTAAGGAATGCTGTCCCATTAACCATTGCTGTGGGTATTGTATATTGAATCCATGTAGTTGTAGAAGCTGTATCATCGGCTTCACTGTTATACACATAACTACCATAATTATATCCTGGATCCCAAGGTGTCCCATAACCAACTGTCCAAGTTCCGCCCGATGAATGATAAGCGGCACCTGCTACGGCGTCATCAAAACCGTAACATTTCGGAACGTCATAACCATTTCTTTTTAATGTTGCAACATCTATTGTTGTTGCACCAATGGTGGTAGCGCTTATTGTCGGAACTGTCAAAGTGTTGTTTACCCAAAGGTTTCCATTGTTATAAGATTTTAAAATTGCTCCATCTGCTGAGTTTCTGAATTCAATTGAAACCCCATCACTATTTCCATAACCTCGAATATATGTCGTATTACCATTTCCAAACCATATTCGCTCTATGTTATCTGTTGATTTTAACCAAGTGTTTGTAATCCATGTTGCTGTTCCTGGAAGGTCTGCGGCTGAATAAAATGACGGTTTGCTATAAACATTATCCCAACTAATCATACCATTCGCTGGTGCTGTTCTTCCTACTTCTTTCGTCCATGCAAAATATCCAACATAACAACGCCCTTTTCTTGCAACAACTCTAATATGTGTAAAATTCCCACAAAATACAGAAGTCCATAATAAACCGTCATGCCATAATGTATCGGCTGTGTTTATTACATTCTGGTAAGTATTCACTCTCATAATATGATTCCATCGACTGTTGCGGTATCCCTGAATATCGAAATATCGCCCATTCGTCCAACATAAATACTGAATGTGACATGTTTTCATTCCTGCCGGCACTGCTGCTTGCACATAGTCACTACCGCTTGTGTCACCTTCTTGATTGCTATAAAATCCTGCTACTGGGTTATCTGTTGTAGGTTTCCAATTGGTTTGCCAACTTCCGACCATAGCTATACTTGCATCATTCCAAGCGGTCACTACATCAAAATCGGAATATTTGCCAACAGGATTAAAAGCGATATTATCATAATGCACTAATCCTACATCATTATCGGTTGCTCTCTGACGACTCCAACCAAACACACCCGTAAAATAAATGCGACCTTTTCGCCCTTGAACATATATTTTACTGTAAAATTCGCAGTTTACTGAAGTAAATATTATAGCTGGGTATGTTCCATCTTGAACTGCAACATCCTGAAGTCCTTGATAGTTATTTATTCGTCTTAGGAAATGTTGATGTCCATTTACAGTTTGCCCGTAAATATCGAAATATCGACAATTATGCCACAGTAAAAGTTGAATATAAAACGATTTCATACCTTCTGGAATTGTCCAACGCATCCAACAACCCGTAACATCTGCGTCATTCTCAGGTGTCGTATAACATCCGGTTAGTCCCGTTCTATGACCTGTCCAATTAACAGTCCAATTATTTGCGCTTCTATCTGTCGAAACCACATCTAATTGGTCAAATTCATAACCTTTCGGTATTGTGGTTCCACCAATTTGTAATGTGGTAGCGTTAACGGTTCCGGTGACGGTTCCACCTGTAAGAGGTAGATAATTCGCAAGTGCCGCCGCTAATTCTGCATCGGTTGCATAACTGCTTAAATCCGCCGACGTGAGATATCCTTTATTGGTAAGGTAATCATCTGTAACAACACCGGAAAGGGTGGTATTGTGTAAGTTTTTTGCCGCCATTCTCTGATTGACTTCTAAGGCGCCTCCTGATGTTGTCTTAATCCACGCCATCTCACATTTTCCGTGATCATCTGTGGGTTGTCCTGCAACAGGAAGATAGTTTACAACTTTCTCCTTGTGAATACTATCTTAGGTCTTGCTCCATCATATGCACTTTGATCTGTTACATTTACTTGTATCGCTGCTGAAAAATCCGCTACTTGTCCTGTTTCACCCGGGTGATAATTCGTGACATAGATACTGGGGAAAGTATCATTTACTCCTACATTAAAATCACCACTATACACTCCATTTACGATTGGATCCCTGGGTAATCTTACTGCAAGAGTTCCCACCATCGGTGTGCCGTCTTGACCTGTAAACGACCCATTGAGACTAACATAATGATCATTCAAAAATAGCCTTTCAGGTGTATTAATCGATTGGTAAAGTGTGACTCCATTAAAAACGTTTCCGATTGCATTCAATTGTGCGAATACTGGCTGTTCGTCTATTTCGTCCCAATTGTGCCTATGTGCAAAATCTGAGATATCCACTTTTGTGTGGGTATGTGCAAAATCTGTAATATCTGCTTTTAGGTGAGTATGTGCAAAGTCTGTAATATCTGCTTTAAGGTGGGTGTGTGCAAAATCTGTGATATCTGCTTTTGTGTGAGCATGTGCAAAGTCTGTAATATCTGCTTTTAGATGAGTATGGGCAAAGTCTGAGATATCTGCTTTTGTGTGAGTATGGGCGAAATCTGTAATATCCGCTTTGACGTGTTCATGTGCGAAATCCGTAATATCGGCTTTGACGTGTTCATGTGCGAAATCTGTTATTTGATCTTTTGTGTGAGTGTGGGCAAAATCTGTAATATCGGCTTTGACATGAGTATGTGCAAAATCCGTAATATCTGCTTTAACATGTTCATGGTCTGAGGGTGGGAATTTTTCGGGTGCGTCAGGGATATTATCCCATCTAAAATAATCTTCTGTTACGACTCTTGAAATATTTTCGTTATGAATGTTTTTCGCTGAGGCTCTCTGATTGATTTCTAAAAGACCCTCAGGAACTCCACCATTATAATTTGTTTTAATCCATGCTACCTCACATTGTTTATAATCATCGCGATCTCCTAAAAGTGTTTCTGCTGCGAGTTGCTCACGGCTAAATATTAATTTTGGTCTTGATCCGTCTAAATCGCTTACATTAGTCACATTAATTTGTATTGTTGCATCTTTGTTATCATAGTTTGCTGGATCAGATGGTAGAGAAATAAATCCTGCTGTCATCGGGACATCATCGGGTAGTAGTTTGTTAAGTAGATTCCTGGTTTTGTATTTTTAATTTCAATTCCACCACCAAGTGGTAATATTACATCCCTTGTGGGTGGTCTAATATACAATTCACCGTCCATTGTGGTGCCTGCATCGATTCCCTGACGATTCACATAATAATCGTTTAATTGTAATCTTTCTGGTGTGTTTATATTTTGGTAGAGACTCACACCATTGTTAATATCTCCTAATAATACATTTCCTGCTGATGCAAAAGTGGGCTGCTCTCGTATTTCGCTCCAAATATGTAAATGGTCTTCTGGCGGAAACTCAGGTGGAATTCCATCGATATCGCCCAATCATGCCTGTGATCTTCAGGTGGATATTTCTCAGGTTTACCCAAGATCTCATCCCAATCATGGTTGTGATCCTCTGGTGGATATCTCGCTGGTTTGTTGTTGATCTGTTCCCAATCTGGAAAGAACTCAAAAAGCTCCGGTTGTAATCCATCTGGTAAAAACTCCTCATGGGGTTCATAAGGTTGCTCATAATCCACAACTGGTGGTTCGAGACCATCTGCTAAATATTCCTCATGGGGTTCATAATTCTGTTCATACTCAAACTCTTGTGGATCTAAACCATCGGGTAAATACTCTTCCTCATTTGGGTCGTATTGATCATACTCATACTCTTGCGGGTCGAAACCGTCAGGTAAAAACTCTTCCTCATCTGGGACAAATTGGTAATCATCAAGCTCTAATATATCGATTTCAGGAGGTAAATACTGTTCATCTATTTGTTTTTTCGGTTCGAAGATAGGTTTATTGCGAACTTGCTCCCAACTGACAATATGTTGACCGAAAGGAACTGTCTCATCAGCAACTCGCTCTCGACCAGGTCCATCCGGGATTGGCGGCTTTGGTAACCCTGGAAGAGGTGGTATAGGGACAATAGGTCCGAAGTAGTAGTTGAAAATGTTGATAACCTGCTCTTCAGTGCTAACCTTCTTACCATCCTGATAAATATTAGTTCCATGAATATTTCTCCACTGCCTGGTGCGAAGCCCTAGGTCATATCTATCATGCAATGCCGGAGCAGGTGCCTGTCAGCCTCAATCAAGATAGAGCCGAAGGTGCATCCAGGAATATCGAACCTGGTGGCTGGCTCGGTATCGATTTGATTTACATCAAACCCGAAAGAAGATTTGCTTCTCGTGCATCGGTATATAGTAGATCCCAGGGGAACGGCTGAATTTGTGATGCAAGCACTGATATTGCAGCATCTTCGCCAAGGAGAATTCGCCCAGTGATTTGAGCCGCAGTTTTGTTTGCGACATCATTTGATTCATCAATTAGACGTAGAGCTGATGTATGGACCCCTCTATCATTTTGGAGCCTAAATATCAATCTACCAGAATCATACTTGGAGACTGTGCCTGAGGAGGCAATTCGCAGGTGTCGTGGCAACGCCCTGGACCCAATAATTTCAGCAACAAAGTTCTCAGTGGGACCAAGACAGAATCTCTGTGCAATATCTGGGGCACCAACGTGAGAGTTCCGCAGAATTAATGCAGCTGGTCGACTAAACTCGGTCCTGTGGATGTCACGATCAGCATTGAAGTCTGCCAAGATGCTTCCAAATACGCGAATATTTATGAGTCGATCATCAACGAAATCTGGAGATCTACGAAGTGGCACTGGCTTCTTCAAGATGTAGGACATTTTTATATAAGCCCCTTTTAAAAATGAAGGTCATTCTCTCACTATCAGGTGGAGGTGCTCGTGGAATAGTCATAGCCCGAATTCTACAACGGATTGAGGCGATTACTGGGAAAGCAATACCACAGCTGTTTGATTTCTTTGCAGGCACCTCAACAGGGCAATAATAGCGGCCGGATTGGCGATCCCATCAGCTCCAGGCTCTGTTCTTGCTTACCGATATTCTGCAGGTGATATCTTGAGTCTATATCAAACGAACCTGCCAACAATATTTGCAAATCCGAGATCACTCACAAGCTTGCTCTCAGGAAGCCGCTATGATGCAAATCCTCTGGAGTCGGTGCTTACAGACGTTGCCCTGGACTACACAATTGCAGAATCGACAAAAGACGTATTAATTACAGCGTTTGATACAGTTCGGATGCAGCCAGTAGTTTTTACGAAGGATGGGCCATATTCAAGCACGCTGATTCGTGATGCAGTGAGAGCATCTTCAGCAGCACCTACATTCTTTCCACCGAAGGTTCTAGGGACAAAAACCTTGTTGACGGGCAATTGCCTGTTTGAATAATCCCTCAGTTGCTGCACTCAGCCACGCCAGTAAAATTTACGATGCAGAAGATCCAATTGTTCTTGTGAGCATTAGCTGTGGTGAAGTCCAAGCCAGTGAGCAATTGACTGCAGGCTTTTCGAATTCGGAGACGTCAGGCTGGGGCGCACTGGGCTGGATCCTATCCCTCTCAGGCAGCCCAATCATTTCTATGCTAATGGCTGGTAGCGAGCTGGAATCGCACTTTCAAATGCAGGAACTGCTTCCAGTTGATGCAGATAGGAATCTAACTAGATACTGGCGTTTAAGTGTTCCTCTGCCAGCTGCAGTCATGAGCAAGCTTGATGATGCCTCCCCATCGAATATTTCTTATTTGATTTCTACAACAGATTTATGGCTGAAACAAATCGAAATAAATGCTAAAATAAATGCGCTCTGCAGCTTTCTATTGGCGAACTATGACCTACTGAACGATGACAGACTAATCATATCGTCAACTTTAACAGTTGAGCCGCCATTTGATGTCAACTGGTTTATAATTCCAGATGCAAACATCATAAGCAACGACTTTGAGGAATTGCACCCACCTTCTCATGTGCGACCCAACTCAACAGGGTTCCAAGGTGGCACTCTACCTAATCCCTGGA
Source organism: Cyanophora paradoxa (assembly GCA_004431415.1). NCBI lineage: Eukaryota > Glaucocystophyceae > Cyanophorales > Cyanophoraceae > Cyanophora > Cyanophora paradoxa. The sequence goes on along the minus strand of QPMI01000058.1, from coordinate 358,107 downwards.
TCAGAGTCGAATTTACAAAGCCTTTTGAGCTACATCAAATCATTATGTATGGGCCAGCTTTTGCTGCCGGAGTCCTATTTAATTTCAGCATTCTGACCAACTTAGGATATGTCCAAGATGGGAGGCTTTTTGAAAATACGGTCCTAGCAAATGTGCTTGCTGCGAACCCAACAATGGCAGGCTTCGATCTAATGCATAGTGACTCGCATTTGATCACCCCACAGGTATATAACTATGTGCAAATTATAACAAACGAATTTATAAATGTGAATGCATTCCGGCTTGATTTCCGGGGACGTTACATTAATTAGGCGGCGGCATGAATGCCCAGGAAATCAGAGAGAGTCCAAGACGTGTTGGAATAGTTCTGCCAGATTTATCTTTCTCCCAAAATGGTGCTCCATTACGCCCTCCAGTCGCCTCTTAATGTAATTCTCTCTTCGCTGATACCAAGTTGTGTTTTTGGTTGCGAGCTCCTTTTTGATTCCGTCAGGACCAAATCGGCGGTAAGCTTGCAGAAAACCTAGGTTTGTTTGTGTGCTTGGCTTATCTCCAATCGCAACAAGTGATACTTTTTTGTCCCGCATCAACGGTAAGTACTTTTCAATCTGAGCTATGGGCATCAACTGCGACATTTTATATATATTGTGCCAAGAAATAAAACGGGGCGGAGGCACAGCCGAGCTGCTTGTCTGCGACTTTTCAAATCAGTTTGGCGCAGCGGTCGCTGTGCGGAGCACAAGTGGCTCCTTGCCTTCGGCTTGTCTGCAACTCTGGCGACTTTCCCTAAGTGATGAACTGGAGCTCCCCAGACCATGGCAATCCATTCAGTAATACATCATCACCATCTCTGTCTACAATGCGCAGTCGCAAGGAAGTCAGCACAAGACGCTCTTCGATGGGGATCCATTCGCTTTGATGATCCTGATTTATATAAACGAATTTGCCAACGTCCTGACTCATTTGAATTCGAGCAAGCCCGTAGTTGCACATTGTTTTGGCCCCACGGCGAAGCTTTGAAGCAAATGGTCGAAGCTCTTCACAGACTAGGAATAGATACTGGTCGCTGTTCATGTCAATTATCTTTGGAAATTCGACAGCATAACCAAGTGGCTCACTCCGCATTCTTTCGGTGAAATCCACGCCATATTCAGGGTGTGAAGGTGTTACTGGAATGCCAGCAACCTCGAGATATCGCTCAGCTGCAGTTACTGATCTTTGTCCTCCTTCAAACACGATAGGAGACAGCTGGAGGGGCTCATTTCGGTTCAGCCCTAGCAGATTCGATAGAGCTTTGAACTGGCAGGTTACTGTGCAGGAACGGTTGCAATAGGCAGACATCTTCAGTGTCTCTGGGTCCCGAAACAATTTGAAATATGCTATTACGATTCCCCCAGTTCAAACTTAAACGATAGGCCAAAGTTGTAAAGATCTGTTTCGCCCATATTTGCAGTAGTAATTATACCAGGCTCAAAAACTGCCAGATTTTCCGTCCAAATGTTGGGGAAGGTGATCGAAAGATACTCATCTCTAATGCTCGTGTAAAGGCTGTTTGCGAACTCACACTGGGTAAGTCGAACAGCAACTGGATTGATTATAGGTTCATTTATTTCTAGCACAAAGTTTGCCTCTGAATCGATTGGCCTTCTGTCTCTACTGTCAAAGCTGAGCCTGGCGCAGCGTCGATGCTTGTCTTCGACCATTTTTATTCTCTAACTGATATAAAAAAGATGCCGACGGACTACGTCTGCATTGCAAGCCACCAAGCGGATGAGCTGACATCCACCTCAAAATTTAAAGTAAGACTGCCTAAAGTTTATCAGGATGTAAAAGCCGTGCGCCTGGTATCTGCTGAGATCCCCAACACAATGAGCACAGTTGATGCACTCGATCCAGCAGAGGATTTAGTGTTTGACACGTATATATATTGGTGCAAATATGATCCTGCAAATGAGGACCAGACCCACCTCAGCCAGGTTTTGGAGCCTGGAATAACATTACAATTCCACCTGGAAATTACGACGTCACCTCGCTTGTGACAAAGATAAACGAAAGGTTGACGGGGACTGGTATCACGTGCACGTATAATTCAGCAGTTAAATCAATAGGGTTCACAGCTAGCTTCGAGTTCTTTATTGCTCTGATGTTGGCACCGAACCTGGTGGGCGGGAAATCAGAAACTACCAGGCTGTTGCTAGGGCTCAGCGAACTGCAAAGCTGCTAGGCTTGCGATCAATTCTACCGATTCGGTCTAAGGCTTTAACTGTCGATATTCAATATATAGAAGGCGCTTATGAACCCGATGTCACTCCCGATGATCATGTGCTACTTCGCATTCCTGAAATTGGTGACCTTGTCAGTATGCCCAATACTTCAATTCCTGGCTTTTTCTCAAAGCTCAGCATTCCAGCGCCCTCCGTCCAGGCGAAACAGCCTACTATGATTCAACTGAAGCAACTCCTTTGTATAAGTATGTTTATTCAAAGCTGGACCTCTACTCTGTGACTATTGAGATTTACGATTTTATGCAGCGAATCGCTGATTTAAATGGAGCTCCTGTGTCATTTATTCTCGAAATTCGTTATGGTCCTGACGAACCCAATGGTGATGTTGTTTACGAACTTGCAAAACTTCAGCTCCAGAAAAGGTCAAAGACATATCCTTGGATCAATTCGTCAAACTGAGTCTTGGTGAAGCGGCAGAATTATTTTCTTTCACTGCAATTATATACTTCGATGGATGTTACTCAGAATTTGCAGCGGCTCGGCCTCAAAGAGCTCCTCACCACACCTCAGGAAGCGAAGGACTTCTTCATGAACAACGAGCTTATGTTAGGTCTAACGAGCCAAACCAAGCCTGTTCGTGTTGTTGTCAACCCAAGCAATGACTATGGAGACTGCTTCGGAAAGAGGGTTACTTATTTCCTGCCCCGATACAATTTCCTTCAGGGACTCGAACTCCAGTTTACCCTTCCCGAGCTGACAGCATTTACTGGTGACACTGACCTGGTTCGCACTGGTTATTTGCGATCGGTTGGTGCTCTCGTAAAGCGAATCGAAATCAAATATGCTTCCTACAGCTACATTGTCCCGAGGACTGGCTTGTTCACAGCGCACTGATTTACAATGATGATGCTCAGCTTAAAAAGAAGTACCGATCCGGTGGCTGGCTCCATGGAACACCACCTCAGGGGAGCAATCGCACTGGAGGTATTTTCAGTGTAAAAATCCCCTGTCCCTGGGAGGGTTCTGTGCTTCCGATTGGTGCTCTATCTGGCGAGGTTTCCGTCGAGGTTTGGTTCCGTGATCGTGCCCAGGGCTTCGTCGAAACCAGCTATGGTGGTAGGTTTGTAACAGAATATGCCATAGGCGGTGATGCTTCTAAAGAAGATGGACTTGGGAGCGTGGGAGCTGCTGCTGCATCCCCTGCAAACATCGGCCAGAATATAACTCCCAATGTTCTCAGTGTCACCCCTGCCAATCCGGAGCTTTCGAATCCAAAGATTATTGCTCATTGCATCAACGTTGATGAGGCCACTTTTGCCCAGGTGATTGAGAAAGTCAAAACGTCTGGAATCGCAATTCCCGCTACCGATGTCGGCTGGGTTGATGCTGATTCAATTACTTATGCTGGTGCGGGAGCGCCCACCCGGATTAATCTGTCTCAAATCAGTGGACTTTGCTACGGCCTGTTCGTTAGCATTCGCAAGCAGCCAAACATGAACCAAACTGATGGAAAACACAGTGTCCTCAAAACCGAGGCTAATGCTCGCGATATTACTATTTCCTGCGAATTGAATGGCCAGAGACTTTATTCAAATGAGCCCGTTCCTCTCCTGCAAGGTGCCGAACTCATCGCTGATGTCTTCAAGTGCTCCAATCTAGACGCGCCTCTTAATCGGTATGTTCTGACTGGTTTGCCATTTTGCATTAGTGGGGATAAATCGATTCGAAATGCTGCTCAAACTGGTTTCGTAGATCTGACGAACTCCAGCAGCTGCTTCCTGAATATTATGAACCCTGCTGCATACGATGCAAACAACAAGATTTACGTCCAGGTTCGAGCTCTCCTTCACACTGTACTAATTGTTGATGCTGCGGGTCTTCGTAAGGTGAACCTCTAATTTCACCGACTATCTTTTTGATGGATGGGTCTCAAGAGCTCGCAAAGTTCCAGCCTAGCGATATGAGGGTCCCTTTTAAAGCCCTGTTTATATCGAAATCTAATAGTGGCAAATCGTTCTATTGCACAAAGCATCTGCTTCGACTGCTATATCCAAAGATTAATCGAGTGGTTGTGTTTACGGCCACCAAATTCAATGGTGAATACGAAGCAATAACAAAAGAGCTTTACGATGATTTTCAACCTGCCATTGTTGCAGAAATCATTGATTCACAGCGCGCTCTAATCGAAAACAAAAAGAAAGCGCCGCAGATATTACTTGTATTGGACGATCTTGTTGCTGCATCTGAAACTGTTGATCTTCGAAACAGCAAGGTTGTTAATCGACTTTTTATGCAGTGCCGCCATTTTTGCATTTCTACGATTTTAATGTCGCAAAAGCTTACAGCATTGAGTCAATCTATAAGATCGAACTCCGACTATTGTTTTTTCTTCAGTTACTCTAATCATACTGAACTGGAGGCAATTTATCGAGACTTTTCACACCTACCAAAGGATAAGTTCATCGCCTTGTTCGAGACTTGGGCGCACGATTATCAGTGCTTAGTTTTGGATGGAACTAAATATGATACTGCCTGGTACGTTGATAAAGCCGTCGAAGATAAGAGTTTTCGTTTCTCTAAATGGCTAAAACAAGAAGAAGAGTCTAAAAAAGAATTACCTGTTATCTCTAAAAAAAGGCGTTTTAAAATATTATCTTAATAAAATAAGATGGGTCGCGGGATTCCTAAAAAGGGTTATCGTGAAAGACGCAAGGTTAATGTTGTTGAACCACTAGTTGAAAGTGGGTCGACTGAAGGCGCAGCTGTTGCTAATCCTAGCGGGGAGCTTGCAAGCACCCCCAAACTAAACGCACCCGTAGCGAAAACAATTGCGTCGGCAGCAGCTAACGCAAGTGCGATTGACGATCGACAAAGCCAGGCTAAAACTGTTACTGAAATGCAGTCCGATATTGATGATGATGCTGCTAGAATTATCCAAGCAATGGCATCTGAACCACGTTATTCAGGGCCAAAAATCAAGACAGCAACAGTATCAAAGAGTCAGATCGAGGAACTAACAGATAAATTGCGAGATCTCGAGGCTCGATCAGCTAATATCGAATCGTATGTAAAAGACAAGCAAGAAAGAGCTAAGATCCGCGAGATGTTGCGAAGCGAGATGTTTAAGCACAGACCTATGGACGTACCAGATTTACGCTATTTGAAAAATGAAAAAGCTAAAGCCGAGCAATCGCTTGACTCTGCCGAGGTTAAAACTGCTTCTCCAAATGTTTTCGAACCAAATGCTACTGGGTCGCAACTGAAGAATGCGATGGGAGGGAGACGAATTCGTCTGTGAAATCTGGTAGTTCAACTGTAGGACGTCGTTGATGCAAAGTCAAATCTTCTAATTGCGAAATCTCAAATGCACGCTGCAATTCACGTTTATCATACTCACGAAGATGTTCCCAAGACATTAGCCATTCGGCATATTTCGGATCGGTTAAAACAACCTTCAAATGAGTCTCACCTCGGTACTTCCCAAATCGAATTGTTCCTGCGACCATTTTGTTTTATATAAACCGCTGCGATTTAATTTTTCGATTTGAACGCGCCATAAACGTTTCTCGAATTTCTTTCCTATATATCAATCACATACCCACTCATAATGGACAGTGCGGAAATCACGGCTGCTTCCCGTCCACGAGGCAGGCCTCGCAAGAATTTTGAGAAGCCTGTGCACATACGTAGTGAGGTTACGCCAGAGATACTTGCAGAGAGACGCAAAAGACGTGCAGATCTGCAGCGAAAGCGATACCATGAAAATCCAGATTACCGGCAGCGGCAGATTGCTGTCTCCCGTCAATATAACCTTGCACACCCTGAACGAAAACTTGACAACGACCGAAAATACCGAGAGCGAAGGCGCACTGAAATTAGGTCGCTAATTGCGGCGGGCATAGTTTCCAGCGACCTTACTTCCTAATCGCAGTGAAGGCTCCCCTGCAACCTCTAGTTTTTTGAGCTCACGAGCTTGCCGACTTTGTCCGCTATACTTTTTCGTTTCAATGAGACCCTCGCGCCGTAGCTGTTGCTCTTGCTTTGCCTTAGCCGCAGCTCGTTCTATTTTTGACTGATTCGGAAGCTGTCTCGGGGCTCGAATTTCTGAAGGCTTGATTCTACGGCTTAATATCTGTCCCTCTTTGGTTGCGACCCTTATTCGGTTCCTGTCCTGCCCCACGACTGTGTACGTCTCCTTGCTCGGTTTCGTAGCTCCCTTCGCAAAGATGCTGCTCTTAGGCTCGAGTATCTGCACCTCAGTCCCTGGCTTTGGTAGATTCAATGCGTCTCTCTCAATGTCGTTCTGTCGTTGACGCACCTGGTGCAGCTGGGCAGCAACCTGTGGGTGATCTCGCATCCAGGCTGGTGAATACTCTCTGCCAAAAGAGCTGTGTTTTGTTTGATTGTATGCCTTGATCAAAGCAGGCAGCCGGGAGAGAAAATTCGGCGACCCTCGTTCCTCTGTGTCTGCCTGAATCATGGCTCGCAATGTCCGTGCGAATCGATCGATGATCCCTAGCTTGTCGCCTTTCGATATGTGATCATCCTTAGCGACGTCAGTGTGCATCGAAAATGAATTCTCTTCGGCCATTGCCCGCACAGCAGCCGTATTAAAGCCGTTGTCGCCCGAAAAACCCCAGATCCCAGGCAGCTGAGCGATGAATTTCGGAATCTGTTTAGCATCTTCAAGCTTTCTGACAACTGCGAATCGAGTTGCAATCTCAATCGCTGCAAATAGTCGAAAACGTCCTATGAAAAGTATGTCGACTTGATATGCCCCTGGTGGTGCAGTGATTTTGAATGAGGGTGCCATTAGTTATTCGAAAGATTTTTATAGTGACCTATCGCCCTGGTGTTCACACCATCCTCGCACAGGAATCGCTTGGTATCAAGCGGGTGTAGGGCTTGCTTTGATGTCCGCTGTAGCCAGATCCGATGCTGTTTCGATCTGAAGCCGAGAATTCCATCTACGTTGCATGATATGCCCCAAAGATGCAGTCGTAGTATCGCTCTCGTGTCAGCGAGCTGCTGAACGTCTTGTTAACGCCCTTGCACTTGTGCACTTGTGATTCCTCTGTGCTCATATAGTACGATTTCGGTCGGTTCGCGATCCACTCAAGCATTTGTCTGCCGCCACACTCGTCCTTGAACAGCCCTGGAACCTTGCCCATCGATCTTAGTCGCTGCACTTCGTCTTCTGACATCCCTTCAAAGAACGGGTGACTCGTAGGGTATTCACTAACATCTAGCTCGTTTTTGATTTTGCGAAGGTCCTCGTATAAATTTTCGGTCTCAATCTGAATAATGAGACTGTCTGTATCTGTTCCAAGTAGCTTAAGCCGCTCGCCCCAAAGCGCTTTCAGCACCTGGTAGTAAAACCGATACATATGTAGCTTTGATAGATCAAGGATTGTGAACCCACAGTAGATCGGTTTGTTGAGTTTGTATTCGCTCTTTCGCTTATTTACATACACCAAGTTTTCGTCATAGATAGCGACCTGTCTCAAGCGGTTCGGCTCTGTGTTGATTTTCGCTAGTCGTTCTCCTGTTGTCACAAGCTCTGAATTGCAGTGCTTGCGTACGTTTTCCATCGTTTTCCCAAACACCGCATTATTTAGTAGCTTATAAAGATCTTTTTCATACGGGAATTCTGCCTGTTTTCGCTTCAGAGTGTTCAAATCGATATAGCTCTCTAGCCATGCACTTTGCTCGAACGAAAGCACTCTGTGTATTCTAGAAACAACCATTCCCATCGACACATAAAACTGTAGCACTCGTGCATCAACAACATAATTCTTCTTTGGCAACAGGTTTGGAACCAGCTTTGGCGTTCTCTCGATCCCGCTTAGTTTTTCACGCTCAATAGTTTTTCGCTGCGCCTCTGATAGGTGCTCTTTTACAATGCACATACGCTCGGAGCAAGTGGATAATCACTAAAATAATCATGCATCTCTTCTGGACAATGCATGTCAACCTCCAAAGCAAACCCTCGTGGACCGTTTGCATCTAGGTCTGTGATATACAGTTTAGGATCAGTAGTAATACTAATGTTCTCCCATTTGAAGTCCCTGTAGGAAGTTTCTGTTTCATAGAAAGTCCATAAAGATTATTCGCATCGAGATAAAGTAACCAGCCCTGTTTTTTCCTGTGACCCACGATGTACTTATCAATCCAGGCATTATTAGCTCTAGCATAGCGTGTTGATATCATCGAGATTCCTCCCCGAATCCCTTTCTCAATAAAGCGGTGCATATCTTCTTGCCCTTCGTGAAACAGCTCCAGTTGCTGGCCAGTGTGTTTCAAAGCTGCTTGCCACGAGAAACCTGGAATGCTCATAACGTAGCTTGGGTCCAGCTTATACGTCTCCATACACGTGTCACGGTAGTTTTCAAATATGTCTCCTAGAAGAGCTATGTCTGTCTTCATGTACTCCAATGTATAGTCAGCCATTGTCCTGCAACCAAGCTCACGCCAGACCGATTGAGCGTGGATATAATCATCACGAGAGCACTTCAACTGTTTTAGCTCATTGTAAAATTGGCGGCGTCCTGGTAGTGATGTCTCTGCAAGACGATCCCAGCCCGTAATGTACTTGTATGGATAGACACCCTTGCGCGTCATTAGTTTGAACCGTGTCTCGCTCTCATGTAGTGCACGTGTGATATTCTTTTTCACATCAGGTACTGCAGCCGCAAGGCTATCGAGACTACCCTGCAGGTGCTGAGCAGAGTCACGGAAAACGTAAATGCCGTATGTGAACTGTGACATACGCTCGCTGTTCTGAAACACCTGGTCAAACTTCGTCGACAGTAACTCACGAGGACGTAATTCACGCTCAAGTCGCTTCTTTGCATTTATTGCATGATCTGTACTCAGCTCACGTCCTGCGTATTTTGCTTGAAACTTGCGCTCGACCTCGTCTCGGAATGCATTTTCTGCGACTTTCCGCCGGTTATATCCTGCTGCTAAAGCCCTCACTAATAGGTGAAAGTCAAATCCTCGTCCATTGTGAAAGAATATTGGCACGGCGGCAGCTTTTGCTCGTCGCCTGTTGCAGGCATTGCATGCCGCTCCAAGATACTGCCCGGAGTCGTGGCAGTGATCTCGATTTTTATCTTTGACTTCTTTAAACTCGCTTCCACACATATAGCATGTTTCTGCTGCCTGAAAGGAGCGCTCTTGCGCCTGTGTAATCTGCATCGTCGCTTTCTCCTCCAAGATTCCCTTAAACTGCGGCTCTTTTTCATCTAGCCAAGCAACAAATGCTTCTGCAGACTCCTCAGTTTGTGATCCATATGCGAGAACCAAAACTGCTCCTGTTGCATCGTCTCTGAATTTTCAACGCTTTCTACAGTTTCATTCGTTCCTTGATTTTGCCCTTGTTTAGAATAACTAAGCAGCCGATCGACGCTATTGCGTGGACTCCTAGCTGCTTCGTCTTTGCTGGACTCTCGGTCTGTAAAACAGGTACAGTCATAGTTTCCGAGTCAGCATACCCAACTAGTCTTTGGCGAATCGTCTTTTCGAAACTATTGAATTTTATAAAGTGCTCGCCCTTTTTCGGAAGCACGTCCCTGGCGTGCTCATCTCGATCAAGGCACCGGTCGTATTTAAGATGATTCTGAAAGGCCTCGTCTGAGCCAAAGCCGCACTGGCAGGCCAAGCAATAGTGCTTCGCATTCGACCCATGCTTTCCAAACAGGCGCGATATGTTCTTTATCCACAAATAATGTCCCACATCATTCCCGTCGCCTGCTGGCACGTAAAGTATCGGTATAGCATCCGTTGCTGCGCTAATGTGGATCGGAACGATGTCTTGCTTGTCTAGCGCAGTCGTGTAGACGCAGAGCTTAACATTATTCGCACACTCAAATTTACTGAACATTTTCGAATCGAGTGGTGTCGGATACGTTAGCATCGTACAATCTAGCGATGCCTCGTGCTGCCGATAGCTTCCTGCATGTCTCGAATCCACCCCTGGGCCAGCGGATTGCGCGCTGCGAGGACAGCATATTTAAAGCACTCGTTGTTTGGTGCATTGATATTGATCAAGGCCTGCTTGAGTGCAAGCCAGCTCGGAAGTACAAACCCGCGTCCGCGGCCACCCATACGCCTGAAGTATCTAATCGCGGTAAAGCGTAGCTTAATCCACGTCTCGAAGGCGGAAGAATCACGGCTCTTTTCCTGCGCAATAGTATCTAGCTCCTCCAGCTGTGAGCGGATCGCCTCAACAATGTCTGACCCTGGGAGTATGCGGTAAAATTTCCTGTGCTCAATGACTACTGCAAGCGCTGAGTCCTCGTTAGGCTTGCGATAGAGTCCGACTCCTGATACCTGTAAAGCTATACCCATTCGATCCTGACTCGCTAATTCTTGCTGCACGCTTACAAATGCCACTGCGCCTGCTCTGAATCTTGCATTATTTTCAATCTGTGCCTGCATCGACGTGACTCGGCCTGTTCCACGTGAGGGCCTGTACTCCCAGTCAGCATATGTCCCGTTCAGCGCTGTACGTGTCGTCACTGTGCCGTCCTCCTCAGTAACTTCAGTTTCGCTGAACTCGCTCACACTCGGATCGGGAAGCTCTGAAAATCCTGCTACAATACCCTCAGCAATAGCAACCTCTAGCCGAGCAGCTGAAACTGGTCTCGGCGGTCTTGGTACTGTTGAAAGCTCGTTCAAAAGTGATGCGTATTTCTGAAGTGTCGGTAGTCTCGTACGTGAGCCACTCGCACTGATGCGCTGTAGTTTGTTTCTAAATTGTCCATGAATAAACCTGCGATTGTACAAAACCTCGGCCTGGCCTGCTATCTGCTCTTTGAGCCGCGCGATCTCAAACCGTCGTTCCATTTAACAATAGCGCTCCAAAAGATTTTCGGAGAAAGCGCGCAACCAACCGCTCGTTACTATAGGGCGGTGCTATTCCTTTATAACATGTCACTGGTGCTGCTCATGGCAAGCTAGGAATTACAGTGAATGTAAAAAGTTACTCTCTCCAGAGGCCGCACCAGAGCGCTCTTGGGACACGAAGTGCTTCAATGTACTCATCATTATCGCCTAGATAGAGCTAAACGCTAAAAAAATGAGATAGTGGGGGTTCCAGCCCACCCACCTCTTTCTCACCCTCACTCCTCCAAACCACCCCAACCCACACACTCCAACGCCTTCCAACACACATTCTCTTCCATCCCTTCGTTACGTCTACCACCACAACCTCTCCAAACCAACCATCCAGCAACCGCTAGGTAGTATCTAACGTCTAGTCCGATCGATTTTGCAAAAGATATAGCAGTGATTTTAGGCGGACCCCCAAAGCGCCGGTCTCAGAATAATCTTCAGATACAGCTAGACGTTAATTTTGTGTACTTTGAATCTAACAGAGAAAACATGTTTAGCTCAATTCTAGACGATATTAATGAGTACAATGAAGCTAACAGAGGAAACACGTTTAGCTCAATTCTAGACGTTAGTTGTGTGTATTTCGAATTACTATATCATCGGAATCTAATTACATACTCGAGTTCAGGTTCTAGCTAGACGCTAATTATTCCCACCGATGACGTAGTCCAAGTTTAGTGAATCCACTTAACATTGGTTTGTATTCGATCGACGGCCCGACAGGATCAGCGCTGCTAGAGGCGATGCGCAAGATCGATGTGTTTGCTACAGGTAATTCGCTAGCATTCTCATCCACCTCGGGGATTGCGACGATCGTCTTAGCAGGAACAGCAGATGATGGAGGAGAAAGCTTTTTTTCAATTTTGGTCTTAACAATCGGTTCGTTTAAAATCTTGTTTTCCATTTTAGTCTCAACCGCTATACCAGCAATAAGATCACCAGCACGCTTCTTTGAAATTGTTTTCAACCCAGTCACTGTTTTTATGAAATATCTGCTACGATTACCAGTCTCTGATACATACAGCGGACCATCGTCAGTATCCTTCAGTTTACTAGTTTTGCTTTTCTTTGTCCGCGAATTTGGGATCTTATCTAGAATAGCGTTTTCGTCAGCAGTAAGAGCAAAATCGATAGATGCTCCCTCACCACCAGCAGTCCGACGAACTAAAGGATAAGATTCAGTATCACCGCTCAAAAATTCAATATTATTCTTTTATTGGGTGAGTTTGTAAGTTTTCTAGAAGCCGAAGGCATTTGTTTTAAATAAGGAACAGAAAAAAGTCGACAGACAAGCCAAGCGCATTCGCGAAGTGAAATTAAGCAAAACTGCGATCAAACGGATGAAACTCACTATCTGTGTTTCTGATTGACGAGCGAAGTGATGCCTTTGTGTATGAAGAATCTTCAATTTCGAACTCGATAACGAATGAGAATTCAGTGTTAATAGCTGCAGTAAATCCATTAAAATAACGTATTGACACATCAAGTTGTTCTAACTCAGAATTATGATCGACGGAAACAGGAACACGTTCATCAGATGTATATTTGATTAGCTCTCCAAATTTCGCATCGATATGAATCTTTGCCAACGATGTGTTTGTCCACTTATTTATTGTGTGAATCGAACCACGAATCTGATCGATATGTAGGAAGAGATAAGTATGATAAAGAAGATCAACAGGTATATCGCCAACGATAGCAAACGCATAATCAACAGCATCAACTGTGATTGGAGTATCTAGCTGTTCTGCAGATTCTGTAACAGCCTTTGTGAAGCCGAGCAGATTTGCGAGTTCAAGAGTGGAAAACGTTAGAGTAAACTCCGATTCACACAAGATTGTGATTTTCATTGAAACATCATCAAAAACCGTTAAGAACTTGCGTTGGTAAGTAGAACCTAAATAACTGTATTGTTGCGTTTTCAAAAGAACATTCATGTAATTCGTAAGAGATGTTGGTGTGTATGATCCAGCTCGAAATAGGTTCGATCTAGTTTTAATGACGTTACTCGGATCGAGCGTAATGGTTGTTATTGAAGCATCAGCAGCAAGATTATACATATTGTGAAAAAGTTCTAACGATTCGATTCTAGCCGACTTCACGTTTGCTAACGCCCGTGGTAGATTAATCTTAAAATTCGAGGACGTGCCTTCGAACCGGTCTCTAGAATCAACATTTACGCGTAGCTTCATCTTTACAACAATATACGTGAAAATATTCTGTAATATTATATCAAATGGCGCAAGCAGGAACAACTCTAAAGGAGCTCCTCACTACCAAAGGTTCAAGCGAGCTTTATCTATCCCCGGGTCTCACTGTCGGTGTCAGCCCCAAGTTCAAGCCTTTCCTTGAAACGATCCGTCCGCGAGGCAACTCGTATGGATTCGCACAAACTGCCGCTTTCGACATTCCGCGCAAGCAACTTCTAAATGGTGTATCGCTATACTTTAAGGTCAGTGTTGCTGGCGGAGCTGCCGCCTCGGTACTACCCAATGGAGCTGGTGCATTTATTGAAAACGTACGCTTTGTTCATGGATCCTTCAAGATGGTGATTCCTGGAGATTGGTTAACTGTGAACGCGCTAATCGATAATAGCGTTGCATCTGCCCAAGCTTTTGCTAGCAGCTACGGATTTGGAAAAGACGCTGCTCTAGAGATTCTCGATGCTAGCCGTGAGTATGTACTGAAGATCCCCTCCCAACTCTGGGACAATTCCTACTTTCCTCTGCTAGCATTGGCTGACATGCCCACCGTCGAAATCGACTTCCGTTCGGCTGTTGTGGTTGGAACCGTCGCTAGTGCTGTTGCAACTCTAACGGATTGTGCGCTTGTCTGCCAGTTCGTGAACATCCCTAGCGAAGAGGCTGAGTCTATGCTTAAATCGGCAAACGAGAGCGGTGGTATTCGTATTCCCTTTACCGAGATTATTTCAAAGCGCTCGAGGCAGTTAAAGACTGACGATGCGGGTAATGCAGTAGAAATATCCCTTGCCAACGTCAGCGGCCTTGTGCACGCGATCCTGATGACAGTGCGTAATGCGAATCACCTGGGCACTCACAATCACAATTCATTTGCTGGCAACGGAAATGCGCTTAAAATCGATTCATTTGAGATCATGCACAACAACCGAACTCTCGACATCAGCAATAAGCCAATCTCTGGGTTCGTTTCAAGCTGCTACCACATCCCAACACAATACCGCGGCGCAACCACTGGTAATTCAGCCCTAGGTTTCGAGGATGGAAACGTCTATGGAATTGTGCTTTCGAAATCTGGAAAGGATTCGCTACATAACGCTGTTCTTGGTTATACCGATTTCTTCAATTCCAGTAGCAGCTATTGCTCCCTCACAGTTACAGGTTGTACAAACACCGCACCAGCTGTCGTTGATTTCCATGTCCTACGGCACAATGTTCTAGTCATAAATTCATATCAAATGTCTACTCTAAAAGTAAGTAACTTCTAGATGGATATTAAATTGTTTGATCCGACGGAAATAAAACTTCCTAAACGGTTCTTGTTTGTCGGCCCCACCAACTCGGGCAAAAGCACCTACGTAAAACACGTATTAAATGCAGTATCAAATCAACTAGACGATATTTACGTCTTTAGTACAACAGCATTTACTGGACAGTGGGATGATACGACTCGCAAGAGCAATATTTACGAAGAATGGGATCCGGTTTCGGTTGAGAGTCTTCTAGAGCGTCAAAAAGAAAGACGACGCAAGAAAGATGAGCGCAAGATTGCAATCGTTCTAGATGATTTGCTCGATAATGACCTAGTAAACGTCCACAGCGATCGATTAATGCAAAAGCTATTTACTTCTGGCCGTCATTATAACACCACCCTTTTCATAACGACTCAACGCCTTTGTGGCATCAGTCCAACGATACGAAGGAATTGCGAATATGTGTGCTTTTCGTCGATTCTCTCGAATATCAAAGAGTTCGATTGCGTCTTTGCCGAATACAACGCCGGAGCGAATCGAGCAGTTTTAACGCGTCTTTTCCTTGAATGGGGTCACAGCTATCAGGTTTTGATATTTGAAGCCGTGAGCGCGGACCGCGTCTACTCTGTTGATAAATCTTCTGGAGATTTTTCGGCTCTATTGCGCTTTGTGCACGCAAGAAAGCGGCGCGATCAAAAGCCGGTAACCAATCCTGTCTAAGCAACCAAGCTGTATATTCTGGACGTGCTGATGCGATCCACAAATAGGAGGCTCCTTTGTAAATGCCAAAGCTGATGCAATGACTTGGTGAAAGCTGACTCCTGCCTGGCCAGCAGTCTTCTAGATTCAAATCTTCTTCAATATCCATCAAAAAATAGTCGGCAGACAAGCCAAAGGCAAGGAGCCTTCTTAGCTCCGCACTGCCTTGGCTGCGCCCACGGGTGTTATTCCATTCAATTAAACCGTGATTTCGATGTTTGATCTTTATAAGCATCTTCGAATGAATCATAATAACCGATTATCTTCTTGCAACCATTGATTTTGGTTTCTGCTTTCCATTTATCGGTTCGTTTGTCAAGGGAAACACGGACATAGTGGTTGGTGGGTCGGTGGATTCTCCTCCGGCAATGTTTCAGTAGAAGATACTCAATGTGTTGCTGGATTGCAAAGGCAACGTATATCGGAAGGTTGATATCGGTCATCTCTGACTTTTTCGTTACATCTACAGATTGCAATATATTTAAGGCATATTCACGCGCTTCTACCTTGAATTCTCTTTGCGTAATATCCAGCGGGTTTGGCGCCTGCTCTGAGCAATGGTTCAGCAGCAATTTCGAGTTTTTTTAGCTCACGATCCTTCAGGTTTTGACCCGCATACGTTTTCGTTTCAACGAGACCCTCTCTCCGAAGCTGACGATCTTGCTTCGATCTAGCAGTCGCTCTTTCAATCTTAGACTGGTCAGGTAGTTCTTGTGGCGCACGAATCTCGGATGGTTTCACACGTCTAGAAATTTCCACACCTTGCTTTGTAATTAACCTAACACGGTTCTTATCAACGCCAGCAACAACGTAGGTCTCTTTGCTTGGTTTCGCCAGACCCTTTGCGAACACGCTTGGCTTAGGTTCAAGGATCTGCACCTCCGTACCAGGTTTAGGCATATTTGTGTTCTCTCGTTCAATATCATTCTGTCGCTGACGAACTTGATGTAGCTGTTCGGCTACCTGTGTATTTTCACGCATCCACGTTGGTGATCGCTCTTCACCAAATGCACTGTGTGCTGTTTCATTGTACGCCTTCAAAATCGCAGGCAAGCGGGAGAGGAAATGCGGGGAGCCGCGTGCCTCTGTGTCGGCCTGGATCAATGCTCGCAATGTCCTAGCGAACCTGTCGATAATTCCAAGTTTGTTACCTTTAGAAATGTGGTCATCTTTGGCAACATCAGTATGCATTTTCAACGAGTTATCCTCGGCCATTGCCCGAATTGCTGCTGTGTTAAAACCGTTGTCACCTGAAAATCCCCATATTCCAGGTAGCTGCTCGATCATTTTTGGAAGCTGCTTAAAAGTCTCGAGCTTACGGACCACAGCAAAGCGGGTTGCAATTTCGACCGCTGCAAACAGGCGATACCTCCCAATAAACAATACATCAATTTGCCAAGCTCCAGGTGGTGCTGTTATCGTGTACATTCTTCTAATTGTCACACACATAAAAGTTTTTTGGTGGATATCGCGTGAATATGCCTTAAAAAGATTGTGATTGTGATTAATAATAAAGTGATATTGTAATGGAGGTTGAAAACTGTTTGGCGCGCAAGCGTGGTCGTCCTCCAAAGTCTAAGTCTCCGGAAGTAATAGAAGAGATGAAGAAGAAACGATCAGCAGCGGTAAAAGCTCGTTATCATTCAGATGAGGAATTTCGTAAGCGCAAGCTCCAAGCGACGTATGAGTATCAGGAAAGAAATATTGACCGAAAACGGGAGCAGTGCCGTAACTATCGACGTCGGCAAAGACAGTTGCTTCTAACTCTAATGGATAAGTTTGGTGCTCAATCGGTTGAGGTAGTTTCAGCGGCCTAGTGGTTGGAGGGTCGCAGCTTCTTTTTTCAAATACGTGTGCGCCTGTGACCCAGAGCCAAAGTTTCAACGCCATCATCACATAGCCAACGTTTTGTGTCTAACGGGTGTAGTGCTTGCTTTGAAGTTTCTTGCACGTAAACCCGATGTTTCTTTGAGCGCATCCCTCGAATTCCATTCACTTCGCATGATAAGTATTTTTTCTGTCCATCTACATCTTTACCAAGTACACAATCAATATATCTTTCACGTGTAAGCTGGTCGGCAAAACTTTTAGAAATTCCCTTGCAACGTCTCTCTTGCTTACCACTGTCAATCTCATACCAATAACTCTTAGGCCGGTTTGCGATGAATTCCACCATTTGCTTGCCATTGCACTCATCTTTGAAATTGCCAAGGGCTGTCGATTTTTTCTTCATGGTAGCGATTTCTTCCTCCGACATTCCAGCAAAAAACCTGTGTGTATCTGGGTATTTGCTAACGTCTAGAATATGACTTATATTTTTCAGCTCAGCGTACAAATCATCTGTCTCAATTCTAAGGATTAGCGAGTCAGTATCCGTTGCAAGCAATTTAACACGCGGACCCCAGAGCGGTTTTAGTTGCTCGTAATACATTTTAAACATGTGTAGTTTTGACATTTCCAAAACACTGAATCCACTGTATATCGGTTTGTTTAATTTGACTTGTGAACGCCGCTTAGAGATAAATACAAGATCCTCATCATATTTGACAATTTGCTTCAATAAATTTGGTTGTGCGGCGATTTTTGACAGACGATCCCCATCAGTCACAAGCTCCGCATCGCAATGCTTTCTCACGTTTTCCATATTTTTGCCGTATAATGCATTAGTCTTGAGTTTGAATAGATCTCGCACATGATCAAAGGTTGCGGCCTGACGCATTTCGGCATTTTTTTCCACATACGGTTTCATCCAAGCAGTCTGCTTGTACGTAATAACACGATGAATTTTACTCACCACAAAACCTTGACTTCTGTAAAATTTGAGTAGTCTCCCATCAACAACATATTTCTTCAATGGAAGCAGACTTGGAATAAGCTTTCGCGTCTTCATCTGAATGCAATCCTTTTTAATCATATCCTGTTGTGATCTAGATAGCATCGTTGGATCTACAATCATTGATACTGGCGCAATCGGGTAATCATTAAATTTCTCGTGAAGCTCATCTGGAATGTAAGCATCAATTTCAAGCGTTGCTCCTATATCACCGTCATAATCGAAACCATCATGGTCAAAGGTTTCTGGATCAACCCATTTAAAATCTCCAATCGGATGTTTCTCTAACATCGCATATCCATACAACGAATTTGCATCTATATAGTACAGATATACTGATGGTTTGGATGGATCATAATCAACCATGTCCTTATTGTTCGCTTTTGCATATCGATTTGACACCATTGAAATACCACCACGAATACCTGTCTCGAAGAATCTGAACATATCCTCTTGACCCTCATGCAACAGCTGTAATTGCCCACCTGTATATTTTAGAGCAGCATCCCAACTAAAGCCTGGTAGTGACATGTAATATGCAGGATCTATTCCATCTGTAGCGCGAGATGTTTCCCGATATGCTTGAAACACGTCTGCTAGTAACGTTATATCCAGCTTCATATAAGCAATCGTGTAATCTAACAATGTTTTACATTTCAGCTTTTTCCAAACCTTCTGTGCGTGCTCATAATCTTCAGGCTTGCACTTTTCGTTTTTCAAATCATTGTGAAACGCCTCTATCGACGGTAGCTTACGGTCTGCAAGCCGCTGCCAGGAATTTACGTAGCTGTAGGGATAGATTCCCTTGCGTGTCATCAGATTAAATGTTTCCGCATCGGGACATAGTTCGCGTGTTTGCTTTTTCAGTTCATCTGGAAGCGATGCCGCTAGCTTTTCGAGCGTTGCTGATAGATGTTGCATGCTATCGCGAAATACGTAAATGCCGTATTCGATTTGACTCATTTTCTCTGAGTTTTGAAACATCACTTCGAATCGATTCGACAGTGGAGCCTCAGATCTCTCGATCTTGATTTTTTCTTTTACAAGCTGGTTCTTGATAAATCCTGGAACTCGCTTCTCATACTCCTCAGCAGTTATGCTCAGTTTGTTCATCGTCCATTCCCTCACGCTTTGAGTTTGATATGTCTTCTCAAGACGTGCTCGGGTTGCTTCAAGTTTTTCATTCAACTTTTTCTTAAATTCAATGTGTGCGGCCTGTCTACGAACACTTCCACGGGCAATCGCGCGAATCAGCAAATGTGAATCGAATCCACGAGCGTTATGAGCAATCAAGAAAACGCGATTTGATTTGAACCTTCTACGGTTGCAACCACAGCAAGCAGCTCCTTTGAATTCACCAGTGTCATGATCATGATCCCAGACCTTTTTAATCTTCTCACTGAATTCAACGTTACAGATATAGCAACTAGTAGCTGAATCAAACGTTTGCTTTGCAACATCTGTTTTTATCGATGGTACCGATGCATTTAGCCCTTTCTTAAAAGTTGGTTCCATTGAATCTAGCCATTCAACAAACCTCTCCTCACATCTGCGACCGCTATTTACGTGCCAATATTTTGTATCATCATTGCCTGTGATCAAACATCCAACAGCAGCTGGTATTTGACAAGCAATCTCCTTAGTCTTTCCATTTTTCACAGAGTTCGTAGACATTGCAAGTGTTTCAAAATCATAGGCTCCAACATATCGTGCCGTTATCGTATTCGAATGATTCAGAAATTTCAATGTTGCACGGTCGGGTTTTGGTAACACATCTCGGCCATGCTCATCCCGTTCGAGGCATCTGTCTTCGTCGATGTGTTTCTGAAGATAATCATCACCGCGAAATCCTTTTTGACAAGCGAGACAATAGCTGCGTGCGTTCTTGTCAATTCCAGGACGTGCAAACATTCGGCTCACGTTCTTGATCCAAACGAAATGGCCATAGCTACCTTCACCAGTCACGTATAGCAGAGGAATAGCTTCGCGGGCCGCTGAGATATAATATGGAGTGATGTCTTGCTTTTCATTATCAGCCACATACACACATAAATTCAGATTGTTTGCCTCTTCAAACCGACGGAATATCTTTGAATCAAGCGGGACAGGATAACTGAGCATTGATGTGTCGATCGTACTTAGGTGCTGTCTGTACTTGGCAGCACGTTGAGCATGCCGATCGACTGGGAACTTTGCGGATAAAACTGAATACGTAAAACACATATTATCTGGTGCCTCCACGTTTATGACTGCGTTCTTCTTGCTAATCCATGTTGGAAGTTCAAATGATGCTCCACCAACGGCGCGGACATGTTCTAGACTTTGTATGTAAAAATACGTCCACGTTTCTAATTCCCAAGAATCATTCTCCTGTTCAGCTCTTCCATCAATCTCAACACATCTGTCACGCAGCTCCACTTCAATGTTTGCACCGGGGAGGATACGGTAGAATTGATCTTCACTGATTTCATCTGTTTTGTATCTGTTAGTAAATCCTTCTGTACCATTTTGCCTATGCTTAAAAATTCCTTTTGCATATACCTTGATTGACAGCCCCATTCGAGATTCATTCGCTGAATTCAAACGTTCGGCTATGAATCGCTCGAATTTTGCCTTGAATTCTGGTGTGTTCGTCAGGTACGATGCTAATGATGTTACTCTTAGGTTGTTCGGCCTGATGATTGCAGCGCTTTCGAGTGCGTATATTCCATCTAGTGCCGTCTCGCGTGAACCATCTCCAGCAAGTTCCTCATTTGGCTGTCCAGGGAGTTCATTGAAAAGTGCTACCAGTTCAGCTTGGTTCTCAGCGATGATTATCTGCACAGTTCGCTCTGAGGCACGTCTCGTTTGTCCGACTACAGCAGCGAGCATTGAAAGCACATCAACAGTTCGTTGCAGCGTCACAAGTCGAGTTCGAGATCCTGGTGATGAGATTCGGAGTAATTTGTTTCGATATAGTCCATGAATACGTCTACGCTCATACAAAGTTTGTGCTAGACCTACGATCTGTTGTTTTAATAACGCTATCTGACGACGACGAGCAAATTGATTCATTTTGAAAGTGTCGCTAGAAATAAATTTCGGTTGATCAGCGCGATCTCTTATATCATTTTATATTGTTGCTGAAACCTCTAAGACATAGTTATAACCTGAACCTAAACTTGGACTACGTCATCGGTGGGAATAATTAGCGTCTAGCTAGAACCTGAACTCGAGTATGTAATTAGATTCCGATGATATAGTAATTACGTGTAGCTTAACCCTTGAAACCTCTTTGTTTTTTAGATTCGAAATACACACAACTAACGTCTAGAATTGAGCTAAACGTGTTTCCTCTGTTAGCTTCATTGTACTCATTAATATCGTCTAGAATTGAGCTAAACATGTTTTCTCTGTTAGATTCAAAGTACACAAAATTAACGTCTAGCTGTATCTGAAGATTATTCTGAGACCGGCGCTTTGGGGGTCCGCCTAAAATCACTGCTATATCTTTTGCAAAATCGATCGGACTAGACGTTAGATACTACCTAGCGGTTGCTGGATGGTTGGTTTGGAGAGGTTGTGGTGGTAGACGTAACGAAGGGATGGAAGAGAATGTGTGTTGGAAGGCGTTGGAGTGTGTGGGTTGGGGTGGTTTGGAGGAGTGAGGGTGAGAAAGAGGTGGGTGGGCTGGAACCCCCACTATCTCATTTTTTTGACTGCTGTTGGTTGCTCGATTGCGATGACGATGCCGCTGCTGCGTTGCTGGGCATGTCGATGCGAATGTTAGGAAACAGAGTCTTGCACAGGAAGTTATTGCCGCAGAGCCCGGACAGATTCTCTGCGGGTGGACACCTGCATTCGAACTTGTTGGGAAGGTCTCTGATATCTGGATGCTCCCACCACCTCATTGCTGATGTGCCTAGGGCCGCGCCTTCGGGCTCGGTGCGCGCGCGCGGCTCCCCGACCGCTTCCCGCCAGTGCGGTCCTATACCGGTAGCCCGGCGGTAGGCTATAATGGACCGTCTCATTTACCTATGTTTTGGCAGTTAGTTTCGTCTAGTTATCTTAAGAATGCATTCTTAGGCTCGAGGGTCGAGAAATTAACCCGAAAACACCGCCTGCTCACTTTCCTGACGGGCTTCATTTGAGCCGCTAAAACCTTGAATTCAGAATTTATCACCCATTGTTCTCAATGGCACGTTAACCGACGGGTGGGGGGTGCCCGTAACTCGGCGGTCGGTTCGTTAAGTCGCCGCGCTCCCATTGGCTCAGTCTACGGGTACAGCGCGGGCTGCCCGGGTACGCACCAAAACAGAAACAGCAGCGGCCGAAGCTGGCAGCGGCAGCTGCTCCGCGCTCTTCCACGCATGCTGCAGCGCAAGAGCAGTGCTCAGAGCGCTCGAGCGCCGCCCGGCCTGCGGTGCTGAGCTCGCCCCGCACGAATTGGCCGATCAGCTCGCCGCAGCAGTCTAGCTGGCTTCAAAGGACTCACAGGTGTTAGCTATGATGCTCTGCATATCGTACCTTCCCAGCTGCGCCCGCCGGAGGAACTTTGGATGCGCTCTCGGTCCGACTTGTGCTTTCGCGTGGATTCCTGCAGCCCCGCAGCCCTTGACGCCTGTCGCGCAACTCAGATGACCGTTTTGCTTCGTGCGACGGTCGGGTGCTTCCCGCTCGCCGCGCAGTGCCGGGCGACCGCCGCGGCCGTTCCAGGTCCGCACTGACGTCTTCACGCAGGGCTGGACGAAGAGCGGGTGCGGGAGCGTGTGGCAAATGACTCTATGATGTTCAGGCTGCCGCTTGGCCCGCGCATTCTCGCGGCCGCCGCCGTCCGGGCTCGCGCGGCGCGCAGAGACAGGATGCGCCCTCCGAGCCCCGCACGCCGCAGCGACCTCTCCGGCCGCGTTCGTTGTCGCTGCGGTTCTTATCATACCTAATTCGTATCTCCTTATGCGCAGATGCGTCCGCGCAAGCCTCCCCGGCGACAGGCAGGCGTGGAAAGTGAAGGTGCACCAGGGCCCTTGCCCCAGAGCACGGTTTGGCTCGGCATGACGCCCAGTCGCGCGCAGGACCGCATCGAGGCACTCAAGAGTGTAACGGAGACCAGGCGCCTGCGCGGTTTCTCGCCCCGTAGTCTGTATCTGGTGGCGTCTGCCTTTTTCTGTGTCAATCTGCACTGCTGAAGTGTCGCGCGACTCGGCGGGGGCTCTTTCTGCGCTACTGAGGTTCGGACGGGGCGCGCATACATTAAATAGACGTGTAAGGGGCGGGGCCGCCGCGGCGACACGTGGCGTCGCCCTGGGCGACGATCATCGGATGCGCATGTGCAGCACTGGGCCTCCGAGGCTCCATGAAGCGGGCAGGCGTGCGCACAACAGCTCCCGGTCAACGAATGCTCTGGGTCTTCTAAATACGCCCCCGGAGCTGCCTAGCCAGCGTGCCCGACGTCGACCTTCGCCGCGGTCAAGTCTTGAGGGACGGGTACGACGTCCGGCGATGCCCCGAGCGAAGCAAAGCCGCCGCGGCTGCGCAGGCGCGTGCGCCTGCAGCAGCAGTAGCAGCAGCAATACGAGCCCCTGTAGCTTGTTTGAGGCCGCGACGGCAGAACGGCGTGCATAGTAGAGTCAGGCCTCGGCGCCCGGGCCGCGATGGCGGCCACTGCTCTTTTGAGACATTCAGTGATGGCCGCGGCGGCGCCGACGGGATCCCCGGAGCGGCAGAAGGCCCGAATGTCCGGGCATCGGCGAAGCAGAAGGCGAAGGCGAAGCAGAAGCGGCAGTTATGACAGCAAAAGGCTTCGAATTTGACGAGAAGCAAGCGGCTGTTTGCCGCTGTCGTCGGGAACTGCGCCGTCGGGAACCGAATCCTTGCAACACCGTGGCGCAGCCACGGCGCCTCGTGGGTGCGGGCAGCGCACTTTATAGGTGATCTTTGCCGACCTTACGTGCCTCGCTGGTGTGCAGCAGGTTCCTGGTGGACGATCGCAAGAAGCAGACGCCGCTTTCCAGAGCCGCGTGCGTCCCTGTCGAATCTGCCCTTGCGTTCATTCTGCATACTGATTGCTAGTTTGCGTCAGACTGAGCTGCGCAATCGGAAGGCGAGGAGAGATCCACGCTCAAGACTCAAGAATCTGAAGAACGCCCTGCCTCCAAGATGGATAAGGCACGTGTGTAAATGACGGCGTTCTCTGCGCAGACGATCTCTTTGATCGGCTCTAACCTCTCTAGATCTGCAGATGAGGGCGGCGCCAGCGACCTGAAGAGAAGGGAGTCTCCGGCGCCCATCGAGCCCCCCCCCCCTCCCCCCCCCCCGCTGCTCTTCCGTACCTCCGCCTGGGCGCTCACGTGCGCGCCGTGCGCCGCCGCGCACCGCCTCGTCCTGCCGCGCCGCGGGGCCGGCGGGCGGGCTTGGGGCGGGGCAGGGCTCACGCGCTGCCGGCGGCGCAGGTGCGCCGCGTCGCGGCGGCGCTGGCGGCGCCAGCCGGCGGCGATCCGGGCAGGCGGCGGGGCCGGCCCTAGGGGCCCGCAGCAGGTGCGCGGCTGCCGGGCAGGCGGCGGGGCCGGCCCTTGGGGGCGCCCCCGCGGCCTCGACCTGATCGCGCCTCCGCTCTCGCTGCAGATGCGTACCCGGCCCATCCCTCTTCCACGCCGTGCGAGACTTGGTCTCCGCTAGCCTCTGCGGGGTCCGCCGCCGCGCGCCGCCTCGTTCTGCCGCGCCGCGCCCGCGGCCTCGACCTGATCGCGCCTCCGCTCTCGCTGCAGATGCGTACCCGGCCTCGAGCTCGCCGGCCGGCAGCAGCGCCGCGGCGCGCAGAAGAAAAGAGAGGGCCGAGGGTACCCCCCTGCTCTTCCGTACCCCCCTCCCCCCGCCTGGGCGCTCATGTCCCACCCGCAAGCCCTGCACGTGTCCTCGAGCTCGGCGGAAAGGCAACACCGATTCTCAATTGTGAATGTACGTAGGCCTTCGCCGCACAGCGCGCGCGCAGGCTCCGCGCATGCTCTAGCGCCTCCATAGACACTAGTATATGACATCTAGCTCGCAAGATCTCTCGGAATCGATGTTCTCAACGTACCAGAGGCTCTGGCGCCAAAACGCCTTGGCCAGACTAGAACCCGAGCTCCCTCTTAAGTTTTAAGCCCGTCCAATGAGATTTAGCGCCGCGTTGCCGCGTCCGGCTAACTTAACAATAGGATGCTAACTCGGATGTGACGCGAGCTAATTCTTAGCTGGGAGAGCTAGGTTTATGAGACGGTCCTATAAGGTTCAGCAGCCGGGAGAGGGCGATTAGAAGACATCGCTAAATCATCGTTCCCATGTCTCATGAGGGTCGCGCAGGCCGTTTATACTGCACATGCTGCACACGCCGTCGAGCTCGCGGGCTCCCCCGTCAAGGCCCGTACTGCCCCTTCCCTTTCTTCCAGACGAGTACCCCGTGCCCCTCGCGCCCTCCGTATCCTCTTCCCCGGCCTGCACCACCCCGGCGCCCCCACCACCTCCGTCTCCACCTCCCCACCACCTCCGTCTCCACCTCCGTCTCCTTCCTCTTGCCCGGCCTCCTCTTGCCCGGCCTCCTCTTGCCCGGCCTCCTCTCCTCTCGTCTACCTCTTCGAGTCTCCCTCTTCGAGGGCGAGCGGCCCCCGCCCGCGCCGCTGCCCGCCCCGCCCGGTTGCGGCGCTGTACGTGGTGCGGGAGCGGCTGGCGCCGGGGTCGGCGGCAAGCTTGGGCGACCCCCTGCTCCCCTCCGGCGGCGCCTCGACGCCCTCGCCCAAGGGAGGCGCCCCGCCGCCGCCGCCGCCCGCGTGCCGGCACGGGACGTCGTGCGGCTACTGTGGGACGAGCCGATCGAGGGATCGGGGGGGGAGTACACTCCGGAGACATGCCCACGAGCCTGGCTGTTTCTGAAGGTGCCGTCCCTTAATTTCAGTTATGACATCGAGCTAGAATTTAAGTTTATATTTCGAGCTCACGCTCTCTCGCGGATGCAGAAGTGCGGGGGCGGCGCCCGCAAAACGCACGACACGCTGAGGGCAGCCATCCCTGCACTTGCACGGGTCCACGTCGAGACCGGGGGCCTGGCCACAGAAGCTCTTGAATGCTGTCATGAGAGGAACGGTGCCGTTCATTATGTTGTTCGCACGGTTCTCCTCAATTGTCTTCCAGATTGTCTGCATACCTGCACCAGTTTTTTGATGAGTGTGCAACATTCGTGCAAATGGGACTACCCCTGCACGTACCGCCCACGAGGTTCATGTTGATCAATTGTGCTCCCTGAATGGGAGTGTCAATGAAACCCGCCATCGTCCTGATCGTGTAGAGGCCATGCGGGACGTCCACCACTTCTGTGACGATCCCAGGTACCCTTGCTTGTAGGAGGACGTGCATGCCGAGCTGTTTGACAAGGACGGCCACACGATCCCCGATACTGTAGATAACAGGACCTGCTCCCTGCTTCTCCGCGCACGCCTTCATCTGGTCTCTGTACACGGCAAGCCGTGCGCATGCCTGGACATTCCCGAATGCACGCACAAACTGATCGATCTGTCCAACGCATGCGTTGAGAATGCGTTGGATGAGAGTGCGACAAAATTTGCAATGAATTGACGGCACTTACTACGTAGAACACCGGGATATCCTTCAAGAGCGGGCTCTCCGCCCTCTGCAGAAGAGCGTTGGCGATATCTTCTTCGTACTTCGCCATGTCATCGCACACTCTGTTCACTTCCTCCATGTTTGCAACCTGACAACACAATTACCAACGCATGCGTTGGGATGCGCAGACATTCCGTTGCGCACTCCGAGGAGGTCCTCAATGTCCTTCTCGGTGTACGGCCTTGTCGGATCCGACGGTGGCTCAATTCCCAAAGGCCTTCGTGAAGGTCTGCGCCCGGTCATGGCCTCGATGGGTGTCATCTTGTGCCCGTTCGCGAACTTCATGCTGTTGTGGGACTCCATTGCCTGAGAATCCAGCATCGATCAGTGCACTTGGAATTTTCAAATGGGGTATGGAAAGGATTTTAAATACATCGGGAATGGCTAGGGCCCAGTTCGCCCAGTCCTCCGCATTCTGGTTCCGGCGTTCGTAGCAAATAGCCGCGAGCGTCGGCTTCGAGTCCCTGTTCGCACGCTCCACAGAGCCCTGGTGCTCTGGAGTGTACGGTTTCCCGTAGGCGATGGACGAGTTCGGGTAGGCCGCCATAAGGACCTTCATGATCTGCCATACTCCGTTAACATAATTAATATTGAAGTTTACAAGAGATATCGGGGAATTTCACATCATTCTTGAACTCCGATCCGTTGTCGCAGGACAGGATTGTGCATGCGCCGAAGTAGGCAAATTTCTCGCGAAGACGATCAGCAACTTCGCCTGCGCACTTTGATTCGCAAGCCTCCAAGATGAGGAAACGAGTGTAGTGGTCCTGCGTTCGCCGTTGTTCGTTACCGGATGCAGAAATCTGCGCATGACCGTGCCGAAAACTGACCTTTATGGCCAGGACAAATGCCCAGAATCGCGGAATGACGTCCGTGACAAAGTCCGTCTTGTAGCAGCCCGGAAATTCGGGATCCGGGATTTTCTTCTCGTACCGGCACACGTGCACTGCTTGCTCCCAGTACCAGACCCTCTCGAGCTCGCCTGAGCTCTCATTCCACTTCCACCCCGGCAGCCACTCCTGCAACTCCCAGGTAAATTTTAACACGCGGCCAGGCGCATCAATAACAACATCTCACCATGCGGGGGCAGGGGCCCCATGCCTTGGGCATCTCAAAGAAGTTGACAATTGCCCGATCCCAGAAACCAATCACCTTGATTGGATGGAGGATCCCGTCGGGCTGCCTCCTCTTGTTCTTGAGCTTGCAGACTGGACTGCAGCCCCATCCCCACGACCGCAGGTGAGTCTTAGTCACGATTGGTTTGTCGGTGGACAGAAAACTCACCAAATCTTGACGTAGATGCGGACCAGGTAGCGAGGAATCGCGTACCTTTGCTTCGCATTGTTGTATACACCGGTGCCACCTTTGTGCCCGCTCTCAAGGTGTTCGCGCTGCGCACGATCATGACCGCGTCACAAACAGTGCAATGCAGTGGACATAAAAATTAAAATGTATTCTGTTCAACGCATGGTCAACGCATGTGTTGAGAATGTCCAACGCTAGCAACCCAACGCTTGCGTTGAAGATGCGTTGCGCGTGCGCAGAGAATTGCGTTGTACCGCGATCGCACCTGGATGCAGATGAAAATGTCCTCGTCACACACCAGCTCCCTGCCCAGTGGGGGGCGTCGCCCGAATTTCCTCGCTTCAAGCGGTTGTCAACCTGCTTCTCCACCACCAGCCGAAGCTTGCGCCTTGGCCGCGGGTTGGGCATGGCGAGCTCCTCCGCTGTCAGGTTGTCTGTCGGATCTGGAACCTCGCGCAGCGTGTACTTCCCCTCATGAACTCGCGCCAATTCTTCACCCGCTTCACATGCTCTGGGCTGCCGCTGGGCTCGGGCGCGTCCGGGTTTTCGAGGATGTACTTAACGTGTTCGATGTCGGCGCGAGATAGCAGCACCGCTCCGGGCTTCACACGCTGTATAGCGGCTCGATATTCTTCGAAAGTTACGCGCTGCACTGATGCTGCTGGGACCGGTTCAGCGCCTCGGGATTCGGCGAACATCCGCTGGACTCGGTGGCGAAATTCGGTGGTGTCGATGCGCTTGCCGGCTGCTGCGGCCGAGCCCTTCTTTTGTTGTTGCTGCCTCGAGCTCGAGCTCGAAGCCGCTGCCTCTGCTGGCTGTGATTCTGAAGCTGCTGCGCCATCTGCGCCCACAGCTGCAGGTGCTGGTGGCTGCTTCCGAGGGCGCCCGCGCGGCCGCGGCGGTTCACTAGTATTTGGCCGCTTTAATTTCGATTACGCGGCTTACTGCTCGAACTCGCCGCCTGTCCGCTCGAGGTGGACGGCGCCTGCTGGCCGCTCGATGGTGCTGACTGCTGTTGGTTGCTCGATTGCGATGACGATGCCGCTGCTGCGTTGCTGGGCATGTCGATGCGAATGTTAGGAAACAGAGTCTTGCACAGGAAGTTATTGCCGCAGAGCCCGGACAGATTCTCTGCGGGTGGACACCTGCATTCGAACTTGTTGGGAAGGTCTCTGACATCTGGATGCTCCCACCACCTCATTGCTGATGTGCCTAGGGCCGCGCCTTCGGGCTCGGTGCGCGCGCGCGGCTCCCCGACCGCTTCCCGCCAGTGCGGTCCTATACCGGTAGCCCGGCGGTAGGCTATAATGGACCGTCTCATTTACCTATGTTTTGGCAGTTAGTTTCGTCTAGTTATCTTAAGAATGCATTCTTAGGCTCGAGGGTCGAGAAATTAACCCGAAAACACCGCCTGCTCACTTTCCTGACGGGCTTCATTTGAGCCGCTAAAAACCTTGAATTCAGAATTTATCACCCATTGTTCTCAATGGCACGTTAACCGACGGGTGGGGGGGTGCCCGTAACTCGGCGGTCGGTTCGTTAAGTCGCCGCGCTCCCATTGGCTCAGTCTACGGGTACAGCGCGGGCTGCCCGGGTACGCACCAAAACAGAAACAGCAGCGGCCGAAGCTGGCAGCGGCAGCTGCTCCGCGCTCTTCCACGCATGCTGCAGCGCAAGAGCAGTGCTCAGAGCGCTCGAGCGCCGCCCGGCCTGCGGTGCTGAGCTCGCCCCGCACGAATTGGCCGATCAGCTCGCCGCAGCAGTCTAGCTGGCTTCAAAGGACTCACAGGTGTTAGCTATGATGCTCTGCATATCGTACCTTCCCAGCTGCGCCCGCCGGAGGAACTTTGGATGCGCTCTCGGTCCGACTTGTGCTTTCGCGTGGATTCCTGCAGCCCCGCAGCCCTTGACGCCTGTCGCGCAACTCAGATGACCGTTTTGCTTCGTGCGACGGTCGGGTGCTTCCCGCTCGCCGCGCAGTGCCGGGCGACCGCCGCGGCCGTTCCAGGTCCGCACTGACGTCTTCACGCAGGGCTGGACGAAGAGCGGGTGCGGGAGCGTGTGGCAAATGACTCTATGATGTTCAGGCTGCCGCTTGGCCCGCGCATTCTCGCGGCCGCCGCCGTCCGGGCTCGCGCGGCGCGCAGAGACAGGATGCGCCCTCCGAGCCCCGCACGCCGCAGCGACCTCTCCCGGCCGCGTTCGTTGTCGCTGCGGTTCTTATCATACCTAATTCGTATCTCCTTATGCGCAGATGCGTCCGCGCAAGCCTCCCCGGCGACAGGCAGGCGTGGAAAGTGAAGGTGCACCAGGGCCCTTGCCCCAGAGCACGGTTTGGCTCGGCATGACGCCCAGTCGCGCGCAGGACCGCATCGAGGCACTCAAGAGTGTAACGGAGACCAGGCGCCTGCGCGGTTTCTCGCCCCGTAGTCTGTATCTGGTGGCGTCTGCCTTTTTCTGTGTCAATCTGCACTGCTGAAGTGTCGCGCGACTCGGCGGGGGCTCTTTCTGCGCTACTGAGGTTCGGACGGGGCGCGCATACATTAAATAGACGTGTAAGGGGCGGGGCCGCCGCGGCGACACGTGGCGTCGCCCTGGGCGACGATCATCGGATGCGCATGTGCAGCACTGGGCCTCCGAGGCTCCATGAAGCGGGCAGGCGTGCGCACAACAGCTCCCGGTCAACGAATGCTCTGGGTCTTCTAAATACGCCCCGGAGCTGCCTAGCCAGCGTGCCCGACGTCGACCTTCGCCGCGGTCAAGTCTTGAGGGACGGGTACGACGTCCGGCGATGCCCGAGCGAAGCAAAGCCGCCGCGGCTGCGCAGGCGCGTGCGCCTGCAGCAGCAGTAGCAGCAGCAATACGAGCCCCTGTAGCTTGTTTGAGGCCGCGACGGCAGAACGGCGTGCATAGTAGAGTCAGGCCTCGGCGCCCGGGCCGCGATGGCGGCCACTGCTCTTTTGAGACATTCAGTGATGGCCGCGGCGGCGCCGACGGGATCCCCGGAGCGGCAGAAGGCCCGAATGTCCGGGCATCGGCGAAGCAGAAGGCGAAGGCGAAGCAGAAGCGGCAGTTATGACAGCAAAAGGCTTCGAATTTGACGAGAAGCAAGCGGCTGTTTGCCGCTGTCGTCGGGAACTGCGCCGTCGGGAACCGAATCCTTGCAACACCGTGGCGCAGCCACGGCGCCTCGTGGGTGCGGGCAGCGCACTTTATAGGTGATCTTTGCCGACCTTACGTGCCTCGCTGGTGTGCAGCAGGTTCCTGGTGGACGATCGCAAGAAGCAGACGCCGCTTTCCAGAGCCGCGTGCGTCCCTGTCGAATCTGCCCTTGCGTTCATTCTGCATACTGATTGCTAGTTTGCGTCAGACTGAGCTGCGCAATCGGAAGGCGAGGAGAGATCCACGCTCAAGACTCAAGAATCTGAAGAACGCCCTGCCTCCAAGATGGATAAGGCACGTGTGTAAATGACGGCGTTCTCTGCGCAGACGATCTCTTTGATCGGCTCTAACCTCTCTAGATCTGCAGATGAGGGCGGCGCCAGCGACCTGAAGAGAAGGGAGTCTCCGGCGCCCATCGAGCCCCCCCCCCTCCCCCCCCCCCGCTGCTCTTCCGTACCTCCGCCTGGGCGCTCACGTGCGCGCCGTGCGCCGCCGCGCACCGCCTCGTCCTGCCGCGCCGCGGGGCCGGCGGCGGGCTTGGGGCGGGGCAGGGCTCACGCGCTGCCGGCGGCGCAGGTGCGCCGCGTCGCGGCGGCGCTGGCGGCGCCAGCCGGCGGCGATCCGGGCAGGCGGCGGGGCCGGCCCTAGGGGGCCCGCAGCAGGTGCGCGGCTGCCGGGCAGGCGGCGGGGCCGGCCCTTGGGGGCGCCCCCGCGGCCTCGACCTGATCGCGCCTCCGCTCTCGCTGCAGATGCGTACCCGGCCCATCCCTCTTCCACGCCGTGCGAGACTTGGTCTCCGCTAGCCTCTGCGGGGTCCGCCGCCGCGCGCCGCCTCGTTCTGCCGCGCCGCGCCCGCGGCCTCGACCTGATCGCGCCTCCGCTCTCGCTGCAGATGCGTACCCGGCCTCGAGCTCGCCGGCCGGCAGCAGCGCCGCGGCGCGCAGAAGAAAAGAGAGGGCCGAGGGTACCCCCTGCTCTTCCGTACCCCCTCCCCCCGCCTGGGCGCTCATGTCCCACCCGCAAGCCCTGCACGTGTCCTCGAGCTCGGCGGAAAGGCAACACCGATTCTCAATTGTGAATGTACGTAGGCCTTCGCCGCACAGCGCGCGCGCAGGCTCCGCGCATGCTCTAGCGCCTCCATAGACACTAGTATATGACATCTAGCTCGCAAGATCTCTCGGAATCGATGTTCTCAACGTACCAGAGGCTCTGGCGCCAAAACGCCTTGGCCAGACTAGAACCCGAGCTCCCTCTTAAGTTTTAAGCCCGTCCAATGAGATTTAGCGCCGCGTTGCCGCGTCCGGCTAACTTAACAATAGGATGCTAACTCGGATGTGACGCGAGCTAATTCTTAGCTGGGAGAGCTAGGTTTATGAGACGGTCCTATAAGGTTCAGCAGCCGGGAGAGGGCGATTAGAAGACATCGCTAAATCATCGTTCCCATGTCTCATGAGGGTCGCGCAGGCCGTTTATACTGCACATGCTGCACACGCCGTCGAGCTCGCGGGCTCCCCCGTCAAGGCCCGTACTGCCCCCTTCCCTTTCTTCCAGACGAGTACCCCGTGCCCCTCGCGCCCCTCCGTATCCTCTTCCCCGGCCTGCACCACCCCGGCGCCCCCCACCACCTCCGTCTCCACCTCCCCACCACCTCCGTCTCCACCTCCGTCTCCTTCCTCTTGCCCGGCCTCCTCTTGCCCGGCCTCCTCTTGCCCGGCCTCCTCTCCTCTCGTCTACCTCTTCGAGTCTCCCTCTTCGAGGGCGAGCGGCCCCCGCCCGCGCCGCTGCCCGCCCCGCCCGGTTGCGGCGCTGTACGTGGTGCGGGAGCGGCTGGCGCCGGGGTCGGCGGCGAGCTTGGGCGACCCCCTGCTCCCCTCCGGCGGCGCCTCGACGCCCTCGCCCAAGGGAGGCGCCCCGCCGCCGCCGCCGCCCGCGTGCCGGCCGCGGGAGGCGGAAACGGAGGCGGGGCGGCTGCTGGGGCGGGCGGAGGAGTGCTTCGAGGCGTGCAGCGAACTGGAGGAGGCCGCGGGCGTAGGCGGCGAGAGGCCGCACTAGGCCGAAGCCGTCGAGGGCGGCGAGGTGGCGCGCAGCCCGCTCGAGGGCCGCCAGCAGCGCCCCCGTGTCCGCCGCCGGTGCCACCGCGAGGCCGCTCGAGCGCCCGCACCCGGCCGCGCGCCGCCGCCCCCGCGCCGCCGCCGGCCCCTTCTCTCCTCTCGTAGCGCGAGCAGCCCCGCGCCCCGCGCCGCCGCCCCGCGCCGCCCCGGCCTCCTCTCCTCGCGTCTCCCTCTTCGAGCGCCCCGCCGTCCGTACCCGCACCCCGCCCTGCCTCTGCCACCTGCTGAACGCTCACAGGGCTTGGAAGCCTGACGCTGCATCGTCCTCGTACTCCGCCCCTCCGTACGCGTCCGCTCCGCCCCTCCCGATTCCCGAGCAGCGCGGGTTTGAATCCGCGGCGCAGGCCCTGGGTGAAGGCTCCGCGTGCCCATCACCACCAAGGTCACGCGTACCCCCCATCAATCCTGTACCCCCTCACCGCGCCCCAGATCGACGTCGCGCGCCTCTCGGCCGCCTCGTTTCCATGCACATGTGCTGCTCGACGCGCAAAAGAGGGGGGCGGGTGCTATCCAAGTAGCCAATTCCGGTACCCCTTCCACGTGCCCCTGCTCCTCCGCGCCCTCTGATGAGTGAAGCCGTACCCTTGCAGGGCCCGCAAGAGCAGAAGCAATTCGCGGTAACCCCCGCCGTCTCCTACTCGTTTCTTGCCAAGCTGATGCGTACGTAGGACGAGGCGTGTAATGCGGGCGGATGAGGGGAGGACGAGGACGAGGAGGAGGTCGGCGACGGTGACGGCGGAGGCGACGGCGGGGGAGGGCGACGGCGGGGGGCGACGGCGCCAGCGACGGCGCCTGCAAGGGGACCGTCGGACGGCGATGGCGCCGGGACGGCGGCAGCGATGGTGGCGGCACCGGAACGGCGACGGCGACGGCGATGGGACGGCAACGGCGACGGCGCCGGTCCGGTGGGGGCGACGGTGGGGGCAATGGCGGCAACGACGGCACCAGTGCCGGCGCCGATGACGGCGACGGAGATGGAGACGGTGGCATTATAGCAGTAGCCGCTTTCTTAGCTGGCGTCAGCTAGCGACTGGATTTTGAGTAGGTTCCACAGGAAGCAGCACTGCTCCTACATGTGCAGCAATGGCCGTTGCGCATGCAGGCGCCTGCACTCGTCCGATATCAATACGCAGATTTCACAGTTTCCAGTAGCTGTGCAGTGTTTAGCCTGTTAGCCCGGAGATTGAGTCTTTGCGCTCGTTTTTCGATTGCTGTCAGATGCCTTTCAAGGCAGTTGTAGGGCAGTGGTAGGCGCGCGCGATGCGGCTGCATGCGCAGCGCTAGCGCCGCGCGCCCGGCGGCGCCGTCGCTTTCGATTTCTGCATGCTGTGCCTCCACTAGCGTAGATCAAATTCGCTTTGGTGCCTTCAGGCGCCTGCCTGACCGCTTGTTTAGCGCTAGAAAGCTTGCAGGATAGTGCGCCGGTAGCCTGCGAAGCGAGCCGCCCTGAAAATCGCGTGCTGCAGCGAACATACATTGTCGATCATCCATGTTCGGCGCTGTATGCTCGCTGCGGACTGGGGGGGTACAGCGACGACTGCGCAAGCGGGGCGAACGAAGACGGGGGGCGAATCACGGGGGGAGAAACGACGGGGGGCGAAGTCGCCGCAGCCGCGTCGCGCGCCATGGAAACGGCGCTCGCCGCACAGCGCGCGCGCAGGCTCCGCGCATGCTCTAGCGCCTCCATAGACACTAGTATATGACATCTAGCTCGCGAGATCTCTCGGAATCGATGTTCTCAACGTACCAGAGGCTCTGGCGCCAAAACGCCTTGGCCAGACTAGAACCCGAGCTCCCTCTTAAGTTTTAAGCCCGTCCAATGAGATTTAGCGCCGCGTTGCCGCGTCCGGCTAACTTAACAATAGGATGCTAACTCGGATGTGACGCGAGCTAATTCTTAGCTGGGAGAGCTAGGTTTATGAGACGGTCCTATAAGGTTCAGCAGCCGGGAGAGGGCGATTAGAAGACATCGCTAAATCATCGTTCCCATGTCTCATGAGGGTCGCGCAGGCCGTTTATACTGCACATGCTGCACACGCCGTCGAGCTCGCGGGCTCCCCCGTCAAGGCCCGTACTGCCCCCTTCCCTTTCTTCCAGACGAGTACCCCGTGCCCCTCGCGCCCCTCCGTATCCTCTTCCCCGGCCTGCACCACCCCGGCGCCCCCCACCACCTCCGTCTCCACCTCCCCACCACCTCCGTCTCCACCTCCGTCTCCTTCCTCTTGCCCGGCCTCCTCTTGCCCGGCCTCCTCTTGCCCGGCCTCCTCTCCTCTCGTCTACCTCTTCGAGTCTCCCTCTTCGAGGGCGAGCGGCCCCCGCCCGCGCCGCTGCCCGCCCCGCCCGGTTGCGGCGCTGTACGTGGTGCGGGAGCGGCTGGCGCCGGGGTCGGCGGCAAGCTTGGGCGACCCCCTGCTCCCCTCCGGCGGCGCCTCGACGCCCTCGCCCAAGGGAGGCGCCCCGCCGCCGCCGCCGCCCGCGTGCCGGCACGGGACGTCGTGCGGCCTTGTCGGATCCGACGGTGGCTCAATTCCCAAAGGCCTTCGTGAAGGTCTGCGCCCGGTCATGGCCTCGATGGGTGTCATCTTGTGCCCGTTCACGAACTTCATGCTGTTGTGGGACTCCATTGCCTGAGAATCCAGCATCGATCAGTGCACTTGGAATTTTCAAATGGGGTATGGAAAGGATTTTAAATACATCGGGAATGGCTAGGGCCCAGTTCGCCCAGTCCTCCGCATTCTGGTTCCGGCGTTCGTAGCAAATAGCCGCGAGCGTCGGCTTCGAGTCCCTGTTCGCACGCTCCACAGAGCCCTGGTGCTCTGGAGTGTACGGTTTCCCGTAGGCGATGGACGAGTTCGGGTAGGCCGCCATAAGGACCTTCATGATCTGCCATACTCCGTTAACATAATTAATATTGAAGTTTACAAGAGATATCGGGGAATTTCACATCATTCTTGAACTCCGATCCGTTGTCGCAGGACAGGATTGTGCATGCGCCGAAGTAGGCAAATTTCTCGCGAAGACGATCAGCAACTTCGCCTGCGCACTTTGATTCGCAAGCCTCCAAGATGAGGAAACGAGTGTAGTGGTCCTGCGTTCGCCGTTGTTCGTTACCGGATGCAGAAATCTGCGCATGACCGTGCCGAAAACTGACCTTTATGGCCAGGACAAATGCCCAGAATCGCGGAATGACGTCCGTGACAAAGTCCGTCTTGTAGCAGCCCGGAAATTCGGGATCCGGGATTTTCTTCTCGTACCGGCACACGTGCACTGCTTGCTCCCAGTACCAGACCCTCTCGAGCTCGCCTGAGCTCTCATTCCACTTCCACCCCGGCAGCCACTCCTGCAACTCCCAGGTAAATTTTAACACGCGGCCAGGCGCATCAATAACAACATCTCACCATGCGGGGCAGGGGCCCCATGCCTTGGGCATCTCAAAGAAGTTGACAATTGCCCGATCCAGAAACCAATCACCTTGATTGGATGGAGGATCCCGTCGGGCTGCCTCCTCTTGTTCTTGAGCTTGCAGACTGGACTGCAGCCCCATCCCCACGACCGCAGGTGAGTCTTAGTCACGATTGGTTTGTCGGTGGACAGAAAACTCACCAAATCTTGACGTAGATGCGGACCAGGTAGCGAGGAATCGCGTACCTTTGCTTCGCATTGTTGTATACACCGGTGCCACCTTTGTGCCCGCTCTCAAGGTGTTCGCGCTGCGCACGATCATGACCGCGTCACAAACAGTGCAATGCAGTGGACATAAAAATTAAAATGTATTCTGTTCAACGCATGGTCAACGCATGTGTTGAGAATGTCCAACGCTAGCAACCCAACGCTTGCGTTGAAGATGCGTTGCGCGTGCGCAGAGAATTGCGTTGTACCGCGATCGCACCTGGATGCAGATGAAAATGTCCTCGTCACACACCAGCTCCCTGCCCAGTGGGGGGGCGTCGCCCGAATTTCCTCGCTTCAAGCGGTTGTCAACCTGCTTCTCCACCACCAGCCGAAGCTTGCGCCTTGGCCGCGGGTTGGGCATGGCGAGCTCCTCCGCTGTCAGGTTGTCTGTCGGATCTGGAACCTCGCGCAGCGTGTACTTCCCCCTCATGAACTCGCGCCAATTCTTCACCCGCTTCACATGCTCTGGGCTGCCGCTGGGCTCGGGCGCGTCCGGGT
Source organism: Cyanophora paradoxa (assembly GCA_004431415.1). Lineage (NCBI taxonomy): Eukaryota > Glaucocystophyceae > Cyanophorales > Cyanophoraceae > Cyanophora > Cyanophora paradoxa. The sequence continues at coordinate 320,562 of QPMI01000058.1, read as the reverse complement.
TTTCGAGGATGTACTTAACGTGTTCGATGTCGGCGCGAGATAGCAGCACCGCTCCGGGCTTCACACGCTGTATAGCGGCTCGATATTCTTCGAAAGTTACGCGCTGCACTGATGCTGCTGGGACCGGTTCAGCGCCTCGGGATTCGGCGAACATCCGCTGGACTCGGTGGCGAAATTCGGTGGTGTCGATGCGCTTGCCGGCTGCTGCGGCCGAGCCCTTCTTTTGTTGTTGCTGCCTCGAGCTCGAGCTCGAAGCCGCTGCCTCTGCTGGCTGTGATTCTGAAGCTGCTGCGCCATCTGTGCCCACAGCTGCAGGTGCTGGTGGCTGCTTCCGAGGGCGCCCGCGCGGCCGCGGCGGTTCACTAGTATTTGGCCGCTTTAATTTCGATTACGCGGCTTACTGCTCGAACTCGCCGCCTGTCCGCTCGAGGTGGACGGCGCCTGCTGGCCGCTCGATGGTGCTGACTGCTGTTGGTTGCTCGATTGCGATGACGATGCCGCTGCTGCGTTGCTGGGCATGTCGATGCGAATGTTAGGAAACAGAGTCTTGCACAGGAAGTTATTGCCGCAGAGCCCGGACAGATTCTCTGCGGGTGGACACCTGCATTCGAACTTGTTGGGAAGGTCTCTGACATCTGGATGCTCCCACCACCTCATTGCTGATGTGCCTAGGGCCGCGCCAGCTCAGCTTGGCGCGGTGTCTCCAACAATTAAATCCGCGGATCCTTACGATTCACCGTAACAGCACCGAATCTAATCGAAAATCACCGTAAGGCTCAGTGTCACGATCGATAATTTCGGTTTCACGACCGATCTTCATCGATTCACTCGATCCAATTCATCTTTTTATGCGCGGTGTCTCCCACAATTACGCACGATTTCGCACGATACACAGTGAGACGACCACTGCACGATCGATAACCGCACCATTTACCGTCGTAAAGAGAATTCGTCTTTTTTCGCGCGGTGACTTCGTTAAGTCGGCAGAATGCCTCTTCTCCCACGATTCACAGTAACTTTTAACCAAAAGTTTAATAAAAATAAATCATGCACGACTTCTTAGATTATACTTTCTTTTCACAACATTACTTCGGTTCGGTTTGATTCCTTCTTTCTTCAACCTTTGATTAACTGTATTCGTTTTCTTTACTCTTGTTATTCGTTTTTGCGATGGAATCTTAATGACTTCATTAACTTTCACTTTCTGTAATTCTTGCTTCTTGAAGCGTCGCTTAACTTCCTTCTCGTCCCCATCCATATCTTCCAACACTTTGAATCTATTCCCATCAGACCTTCCAACTTTATAAACCTTTTGACTAAACCTCGCACCTTCCTTTTCAAATGCACTCTTCTTACCTTCTAACACTCGAACAGTATCACCTGGTTTAACATCGACTCTCTCATTTCCCTTCACGTTATTATTGTGAACAGTATCCCGAAGGTAAATATATAGTTGTTTATCTTCGTTAGAATACACTGTATTTGGTGAATCATTCTTCAAGGCACTATGGGTGAATTGTTATAAATGGCGAGAACTTCGGTCACTAAATCAATCCACTTACTTGTCCCATTCGATGTCATTGCCTTCCGTAAATACTGCTTGAAAGTCCTGGTGAATCGATCGATAATTCCGAGTTTATCACCAACTGTAATGTGTTCATCCTTAGCGACATCGGTATACAATCGCACCCCATGTTCTCCACACCAATTGCGATACATTGCGCTGGAAAACTCATTATCTCCCGATAGAGCAGCAACTTTACCTGCGTCCTGTTTGAATCGATTTAGAATACTTGGGATGTTCTCGTTCGTTTTGAAAGGATACACGAACGCCTTTCTGCTCAGAATATCAACAAAACTAATCATCTTAAAAATACCATTGTTTGCAGTTTGAAATCCTTTGAAATACATAATATCTACTTGGAAGGAACGTGGTTTCGCAACAATCCTTAGGAATGATTTAGGCTTTTTCGGTTTCTTGAATATCTGATGCACTTCTGAGTTTAAAAAGCGTTTTTTCAATTCTTCCTCATCAAAGTTTACTTTATCATTAATCAATTTCTGGCGATACTTCTTGTAAGATAACACGTTATCCATTATTGAGCAGCGCAGTTACATCTAATATGTGACAGGAAACAATTTTTGGTAGTATGGGGCAACGCATTATTGATTCGATCAATAGAAATTACGTTCAGATCGAAGTCCATACCTCCATAACAACGAAGACAGTGACCATATTGCTTGCCGTAGCGTTTCTTGCACCACTCCCAATTGACATAGTCCTTCTCATCAAACGGTCTGTTTGCCTTCTTGTCTTGCTCCTTGTACTGCTCAATTCTCTCGCTGAACTTCTTCATGTTCACAACGTGTTCTGCCCACTCATACCCATCATGGTAAATCTTCACACGACTTAGCTCGGTAGTTCGGGTGATTGCTGTGTAGAACCATTCCGCAGAAACGAAGGGCGCACCCGCTTCATAGATCACCACATTACCGCTCTTGCAATCGATTGTATCACCCTGAATCACGTGACAGGTATAAGCGTAAGGAAGTGAGAAATATCTCATTGCAGGTGGGTCTAATGTGATCACTTCCTTTGTAGCGATATCTTCGATGACGAACTCTTTGTCGTCATATGCCTTGATGGTGTACGTAAATCCATTGTGAATAGTCACACCATTTTTCACGATCCTTTGCTTTGCGACAATCTCCACACCTTTCGCGAAAATCGGGACATCTTCCCCGTAGTTCAATTTATGCAATTGCAGGTTGACTTCCGCAGCCTTGCGATTGGTGCACACTATCGCCCTGTCATCTTTCCCCAAAGTATCGACCGTTTCAAACCTGTACTTTTTAATGACATCGGGAACACTCAACCGATTCTCGAAGAGATCCTTTTTTATTTCCTCGACAGTATCACGGTCTTCATGGGTCTTGTGACGCTTATTAACCTTCAATACTAACTCGTTCTTGAACAGGAGACGCAGAATGTATGAGTAGTATTCTTTTTGGTCAACCGTCATATCCTGAATGGGCGGATTTTGGTGTGGGTCACCTGTGGCGATGTAGACCTTATCCGGGAACAACACTTCCATAATGTATGCAAGCGCCGCCAATTCTGGAACTGTGAATTGACAGATTTCGTCGATAACGATGCAGTCGTACTCAACCAATCCGGAAGCATTACCACCCACAATCTCGTCCATGTTTGAATCGTCGACTTTTAGATGCAGAGCATCGTAGATGGTCTTAACATTTGCAAGACCATGTTGTAACTTCATGTCGCGAATCCTCTTATTTGTCGGAACAATGAACAGGGGATTTTGGAAACGCTTACCAAACTGAACACCAATGTAGGTCTTTCCCACTCCTGGAACGACACCTAATATAATCCATCGCTTCTGAGCAGCAAGAGTTTCGCAAATTGCCGTGGTATTATACTCATCAACTACCGAGTAAATAATGTGATTCGACTTCTCTAATTGCACGAAGTTCTCCTCGCGCTCCAATTTCCCGTAGTGAATGCGCTTGAAATTAAACTCCTTATTGTTCCCGATATACTTCTTTGTGAAATTGGGGCAATGCTTGATGCTGAATTCACCAATGTTGTCGTAGCTGTGACGGTCGAAACTCACAAGAGGGATCGGATCACAAGAGGTCGTGTAGACACAATCAGTATTAACAGAGACTGGATTAAGTCCTTTCTTACTGAGTTCGATGCACTTCTCGTATAGATTCATTCTCATAAGAGAATACATGAGATTGTGAAACGGTAGGAACCCATCAGTAAGATACTTTTCTGCTACTTGATTCACATAGTAGATGCACGGTTCTGTGATTTCTTCCTCTGCGATGACGTAACAGGTTGGGTCATACGATGCTGGATCTTTACCAAACACGTATGGTTTACCTCTCCGCCATATTGCTTTTGGAATTCAATCGCATCGTCACGCTTGTTAAAGATCGTGGTCTTTACTTTGTGGTTCTTCTGTTTTCCTATTTGCCCAATATTAGCAACAAGCATCTGCTTCTTGTCTGTTGGGTCAAGGTCACTCTCCATGATTTGCTTAATCACGTCGCCTGCATAGTTTGGAACCAATTTATATGGTCGAAGAACCCCTTAATCGTAATGTCCTCTTTCAGATCCTCGTAGTATTTTTTGAGAACCATACCTGGGATGACATTGTACCGTGAATCGATAAGCATGCGCTTATAACGGTCGTAGATGTTCAGTTCGTATTTCGTTCCATCTGCATTTTTCATCGGTTTGAAATACTTTGATTTCAACTGAACGTAGTAGAAGTTGTACTTTTCGATTTCCTCAGCAGAAGTGATCGTGGTCTTCTGGAAATTATCGAATTTACTAATTACTGGGACGAATTCAATCTGTTTTGCAATAATTGCAGGATAGGCTTTGCACATGTCGTGTTCGTAGATATTCTCGCTCCACCCAATCTCATCAATGGTCTCCTTCTCCAAATCAAAGAACCCGCGCAGGGCAGTCTGTGAACCAATGCGGAACGCTGTTGAAGTTTGGTCATTGTACGTACTCTTGTTAGCATTGTTAACAAGACTCAGATACATTTTCAGATTGAGCCGCTTGAATTTCTCACGATATTCAGCGTCCTTGAATTTCACCGCATAAGCAGTCTCCACATCCGTATCTGAACCGGGTGGGGTAACCGTTATGCTCTTCTCACCGTATGTGAAATGAATGTGTGTAATCTTCCGCATTGGGGAGAATCCCGCGTGAACCTGGTAGTTCACATCCACAATGAACTCTTTCAGAAGATCGTCCAAGAACCCACTGTAACAGATTGAAATTTTACTCTGGCTCTTCATCTCCTCCGAATTGATGATCTTCACGATATCCTCAGGAGTTGCAGCAAATTCTCGATGTTTTCTTTGCTTGATAATCTTGAATCGCGACCCCACCGTAAGATTCGTGTCAGAGTTTGACTTCGATCCGTTGAAAGAGTGAGTGAGAGATTTGAGATTCTCGTTCAGAAGGTATAAGTGACCATTTTCGATTTTCACATAGGCGACCGATGGTGTGAGGTGGGTATTCCTCGTTTTCGGTTTGAAAGTGAGTTCAGGTATCTCGGTCTTGTCGTCTTTGTCGATGGTAACCATCCCGATACGGTAAGTTGACAGAACCTTTTCTACAATTTCCTCAAATGTAAAGCCCCAATCATCACCTTCTACTGGGTCACGTCCACGAATCATTTTGAATATACCGTTGTGGCTCCAATCAACCGATTTATACTTGCCTTTGGAATTGGCTTTCTGGAACGCTTGGGCGAAGTGCATAACAAGAACATCAGGAACGCAGCGACCTACTTTGAAGTTGTCACCTCGTACGAAGAGTTCCCCCAATGTCTTTGCTTGTGGTTGGTCTCAGTTCGCAGATACTTGGAGATGATCATTGGGCATGTTGCGAATCCCGTAGTGCTTGCTGTTGTCTCGGTACATACGCTTGATTGTCTGTGGTAATGATTCGCTCGAATGTGACAATATCCCGTAAATATCATTTTGAACTTTAACGAAGAATCGGAAATCACGATTGCCCACATTCGCTTGTGCGATCGCTAACATGAACTCTTGGATATTCTCAACACCCATCAGAGCTGGGAAGGTATTGAACGTGTTTTTGATTTTGTCAAGTGACTTCAACAGATCCTCTTTCGAACACTGAATCGCGAGAGGTTGGTTAGTGCTTGTCTTCTTCATCTCGAAGTAGAACATACCGCCATCCTCAACCACATTGGAATTAGCGGGCAGGTTCGGGATCTTATCGGGTGCGATATCCTTGTAAACTCGGACATGCAGAGTTACCATATTTCCGGGTGAGTTCTGGATATACTCGCGAAGGTTATCCATCATTTCTTGGAAGGGATCCCGACGCTTGCGCTTCTCACGCTTCTCGATATTCTTAGCCGTCCTCTCCGCCTTTGCCTCCTTCTTCTGTTGCTTACGCTCAAACCGCTGATACAGCGAACGATTGATTTCCCTAATGATATCATCCAACTTGTCCTCTCGTGGTCGCTGGTAAGTCACCACATCAAGAAACTCTTCAAACTTCTCACGGTTGATCTTGTCGTCTACAAACGCTTGCATAGACTTCGCCACAATCTCTTGCTTCTTCTTTCTCAGCCTTAAATTCGATGCTCGCGGCATATTGCTTGTTTCCTATTCTATACAAATAAATTATTTCTTTAAGTGATTTTCATAGCAAGACGTCATTTTTTGACCAATTGGGAAAATCAACCGGTCAAGCAAATTATAAAAATAAGGAAAGGGTCGACCATCATTCGATGGCTCTAAAAATAACTCGAATGGGTGTGTTTATCTTTTAAAGCGCGTTTACCGCGATTTCGTCTTTCTCAGAGCAAGCGCGCCAAGAAAAACGAGATTAGAAGTAAATGGATGGGCGTCCACGATTAGAATAGGGAACACCATACAGATACTTGATGTAGCACACAGCGTTAGCGGTGTACTGGCGTTGTGAACTTTCCATGATTTTCATTGCCCGGTAACATTCATCAGAATTGTAAATCTCAGTCATTTGTTTGGAGAGTTTGGTACTATACTTCTTCAAATACTCCCGTCCTTTCTCGGTCTTGCGGTAGCGGTAAATGGCGCGTTTCTGGGCTTCGCTGATCGGCATTCTCTCCTTGTTCCTCTTCTGATATATAGCAAGAAATCTTTAAATCCTTTTTGTTATTGGTATATACCTTTTTCAGGAACATCGTCATTTTTTGCGCATCAATACAAGAAGATGCCGGAAAAATAATTCGAAGGTCACCCCTTCAAGTTTCTACGAATGAACCCCGCAGAACAGGTGATTTTAAAGCGTGATCATGGATATCACAACTTTTCTACAACGCCACTTATAAAAATAAGTAAACGTGAGCGCAAACTCTCGGAATGGATGTTTAGCGCTATTCTTTAAAGAGATTATTTTAGCGTGAGAATGATGCGTGAGCCGTCGCTTAATGACGGTAGCCTGGACGAATGCCCAACTTAGCGAACCCCGAAACCATCGGCGCCGCATTGGAAATCGAGTTAAGTGGGTCAGATTGCGATGTAGCCACCCTCAGGATTGATTTATTAAGCACCGGCAAATCGGTTTTGTTCGATTCCTGATAATCGATAGTCTTAGCGATTAATTCAGTCGGTGATTCCTTGACAACCTTAATGGGATCAGGTAGCACATCAAAAGTAACTTCGGGTTTCTTCTCTACCTTCTCTTTGGTTATAGGTTGCTCTTTGATCTTCTTCTCTTTTTGTGTCTCATCGGCGATTCCCTCAATGAGACTTTTAGCGTGTTGGTATGTGATCGTTTTTAGACCGCCTGTTACCGCTCTAATAAAGTAACGGTTGCGGTGGTCTTTCTCAGAATAGGTTGAGTATAGACGTTCACCGCCATCGAGGAGTTTAAGAAGGGTCGACGATGTCGCTACCTTCTCAGTGGTTGATGATTTGAACTGACCCTTTTTAATTCCGCGCTTTGCACCGGGCATACGATTAAGCGGGACTTGATTAACAAGGGCATTATCATCATTCACATCTTTTGTTGATGCTTGTGTATATTGGTTTCTATCTTTGTGAACACCACGATCAATGTCACCATTACCATACGCTGCAACACCCTTGGATTTCTTGTACCAATTCCTTCCTTTCATTTCACCATCGCCAACGTCCGCTTCCACCGCTGGTTTGGCTAAGAAATTCTTAGGTTGAGTCTTGCGAGGCATTTGAAATAACACAACAAAAATAATTTACAAAATTACATATTACGGGAGAACGGCAAGTAAACGCTTTCTAACTCTTTTATGACGTTTTTCAATGCCTTCTTTGTCAGATCCTTGTCATCTTGTGTTATCAGTTCAAGAGTCATAGACCAATCAGTGGTAATGTCAGTTTCAACACCATTCCAATACGTGAGACGCACTTTCAGTGTCTCCACTTCAACTTCCCCGTTCTGCTCATGCAAGATCATGGAGTTATTCGATGAATCGTATTTCAGAAGACTACCTACCGTTTGGTCAATCTCAATTTTAGCAAGCGCTTTATCATCACTGGTGTTCTTGCTTACATAGTTGCCTTTGAAGGGGTCGACATGTAGAAGGATGTACGAATTAAATAGAAGATCGAGTGGTATTACGCTATCAATATAATGGTTGTAAGTGATTGAACCAATCTCAACCGGCGCATCAAGAGGAGCGGAAGCATAACCATTTTCCGAACTCGCAGGTGTAAGATCAGGGAAACCGAGGAAGTTTGCTAAGATCCTACTACCAAAGCGTAGGTTGAACACTACATCCGACATAAACCTTAGAGATATGGTAACAGGATCGTATATTACGTGGAAACGGCGAGTATACGTAGTTCCAACTGCACCATATGACTGAGAGGTGAGTTTTGCATTTAGTAGATTCACCAAACTATCTGTTGTGTATGTACCTTTCGTAATAATATTACTTCTGGTCTTAATCGCATTCGCGGCATCCAAAGTAGACGTAATGAGCGTTCCATTTTCGCTGAGATTGTAGATGTTGTTGAACATTTCGAAATTAGTAACACGACACGCTTTAACCTTTTGGATTGCATGGGGAAGTTTATAAGTTAAGTTTGTTGGGGTTCCATCATCTCGGTCTCTGGAATCAATATTAAGGTAATGACGCGTCATTCTGTTTAATATTGTAATTTAAAATTTTCTTTTCGTATTTTAAACATAAGACATGTCGCTTGCTGGGACAACTTTAAAGGAACTCCTTGTAACTCCCGGATCGGATCAAATTTACCTATCACCCGGTCTCCAAATCGGAACCAACCCCAAATACAAACCATTCCTCGAACAAGTCCGTCCACGCGGTAATACCTTTGGGTTTAAGACGACCGCTTACTTCGATCTCCCACGCAAGCAACTCCTCAGTGGCGTTTCGCTTTATTTCAAAGTGACCACTGGTGGTGGTGTTGCTTGCACTCTTCCCAATGGCGGCGCTTCATTCATCAATGAGATCCGCTTCGTACATGGTGGGTTTAAGTACATCATCCCCGGTGATTGGATTACTGTGAATGCCCTTATTGATACTGATCATTCTACCATGGGTAGTCTGCATGCTTCTCTTGGTTTCTTCAAGGAAATCGATCGTGACAGCACCAATGAATCAATGGAGTACATTGTAAGAATTCCCGCACAATTCTGGGATGATGCCTATTTCCCTCTTTGCGTTCTGGCGGATATGCCCACGATTGAGGTTGATTTCCGCGATGTTGGAATAGTCGAAGTCCCTGCTGGTGGATCGGCAATCATTGCAGACTGTTCCCTCATCTGTCAATTCGTTAATATTGCTTCTGCGGAGGCTGAGACTCTGTTAAAGACGGCAAATGAGCAAGGCGGTATTCGTATCCCTATTACTGAGGTGATCCACAAGAAGACTCGTGCGCTGAAAACTGCCGATGCTGGGAAACCGTCGAGGTGACGCTTGCTAATGTTTCTGGTCTGGTTCACAGTGTTCTGATGACGGTACGTGAGGTAAACAAACTCAATACTTACACTCACTCTGACTTTTGTGGTCACGTTTCGGATGTTAAAATTGATCAGTTCCAAATCTTCCACAACAACCGTTCGCTCGATATTTCCAACAAACCAATTAGCGGTTTCCTCTCCGCTATTAATCACATTCCTACTCATTATAAGGGTGTTACAGTTGGTAATGTCTCTTATGGATTTGAGGCTGGTAATGTTTACGGAATTGTTCTCAGCAAGAGCGGCAAGGATTCCCTCCACAACTCCGTCATGGGATACCAAGATTTCTTCAACTCTTCAAGTTCGTACATGGATCTGACTGTTTCCGGTTGCACTGATGCGGCGCCGGTTCAGGTAGATATTTACGCGCTCCGTCACAATGTCATGGTTCTCAATGGCTATAACATTTCCACACTGAAAGTTTCTAACTTCTAAGCGCGGTTTCGCCCGCGCGCAACGACCGAAGGAAGTAAAGTTCTTTTCGTTCTTTAAAGTAGGAAGCCTGCGAATTGCGTATAGGTTAGCGTGTGATTTTGTTTTTTATCTTATTACTGTAACGGACACACAGTAAATGGATATAGATTTAAACGATATTACCGAATTCGACCCGGTAAAAACAGCTAAACTCCTTCTTGCTGGGCTCTAATCTGAAGACAACGTATTGTAAATATCTACTTTATGAACTGCGGGATAAGATCGATCAGATTGTTATATTTAGTTCCACTGCGTTCACTGGTCAATTCAGAGATATTACGCATCCGATAACATCTACGAGGAATGGATGATAATGTAGTAGTGAAACTCATTAGTATGCAAAAGAAACGAATCGAGAACAATGAGAAGCGTAATAGTTTGGTAATTATTTTAGATGACATGATTGGATCTAATTTGGATATGCATAACTCAGCTGTGTTATCTAAACTGGTAACAAGTGGAAGACATTATGGTATAACTGTTATTTTCAATGTCCAACGTATATGCTCTATTTCTACTACAATTCGTCGTAACGTGGAATTCGTGGTATTTTTCAATATTCTTGGGAACGAAAAAGAGTTTAACTGTGCATTCGATGAATATAACGGTGGATTGGACAAGAAGACTTATAAAGAACTACATAGACTTTGGGTTACAATTACCAAACAGTCATAACTGGACTGCAAGGTTATGATATAAAGACCTATACAGATCGGGCGATTTTAACAGATGATGATATGAAGGCTTTTCGCAAGTTTGTGAAGCGACGAGCGATAAAAAAGAGAGTATCAATACGAATAAGTAACGAGCCGACAACGATAACGGTGTAGATGGAGAGCGCTTTTCACGAGCGTTCCGGCGCTTTTTTCAGATTTTAGAGGCGATGATCTGGTGAAGAGTTACGATTATTTCCGTACTTCCGGTAGTTCGTGTATATATGCACATATATATACACTTTTTTACCGGAAATTCCGTTCGCGTCAAAGGCAATCAGGAAATTTCATCTGCATCATCAATGAGTCTTCTGCAACCTATCGACATCAACACTCATTCGCAGAGTTCCATCGACCTCAACACTGATTCATAATTCTATCTGCATCAACAATCATGGACATCATCGAAATCATCGAAAGTCAAACCAGAGTACGAGTTTAGTATCGAATACAACAATCACTGATGTTGCGTATCGAATACAACAATCATCACTCTTCGAAATCGTCATCGAAATCTGATTGGTCGACGTCGTCATTGAAATCTAACAGACAACTTGTCGCATCCGACATTATAGCGGATGCTCATTTATATGTGAGCCGCTAGGGCTCTAGATCACGTCAGCCTTCGAGCTGCTGGACCGACGGCGCCTAGGCTAGTTAGAGCGCCGCGGTCACTTGTATTCGTGTCGGGGTACGCCGTATCTGGACGGGTACACCCAGTGAGTTGGATCTTAGCGACGACAGCAGTGACACTCGCCATTCCCCGCCCTGCCGAGCTTGCACTCCGCACGGGCTTCCCGCGCGCACGATTAGACACACTAATCTCGCACGCGACAGGCGCCACTGCGGGAATTGATCGAGCTTGAGCTCTCTTTTACAACGCGCCCCCGGCCTCTTCCCCTCCGTTCCGAAATCCCGTCCGCGGATCCGAACCGGGGATCTTGGCTCGTAGAGCAACAGCTCTACCAACTGAGCCAAGAGGGCCGTTCCGATGTGAGACTCGCGTCTCGGCGCCTGGTGCGCCACTGCCGGGAATTTGATCGAGCTTGAGCTCTCTTTTACAACGCGCCCCCGGCCTCTTCCCCTCCGTTCCGAAATCCCGTCCGCGGATCCGAACCGGGGATCTTGGCTCGTAGAGCAACAGCTCTACCAACTGAGCCAAGAGGGCCGTTCCGATGTGAGACTCGCGTCTCGGCGCCTGGTGCGCCACTGCCGGGAATTTGATCGAGCTTGAGCTCTCTTTTACAACGCGCCCCGGCCTCTAAGGGATTTCGGAACGGAGGGGAAGAGGCCGGGGGCGCGTTGTAAAAGAGAGCTCAAGCTCGATCAAATTCCCGGCAGTGGCGCACCAGGCGCCGAGACGCGAGTCTCACATCGGAACGGCCCTCTTGGCTCAGTTGGTAGAGCTGTTGCTCTACGAGCCAAGATCCCCGGTTCGGATCCGCGGACGGATTTCGGAACGGAGGGGAAGAGGCCGGGGGCGCGTTGTAAAAGAGAGCTCAAGCTCGATCAAATTCCCGGCAGTGGCGCACCAGGCGCCGAGACGCGAGTCTCACATCGGAACGGCCCTCTTGCTCAGTTGGTAGAGCTGTTGCTCTACGAGCCAAGATCCCGGTTCGGATCCCGCGGACGGGATTTCGGAACGGAGGGGGAAGAGGCCGGGGCGCGTTGTAAAAGAGAGCTCAAGCTCGATCAAATTCCGGCAGTGGCGCACCAGGCGCCGAGACGCGAGTCTCACATCGGAACGGCCCTCTTGGCTCAGTTGGTAGAGCTGTTGCTCTACGAGCCAAGATCCCCGGTTCGGATCCCGCGGACGGGATTTCGGAACGGAGGGGGAAGAGGCCGGGGGCGCGTTGTAAAAGAGAGCTCAAGCTCGATCAAATTCCCGGCAGTGGCGCACCAGGCGCCGAGACGCGAGTCTCACATCGGAACGGCCCTCTTGGCTCAGTTGGTAGAGCTGTTGCTCTACGAGCCAAGATCCCCGGTTCGGATCCCGCGGACGGGATTTCGGAACGGAGGGGGAAGAGGCCGGGGGCGCGTTGTAAAAGAGAGCTCAAGCTCGATCAAATTCCCGGCAGTGGCGCCTGTCGCGTGCGAGATTAGTGTGTCTAATCGTGCGCGCGGGAAGCCCGTGCGGAGTGCAAGCTCGGCAGGGCGGGGAATGGCGAGTGTCACTGCTGTCGTCGCTAAGATCCAACTCACTGGGTGTACCCGTCCAGATACGGCGTACCCCGACACGAATACAAGTGACCGCGGCGCTCTAACTAGCCTAGGCGCCGTCGGTCCAGCAGCTCGAAGGCTGACGTGATCTAGAGCCCTAGCGGCTCACATATAAATGAGCATCCGCTATAATGTCGGATGCGACAACTCCTCCTCTCGGATCCCGCGTCCGCGCGGGTCTAAATAAATACATATCAACCGGCTACTGCCGGGAATCGAAAAAGGCTCAACGTCCGTCCGTGGCCGGCAACTGCCGGGAATAGAAAAGACACCAAGTCCGGCTATGTACATGTCCATGCCCGGCGTCGACTGCCGGGAATAGAAAAGACTGATGCCCGGCAAGTGCCGGCACGACTCCAGCGTGTAGTGCCCAGGGGGCGAGGTCCAACTTCGGGCCGGCGGCCCAGGCAACCCGCACGAGGCGAGCGGAAGGGGACGGAAGCCGAGGGGGCCCTGCCCTCATCGCGATTGTGCAGCACGTTAGCTGCAAAGGCACACGCTGCAACAGCAACGGAGGCGCCATTCTGCCGGAATCGAACCTTCAAGGGTCGCTGGACTTCCAGGCTCTGCCCGCGCCGCGCGCCTCGCCGCGCCGCCTCGCATAAGCTTAGAGAGATCCGGGACGAGCTTTCCGGGCGACCGCCACTTGTGGCGTGCTACGCTGCACACTTCGGCCGCGTCGCCTCTGGGCGGGCTGATTGTGCTTCGGAAGTGACTCTAGTGTCCCTCGCGGGCTTCGGTGCATCCCCAGACCGAAGCGCACGCACGAGCTCTCGCGAGAGTCTCAATCATTGTCTGTGTCCCTTCGCCGGTTGCACGCTTCGCGTCGCAAACTGTGCCCCGGAGTCTGCCAGCGGCAGTTCTCTGAGTGTCCCTGAGTCGGTTCTCGCACGCCACGAGAAGACCGTGTCCCGGATCTGCAGTGCGCTGCAGATCAAATCTTGCGCCCTGGCATTCTGTTCTCGTGGCTATACGCTGCAAAGAGAGCAATATGTCGAACACTTCTGAACTGATCAGTTCTGAAGTCCGTAGCCGGCTGTCTGCCCTCGCGCACATCGAGCCCGCCCAGGGCTATGCTGCTGTGCATGTGCAGCAACTCGCTGCTGGCTCCGCTGCGGCGGATGATGATCCCGTGCGGATCGCATTCCTGCCTGCAAATCCTCGCCTCGCCGATGGCGACCGGTTCCGGAAGGACGTGCGGAACTTCCAGTCGTCCCTGCCGACTAAGTACTTGTTTGGCCCGGATTCTGCCGGTAGCCAGGAGTACTCAAAGTCAGAGGCGCTAGCCGGAGTGATTGTTGGGCGGATCCGCCCCGGAGCTCTCCGCGCTGAGATTGAGCGCAAGCGCGACCTCTATGAGGCCTCTGTCACTGCCCTCGAGCATGACCGCACCAGGCTCGCTCGTCTCGAAGCTGTCCCGGCAGACCTGCGGTCCGCCGAGGATGATGCTGCTATCCTCGCGCTGCAGCAGAGCTGCGTGCGTGATCAGGCCTCAATCGTGGCCGTGCGCGACTCGTACTTGCGTGCCCCCGGGCTGCTTGACACGATCACTGCGTGGATTCATGAGACCCGCCCGCACGCGGCCCGCCGGGCTCTCACTGAGCCGTACACGGGTGAGGACCCCCGCTCGTGGCACGACTGGTTCTTGCCCCTCGTACGGCACACGCTGCCGCCGGGCCAGCAGTTTGCTGCGTACTACGCGGACTGCCTGCGCACCGCGCTCGAGGCCCGCTCGACGAGCGAGGACCCTGAATATCAGAACCTTGATGTTCGGATGGCCGGGTTCGCCCAGGCGAACGAGCGCACGCTGCGCGAGTTCCTCACGGCGCTGCGGCAGCGCCTCCTCGCCAATAACGGCGCTATCTCGCCGCTTGAGCTTGACAATATTTTCGTCGAGCAGTGCAAGCGCCACGGCTGCCGCGCCGTGTTCCCGCCTGCGCTGGCAGCTGCCGATCGCGAGCTGCCCGAGGCAAAACGGACCCGTATCCTGCAGGCACAGTTTGCCGAGGATGAGTCCTCGTCCGCCGGCACCCCTGCCGCTGCACGAGCCTCGAGCTCCCTTGGCCCTGCTGAGCCTCGGGATGCAAATTCCACGGCCCAGCCCTCGATTTCTGCACGTGGGTCCTCTTGGGCCGTGCAGTCCCGCTCGCCTGCCGCTGTTGCGGAGGTGCTGCGGCGCATGTCCGAGCTCGGGTACCCGGAGTACCCCCCCTCAGACTGCTACGGGTGCTCGGATGACCCCAGCGTCCCCGTTGAGGCGCGACGTCATTGGGCAAATGTGTGCCCCAAGCGCACCCCGTTCGCCCCAGTACGCCCCTGGGTCCGCCGCGGCCAGTACTATCGGCAAAAGCGATCCCAAGAGGATGCTGCCAACAAGCACGAGTACTGGTCCGACGAGGGAAACCAGGACCCAGACGAAGTCTGCGGTCGCTGCGGCGAGGCAGGGCACCACCACAGTGCCTGCCCCGACCCCCCCACACGGGCTGCTCGCTCGAGCTCTGCGCTTCCCGCGCCCTCTAGCTCAGCGGCTCCACCCGCGCGCCCTGCGGCGGAGCGTGAGTGAGCAAGTGCACCAGCTGCACTAGGGTCTGGCTGGCTTGGGCAGCCGCCAGAAAAGCCCTGCTCGTAACCGCGATCCGATTTTTCGCGGAGCCTGGGCCTCCCCTGCGAGAGCCCCATGTGTCGCTGTAATAAGCGGCCCATATACCTGCCTCTGAGCAGGGTGTATATTTGTACATTTGTACATAATTTCAGACGTCGGGGACGACGTCTTCCGAGAGGAGGAGTGAGCACGGGCATGCTGCACGAGCAGTGCAAGCGCTGCCGCTCGCCCTCCCGCCCCGAGGCTTGCTTGAATCTGTGGCCGCTGGCCAAGATCGAATAGCACTCGCGAAAGAAGAGCCCCAATCGCGTGCTTTCGAGCACCCTGAGCGGCCACGGGTGCCCCTCTTTCCGAGAGGAGGAGTACCTCTTTCGCTGAAGCCTGCGAAGAGGCGCCACGGCCGGTGCCGCAATTGCGAGCCCTCCTGCTTCCCTCAATTTAGATCCGTGGCCGGTGGCCGAGATCTGATCTCAAACCCAAGCGGGTACCAGTCTTTCCGAGAGGAGGAGTCCCTCCGAGACTCTCTCGTCGAAAGCCTGCGATTTCGCGCGGCGCACTGCAGTTGCTGAGTGCGGCCATGGGCCTTGCGAAATCCAGAAATTAAAAGTGGCCTCAGGCCTTGCGGTCAGAGCTTCAAAGGCTTGAGCCTGATCATGAGCCGAGCCGCCAAGCTGCAGCTGCAGCTGGCCCTCGCGGGAGGCTTTGAGCTCGAACCCCACACTTGAGCGAGCAAGCGGCCTTGCTGCCGTTGCGAGATGAGACGTGATCCACGGAGCCTTGAGCTCGGGATGCACCCTCAAGAGAAGCTTGATGCATATATGCCTGAGGCACGATGCCAGCCGGCGAGCGCCTGATGGCATGCCGTGAGCTTGACAGGCGGCCCGTGAGCCCCTGCAAAAATCGTGAGCCTCCGAGCTTGAGCACAAGGTGCCCTCGAGAGCTCGAGCCCTGAAATAAAGTCCTGGCGCGCCCCGAGGCGGCCAGGCAATAGCAGGCTCTGCCATGAGCTTTGCAGTTCTTTGAACTCAAGTCCTGGTGACGCCCGCCAAGTTGGCGCCCAGGCCGCGCGGGTCTGTTCCGGGATCATCGGATCCGGACTGAACGTTAGCGGGGCGAGGGGCCCAGTGCCCCGCCCAAAGACCTGGTGAACTGCCCGACGAGTTGGCATCCAGGCGGCACACTGTGGCTGCAGGCCGAGTGGTGCGACGGGCTGCGAGCCCTGCTCACAAGCTAAGAGCTTTGAGACCCGGCGGCCAGCCTGTTGAGGCGGCGCCAGAAGGACCCCACGATCGTGAGTCTCGTCTCGCATGTGGCCGGCCCGGCCCAGGGCGCGGTCGTGACGGCGGGTGGTCCTGGCCAGGAGCGGCTTGAGAAAGCCGGCTCCAAGCCGCGTCCCGGCCCCACACGAGGGCGAGGACAAGAAGCGGCGATGCCTGCCTCCGAGCAGAGCGAGCACAAGAGGCCACCCGTGAAGGGTTGGGCTGAGAAGGGCCAAGCGCCCGCGAAATATCGCGAAAGTCCCGAGCAGAAGTGGTGCGCTGCGGGCGGCCGTTGTCCTTGAGCACAGCTCGGCACGGTGACAGGGCGGAAGACCCTTGCAAAGACCTAGCCGAGCCCTAGGACGCGCCTTGCGTCTGCAGAAGGGTCGGTGGGCGGCTGTGACGCCGGGTTCTGCCCCGGGTACAGCGACAGGGGATGACAAATTCCCCCTCCGTGTAAGACCTGGTGTGGTACCAGGGCGCGCCTTGCGTCGGCAGGGGTACACGCAGGCGGTCGTGACGCCGGGTTCCTGCCCCGGGTACGACGACGGGGAAGCAAAAAATACCCCCAGCAGGGCTCCGCACCAGGGACGCTTGGTGGCGGACCGCCTGAGAGGGCCACGTCCCCTTTTAATAGATGTGCACCCGCGGGTCGGGCAGGGTACCTCCCGTCGCGCAATGGCGTGGAAGGGCACCTTGTGGGCGGCGTCTAGCCTCGCCCTGGAGATTCTAGCTCCACCGCCGTCGGGGGATTCCCGATCCGACGCCGTGATAATGCAGTGAAGGCACGGTGTTTGCCTGAGCAGCGGCGCTAGTCGAGCTGCTTAGCCCTAAGTTTTGGGACGGGCATTTCGCTGTGGGCTGCTGAGCGCTGTCGCGAGCGCTGCGCCCCGCGTTGCTGTTGCAGCGTGTGCCTTTGCAGCTAACGTGCTGCACAATCGCGATGAGGGCAGGGCCCCCTCGGCTTCCGTCCCCTTCCGCTCGCCTCGTGCGGGTTGCCTGGGCCGCCGGCCCGAAGTTGGACCTCGCCCCCTGGGCACTACACGCTGGAGTCGTGCCGGCACTTGCCGGGCATCAGTCTTTTCTATTCCCGGCAGTCGACGCCGGGCATGGACATGTACATAGCCGGACTTGGTGTCTTTTCTATTCCCGGCAGTTGCCGGCCACGGACGGACGTTGAGCCTTTTTCGATTCCCGGCAGTAGCCGGTTGATATGTATTTATTTAGACCCGCGCGGACGCGGGATCCGAGAGGAGGAGTTGTCGCATCCGACATTATAGCGGATGCTCATTTATATGTGAGCCGCTAGGGCTCTAGATCACGTCAGCCTTCGAGCTGCTGGACCGACGGCGCCTAGGCTAGTTAGAGCGCCGCGGTCACTTGTATTCGTGTCGGGGTACGCCGTATCTGGACGGGTACACCCAGTGAGTTGGATCTTAGCGACGACAGCAGTGACACTCGCCATTCCCCGCCCTGCCGAGCTTGCACTCCGCACGGGCTTCCCGCGCGCACGATTAGACACACTAATCTCGCACGCGACACAACTCTCGTTATATATACCGCATATATACACAAAACCTCCGTAATCTCGGTTTGGTCAAACGGAATTTCTGGTGAAAATGTGTGTATATATGCACATATATACACGGAGACGTCGACTCTATCGCCGGCAAGTCAAGTTGAGTCAACCGATAAACGCATGTAACTCTTCACCAACTGCTCCGTTTCTAATTCTGAAAACAGATTCGGAATCGTCGCGACGCCCTCTTCAAGGTTCGAGTATAATCTAAGAAGTCGTGCATGATTTATTTTTATTAAACTTTTGGTTAAAAGTAACTGTGAATCGTGGGAGAAGAGGCATTCTGCCGACTTAACGAAGTCACCGCGCGAAAAAAGACGAATTCTTACTGTGTATCAAGCGGAATCGATCGTACAGTGGTCTTCATACTGTGTATCGAGCGGAATCTTGCGGAATTGTGGGAGACACCGCGCATAAAAAGATGAGTTGGATCGAGTGAATCGATGAAGATCGGTCGTGAAACCGAAATTATCGATCGTGACACTGAGCCTTACGGTGATTTTCGATTAGACTCGATGCTGTTACGGTGAATGGTAAGGATCCGCGGATTTAATTGTTGGAGACACCGCGCCAAGCTGAGCTCTGTGATCTCTTCCCATCGATAATCTCCAATCGGTAGTGGTTGGCTAAGTACATAACCATAAAGATTATTCGCGTCCAACAATACTATGTGATCATCCGGTTCTTCTACTTTTGCATATCGTGTGGGCATGGTAGCAAATCCGCCGCGAATGGCTTTCTCAATAAATTCGTATTTCTCTACATCATCGATAAGTTCAATCTTAACTTTCGTATGTTTGAGCATAGCGTCCCAGGATAAACCAGGTGCGCTAACGTAATGTGCGGGATCTAATCCATATTGAGAATATGCAAGTTTACGGAATTCTTCGAATTTAGACATAAGATCATCGACATTCTCACTTTGGAAATCCATAAAATGTGATGCATCTATGAATTTCCACATGCCCCATTGAAGGGATAGGTATTGATTAAAGTTCTTGCTTAAAATTTCAACACGTAGTTTATCGTCTTGTTGTGCGATCTTGCGGAATATCCCGTGTCCACATTCATCCATTTTATCAACCACAATTGCTACTTTGCTTTGTTTTGAGATTCGGCGATGAAGGTTACAGTTTCGGCATGCTTTCCCGATAAAATCACCGGATTGGTGACAATGATCGCGAACCGGGAAGTTTTCGTGGGTGAATCTCTGAGAACAAATATAACAGTGTTTTGTTATCTTGTATTCTGCCTTTTGATCTTCAGTGAGTGGATGCATTGGGATATTTCTAAAAAGCGTTTCAATTACTTCGGGTCTGATCTCTTGTAGAGTTGCAAATAGAGAACTGAGTGGATCATTTCCTTCAAAATGGTATAGTTTCATTTCTTCACCCATAATCACTCTCAGTGAGACTGCTTTAATCTCTCTTTTACTTCTCAGTGTATCTATTGCTACCGAATGATCTTCAATTTTAACATAACAGATCACAGGAAGCCAAACCGTTTTTCGTAGATGTTGTAGACCGAATTCTATTGTACTTCCCGGCTTCGGACATTTGCCTTTGCTCTCCCTCCAATCGATACATCGGTTTGCTTCTGTATGTAGGTCTAATTTCTCCTGAGTTCTGAAACGTGATAGACAGGTTTCACAATAGTAAATGCGCCCGTCACATGCTTTATCGAACGTGGTCTTTAAAAGACGACTAAATGACATGATTGTTATGTAGTGTCCCCTATCGTCTTCGGTGTTTTCAATGAGTAAAAGGTTAATCTTGGTCTTTCGTCTTGGGTTACTTGATTGATGAAGAGGATAAAAACACTGTTTCTCATTATCAGCACCGTAAATATTAATAGAGAGATCCGGGTTCAATTCTTCGAAACGATCGATTACCTCAGCATCACATGCTACCGGGAACTGAATACCGTCAAAATTGAGTTCATTTAACCATCTGCGATATTGGTAAGGTTCGTTACTCTTATGTTTGTTAATGTCCTTTCGATGAAGGTAAGCCAAAATAGCATATTTAAAACAATCTTGCCCATCGATATTTTTTACGTTTATTGTAGCTTTCTTGGATGCGATCCATTCGGGAGTTGCGAAATGTGCGGGATCTAATCCATATTGAGAAGACACCGCGCATAAAAAGATGAATTGGATCGAGTGAATCGATGAAGATCGGTCGTGAAACCGAAATTATCGATCGTGACACTGAGCCTTACGGTGATTTTCGATTAGACTCGATGCTGTTACGGTGAATGGTAAGGATCCGCGGATTTAATTGTTGGAGACACCGCGCCAAGCTGAGCTCTGTGATCTCTTCCCATCGATAATCTCCAATCGGTAGTGGTTGGCTAAGTACATAACCATAAAGATTATTCGCGTCCAACAATACTATGTGATCATCCGGTTCTTCTACTTTTGCATATCGTGTGGGCATGGTAGCAAATCCGCCGCGAATGGCTTTCTCAATAAATTCGTATTTCTCTACATCATCGATAAGTTCAATCTTAACTTTCGTATGTTTGAGCATAGCGTCCCAGGATAAACCAGGTGCGCTAACGTAATGTGCGGGATCTAATCCATATTGAGAATATGCAAGTTTACGGAATTCTTCGAATTTAGACATAAGATCATCGACATTCTCACTTTGGAAATCCATAAAATGTGATGCATCTATGAATTTCCACATGCCCCATTGAAGGGATAGGTATTGATTAAAGTTCTTGCTTAAAATTTCAACACGTAGTTTATCGTCTTGTTGTGCGATCTTGCGGAATATCCCGTGTCCACATTCATCCATTTTATCAACCACAATTGCTACTTTGCTTTGTTTTGAGATTCGGCGATGAAGGTTACAGTTTCGGCATGCTTTCCCGATAAAATCACCGGATTGGTGACAATGATCGCGAACCGGGAAGTTTTCGTGGGTGAATCTCTGAGAACAAATATAACAGTGTTTTGTTATCTTGTATTCTGCCTTTTGATCTTCAGTGAGTGGATGCATTGGGATATTTCTAAAAAGCGTTTCAATTACTTCGGGTCTGATCTCTTGTAGAGTTGCAAATAGAGAACTGAGTGGATCATTTCCTTCAAAATGGTATAGTTTCATTTCTTCACCCATAATCACTCTCAGTGAGACTGCTTTAATCTCTCTTTTACTTCTCAGTGTATCTATTGCTACCGAATGATCTTCAATTTTAACATAACAGATCACAGGAAGCCAAACCGTTTTTCGTAGATGTTGTAGACCGAATTCTATTGTACTTCCCGGCTTCGGACATTTGCCTTTGCTCTCCCTCCAATCGATACATCGGTTTGCTTCTGTATGTAGGTCTAATTTCTCCTGAGTTCTGAAACGTGATAGACAGGTTTCACAATAGTAAATGCGCCCGTCACATGCTTTATCGAACGTGGTCTTTAAAAGACGACTAAATGACATGATTGTTATGTAGTGTCCCCTATCGTCTTCGGTGTTTTCAATGAGTAAAAGGTTAATCTTGGTCTTTCGTCTTGGGTTACTTGATTGATGAAGAGGATAAAAACACTGTTTCTCATTATCAGCACCGTAAATATTAATAGAGAGATCCGGGTTCAATTCTTCGAAACGATCGATTACCTCAGCATCACATGCTACCGGGAACTGAATACCGTCAAAATTGAGTTCATTTAACCATCTGCGATATTGGTAAGGTTCGTTACTCTTATGTTTGTTAATGTCCTTTCGATGAAGGTAAGCCAAAATAGCATATTTAAAACAATCTTGCCCATCGATATTTTTTACGTTTATTGTAGCTTTCTTGGATGCGATCCATTCGGGAGTTGCGAAATAACAACCGCCAACCGGCGCATATGACATAATGACACCTCTTAGTATTTCAATGCGTTGCAAACGGTAACTATCTACTTGGATCATTTCTTCTTGCATTTTCTGTAATGCTTTACGAACTTCGGTGTTAATGTTACGGGATTTAGTGATTACAAAATAATCGCTGTGTATGAATTTCGTTATAAAGATTCGAGGATTTGCAACTTTGGTAAATCTACAAACGAAAGTTAGACGAACCTTAACCGCTCTTAGTTGATCTAAGCGGGGTTTAATGCGTTGCGGTAGACTTGGTGCGATTCTTTCAAGAAAATCGATAGCATCTACAACTACTTCGTTTCGGGCGCGATAAGTTAACCATGAATACGCTTGATTCATTGCTTGTCCATCTTCAATGTCCGGGTCAATTGCTCCTAATCTTTGTCCTTCACCCATAAATTCCTCCATTCTCTGCATGCGATCATAAAGATCATTTGCTATTTCTGTGAGTTGACCTAATCGTGGTCTTCTATCTAAAATGGCGGCTTCTCTATCAAATTCCGCTTCGGTAATCTCACCGGTTACTAAGAGAGTTCCTAACAATCCGATAATTTCATTTTTCTTTTCTTTGATGAGTCGATTAGTTTGGCGGGGCATCTTTATTATAAAGGAACATTTTTATTTTGGATATTCAACGCGTTCGATAGGGTGGGCGGGTGGGGTCAGGTGGGGCATGTTTTTTAAATTCCTTAGAATTTTGAGCGTCCCCAACTTTTCTTAAAATTTGACCCCACCACACCCCACCTTCCCACCTTCTCTATTATTTACTATATTCACATACAAATCAATCTATAAAATAGTTTATAAAAATAAGAAAATGCAAGGAGGTTATGGGGAGTGTGGTGTAGGGTGGGGTGTAGGGTGGGGTGTGATTGTTACGCTTCAACGTCGGAATCTTCGAATTTCGTCCCGGCTTTCTTGGCGGGAATCTTAGGGTTTGGTTCTTCCTTAATCGAATCATCATCAATTAGCTTCAGCTTACGGAATTCCGCCAACATTTCGTTCCAGATGAAATGGTAGTATGGCTTACCATTTGCGGTTTTCACAAGAATGTATGAAGTGCCGCGCATCTCCGTATAGAAACGCTTACTGTTGTAATCGTTCTTATATTTATTTTCCGTAATGAAGGTCTTGAATAACTCCCATGTAGAAGCGAGACCGCTTAACTTACACTTGATTTCGGTAATCTCCCCACTATCCATTAACCACTTTGCAAACATGAGAATGATAGGTGCGGAGATTTGCTGAACCAGATAATACTTATTGGTCTTGGGGCGCTCCTCCTGCCAGTTGATATTATCACAATCCACCTTTGTGCGCAAGAAGTGGGTGATGTTGCGGATATTCCGAATATCATTTAACCATTTCAGAAGAGGAGTGAAGTACTCCACATTCTTACAGTATCGCTTACTCACTTCTACTACAACAAATCGACGGTCACCCGCTTCGATCTTCACAGGGACACTGTTGTTACTTGTAAACACAATGCGCGCGAAATTCTTCTTGTCGTATGAATCTATTCCCTTGTGTTCAATAGTAATTGTTTTAGTAGTGACAAGGTCTTTAAGAATATCGCTATTTTCAAATGTGTCTTTCCCCGATGCCTCATTAACAACTATTAAGATCTTGTCCTCGCGATTGTGAGCAAAGCGCCCGAACAGGTCATCTTTCGGTTTGCCGGTCGAATATGAAAGAGCATCACCAAGAATGCTTTTCTCGAACAGATCAAACAACACGTTTTTACCAGTGCCTTGTTCACCAATTAGGATAATTGACACTCCGTTAAGCTCACCAGGTTTTTGCATCATGTGCGCGAACCATTTAAGAAGGTATTGGTATGTGTTATCGTCTTCTCCCGACATCAGGTGAAGATGTGTGAGAAACGGCTTAATCATATCTTCGGTCACATCCTCCGGTAGTGATTCCTTGATTTCATCTACCTCATGATCAATCTTAAAGCCAGGATACAGATTAAACACAGATTTGCATTTGGCGCTCAGTTTAGCCGGAGGCGGGAGGAAATCCACGTACATGGAACGTGTAGCCTGTGGGTCTTTGATCCATTCCGGAAATGAGGGGATCCATTTCTCAACTTCTTTATCGGTTCCCTTGTTCAGAACGATTTTATGCATCAGGTGGGGATAGTGTTTGGAGCCGAGTTTTTGGCTATCTTTCGGGATCCACGCAAGCTGTTGTTCATCCCAATGCATCACAATGCCCAGCATTTCAATGTGGTGCATTCTCGCATTGAAATAAAGACGATGCGTGGCGTAATCCTCAACGATTGGCGGGATCTTTGCGGTCTTATAATCGATGTCATCAGAATCTTCCGGCAAGAATGCGTATTTACGCGGAAACAGTTCGTTATACATTTCGATGTCGTCTTTTTTCAACCAATAGACAATTGAACCGTATGTAAGTCGTTTACCTTCAACCATCTTTTTGCCTTTGCAAAGACTCATGAACTTGTCATTGCATTCGTCGTAATCAAACTTTTCACTTTTTTGTGAGAAGTCATGGAATATCTCAAATTGCTGCTTACGTGGTATCTTGTTGTCTTCGCAAGCATTGATGATTGCAATACCTGTATCAATCCATGATTTATAGGTATCCGCGCGTTCAGCACTCAGCCCCATTACAACTCCGTACAGAAGATCAAACGAAACTTCGCCACCTTTCTCTTCCTCTTCCACCTCTTCTTTCTCAGCTTCGTTTTTAGTGGTTTTCTTGGTTTCCTTCTTCGGTTTTGCTTCCTTCTTTGGTTCGGCTTCCTTCTTCGGTTTTGCTTCCTTCTTTGGTTCGGCTTCCTTCTTCGGCTCCGCTTCCTTCTTCTCTGTTTTATTCACTGAGAAGACGTGAAAGTTTGTCTTGTCCACCAGAAATGTGGGGCAATAGGTAAATTGAACGAAGAAATCACAATCATGCATGTCCTTGCAATCGACAAACTTAGTAAATAGAACGTTCTTATCAATATCGCGCGCCCGAGTGTTCTCCAAATCTACCTCTATTCCCTTGCAACAACCAAGGCCCACAAGGTTCTGTGTCGTACGGTAAACCCCACTGTCAAATTCTACATTTTTTTCAAGCCCCATTTCATTAAAGAGTTTTGGGATATCTTCATGGCGACAACATAGATCAGTGAAAACGAAATGGGCAGAGACCTTAAATTTGTCAACATCTTCTTTTAGAAGGTGAACACGACGATGACGAACAGATACAGAAATAGTAGCGGCGGTCAGATCATGTAATTTCTTATGCATCTCTCTAACGATTTCTTCGGCTTCCTTGTAATTATCTTCAAGATTTGGCTTCAAATCCACGAACCGATCAAGATCAAGATAAACCCGAGTTACTTGATCGGGTTGGATCCATTCAGCCCAGTTCGGATGCAGTCGTTTTTTCAAACTCTTATTGATACAATCAATAATAACATCATCATCCAGTTCCATGAGATTATCAGCATCTCGAGATGCTTTGACATTTTTAAGAAACATACCAGATGTTACCTTTCCAGGGGTAAACTTGCGCAGATTGCCGAGCTTGTCCGATAGGGTCATTTTCAACTTTCTCTTTTCTACAATAGAATGAGAAAATATTTTTCTTCCTTGTCATTTTTTGGCGCCTTGTCTTTAAATACTTTTTCCTCCGTATCGGGGAATTGATCAATTAAATCGGGGCAATCGAGAAATGGTAACGCAATTACCTAATATAATCGGTAAGTTGCTCGAAAAATAATAAATGATGTTTAGCGGCAATTGATGGTTTTCTATTCAATACTTGCGCGGTCTTCCACGCTTTCCCGTATTGGTTCCCTCCTCCGCTTTACGACGGTAATACGCTTCTAATACCTTCTTCTTTTTAAGTTCGCGATTTTCGGCATCCTCATTATATCTATTGCGTTGAGCAATGATTTTTCGGATTCTATAACTGACATCATCAGCGCTTGTTTTAGTTTTCGCAGTTGGGGAGTCCATGGATTCGTCACTATCGAAATCAAATTCAAATTCAACAACGCTAACATCATCGGCAAACGAAGCCATCCTTATTTTAAGCAGAGAAAATATTTTATCAGTGTGTAATATCGCAGTACCTTTAAATCCTTTTTGGGTTGTCAATTTTTGGCGACCGGACAAGCTCCCGTCTACGTTTTTCTATTGCAGATTCAACCGCGTAAATCTGTCGTTTCGCTAAGATGATATTGTAGACTTCTTTAAGCATTATTCGATACCTTTATCGGATATTTTAATATGGAAGAGATCGACGCCTTAATTCGTTGCTATCATCAACGGGAAAACGGTGACCAGGGTCGGGTGTTCCAGGTCGCGAACCTGTACCTGTAGACACAAATGATCCCCTACGGGATCGTCTACCTTCCGTCACATTATCTTCGGTATCTGAGAAACCAAGCTCAACGGTTGTTTCACAGCATCCACTGTGACATTTGCTTACAACATGAAGATTAAACATCTCTATGATCTTTTGCAAGAATTCCATGTCTCTATAAAGAAATACATATTTTATAGCCAAACTCTCCGCTTGTATACTGTTGGTGCTACGGCT
This sequence comes from Cyanophora paradoxa, assembly GCA_004431415.1. Classification (NCBI taxonomy): domain Eukaryota; class Glaucocystophyceae; order Cyanophorales; family Cyanophoraceae; genus Cyanophora; species Cyanophora paradoxa. Next base: position 293,757 of record QPMI01000058.1, on the reverse strand, counting down.
TTCTCTACTTCCGCTTTGGTTGCCCCAGGTTCAATGGTTCCCTTTTGTGTCTTTGTCTTCATTTCATCTACCGCTTGCTCATCTATTTGTGTCTCTTTCTTACCAATAAATTGTTTATCGGGAACACCAGTAATTCCCATTCGGAAAACTTCTTTACGCAGCATTTCCTTAATTTTAGCGCGTTCTTTCTTCTCTGTTACATACTGTTCAAGCGCGCTTGACTTCGCTTCAAGGTCTTTTAGTTTTGCAGTCATTTCGTCCCATTGAGCCTTCGGGATTCGGTGGATGTTTTGAGTTGGTGCAACCTTGTAAGTAACTTCACCCGCCATCGATTGAATAACCTTGTCCGATTCTTTTGAAACACCTTGACCTTTGCGGGCAAGTGCAAGATCTTGTAGACCAAGTTCACGATCATCAGCAGCGCCGATAATCCGACGCGCACCCTCACCGACCGCCTTAATCTTCGAGACTTCCGGGGAAATGTTTAACTGATCACTTTGTGATGTTTGAGGCGCTTTATCACCGGGCGCTTCTTCATAAGCGGCATTTAAAGGGTCTTCTTCTTGTTGAGTTGCTTTTACTTGATTGACTCCGTCAAATTTCATTGGTGTTGTATTGAGAGATCCATAACTTTCACCGCCAGAATATGAAATAGCACCGGCGGGGACTCCTCTACGTTTCGGCGGCATTGTATCTTTAATAATAATGAAGATAATTTTAAAGTCCTCTCTTATATCGCATCAACTTATTAGTATGAACAGCGCTTTTAATCTCTTTTGGCGCTTCTTCTTTCTGTGGTGGTTGTAATTCATCTTCTTTCTTTTTGGGCTTCCGATGAAACCGTGGGAAATCGAAGTCACCGACCAATTCCGCTTTATCAACATAATACCCTACGTTATATTTGAATGATGTGTAAACGATGAATTGGTAAGAATGCACGTACTCTTCGAACATCTTATAGAAATCTTCTTTACGGGGAAACGTAGAAAACTCTTCGGCGAAAGCTTCTAACTCTTTCTGATTACTTGCACAAACCATAATAACGATATCACTATTACAGCGAATCACACTTGCAACCTTGCGGAGTTTTTGCGAAATTGTAATGACGGAACACGAAATATGACGGGACCTCGTGTACAGCATACCACATATTTTATCACGTGTTAAGTCTAATTGGTCGTTTTCTATCATATCCTCTAAAATCACCAGCATATGGTTTAGTTTCTCTCCTCTTTCCCTCTTCTCTTCACGATCTTTAATAACCTTTTGTATGTATTGTGGATCCCAGGCACCCAATTGAACAGTAGCGGCTTTATCCCAGTAATGCGTGAAACTTGTAGCGGAGATAATAAGCGTTGTATCAATCTTTTTTGCATCATGAAGCTGTTTCAAATAATATTTTACCGCCTCAGTTTTCCCGCACGCCGACTTTCCAAGTATCAATAATCGGAACGGTGGCTCAATCATTTCAGCAGCGTTAAACTCTTCTAATTCCACCATGGTGTTGTAGATCTTCTTAATAAAGATAGATAAAAATAACGAATTCTTACTAATAATGGTTTACATATTAATTCTACGGATTCCATCGCGGTCACAAATTATGAAACTGTGCATGAGAGCGCGAACGTTAACAGTAATTGTGCGATCGGCAGGGAGATACAGAGTTAGGAACGATGACGACGAGTTCGTAAGGTCAACATATCCACTCTGTGCGATATTGCGAATCGCCTTCTCACCGTCAGCGCAGAAAGGCAGCCCTGTAAGAACGTAACGGTTTGCTTCTTTGTCCATGTTCGAGCATTTGAAAGCATCAGCGATGAGTTCCGCACCTTTGAGAAGTGGGATTGGCTCCGTCGAATATAGACGCTGTCCGTTGATCTCACAAGTCATCGTGATATCCTTCGCGTTCGCAAGCGTTTTAAGGACGCTGTGAGAACCGTTAGAAGAATCAATACCCTCATCATCGCGAACAGAGACAAGAAGAGCATAAACCAGACCGGAGATTTGGCTAAGGTTAATTCGGTTGGGTTGAGTGTTACCTTTCGCAGCGAAACCGCTGACATCGACAAAACCAATGTCGAGTGATGGAATCGCCATACCAGTAGTCTTGACCTTCTCAATAACCGTAGCAAACAGTTCGTCGGATACATTGATAGCATGCATGTAAAGGCGAGGAGACTTAATGGAGATGTAATGGGTCATTGGTGGAATGGTTCCAGCAACTTCAAACCCAGTAATAGTACCAGTGGTGATGTTTTGACCGACATTAGCAAGAGTTACACTAACAGCGTTTCCGAGACCGTCATTCGCGGTTTGATCCACAGCAGCCGCGCCAACAACCGGTAGAGAGCGACCGCCGTAAGAAGTTTCAAGGTAACCCTTGTTAGCTTCTTTGAACCAAACAGTAACAACCATCTCACCAGAGAGCGCACCGAGTGGTAGGTAACTGTTTAACCAAGGTACCGGGATCTCAACGAAGAAAGCGCCACCTTTACGGTTGGTTCCGTGAGCGGGAATTCCATGGAGCATTCCCATAGAGCGCTTCTTTTTCGCCAACTGATCTTCTGAATAGTAGACCAGCGGGAAAATCGCCAGGAAATCTGACGGGACGTGGAATGTGTAAGAACCGTATGAGATTTCAAGGCGTTGCACAAGCGAACCAACAGGGCGAGTGTAACCGTTTCGCACAAGGTCTGTATCACCTTCGAAAGCGGTTAGTTCGGGAAGATCAAAAGCGAGTTCGATTTTACCGATGAAATTGTAGCGGGGAAGTTTGAAACTTACGCGCTGTCCTACGTTGTTGTCATAGGTTGTTGATGGACTAACAGTTACGAGAACGGGTTTCGTCTTCGCTTCCAGACCGAGCATGAGCGAGTTATCGAGGAAAAACGCCTTTGCCTCTTCGGGCGTGGTTAGCGCCTCTTTGAGGGAAAGACGTTGAAGAGTTGTGGTGACATCCATGATTTCTCTTTTACAATAGAGAAATATAAAAATTCTGTGAATGATCCTTAATTTACGCGAATCCGGCAATATTTGGATAGAAGGGGTGGGTTTCTCTCATTCTCATTTTGAAATATTCATAAATGGGATCACCGGCGGGTTCATCGCCATAGCGGATCTCGAATGTTAGATGCACAGGTTGCCCTTCGAAATCTATTAATTGATTCTGAGCGTTTACAATGTCTACCGACAGTTGTGATAGTGACATTTTATTATTGAAGTATTTATACAGCGGGTTTGCTTCTGTTGAATTATAAATAATGTGTTCAGCAAAATTTTTATCTTGAACGGACAACTTGTGAAAATATCCAGTGAGAAGACCATCAGCGCATTGGACGAGGTCACCGAGTTCTTTTACTCTCACAAATATTACATTATCTTTGCACCCTTCTGTTGGGAAAGTTGAAATGATCCCATGTACATTTGCACCAGTAAATACGGGATCTGTTTGAGCATTGTAAATACTCGATTTGATATATCGGTTCCCTCTACGTCCAGCATCAAGACCTAAAACGCGAGCGCGACGGTTACCAGCTTCGGCACCGGAAACCTTTGGGTCTCTATCTATCACGAATGCAATATAGAATTCATGCGGAGCGTAGAATACAAACCGCTTATTTACAGCATCCCATTTACAAATAATCCCGGGATCAGGTACCTTTTCTCGAAAAAGGTTATTTATCCGATCCGCCAGTTCTTGGTGAGTATTGATGACATCCAAACCAAGACCTATTCCAGGTCGAATACTTGACCACTCATCAAAACCAGGAGCAGGCGCTTTTGTAGAATTAACGGTTGGGTTTGCTATACTGTAATTGATTGTAAAGGCATCTTCAACCGTTGCATCACCGACGACCGAATCACCGCTAATGATAGGAATGGAATTATAGAACTCCGCCGAAATAAGACGAACCGCTCTTACACTCTCAAAGGTTTTTGGGAGATCGGCAATGAATCGCGAAGTTGGAGCGTCAAGGTTATCAATCTGTTTAAAAGATGACACTTCAACATATTCCACGGGCATTTTCTTTAATCTATATTCATATAATAAAATGATTCGGCTTGTCAATGTTGATAGTAGAGATCGACAGTTTGGACAAAAAGAAAACTCTTATAAGGTTGCACTAACCACACCAATAACAAGACCACGAGAATGTCGCGTTATATATGCAGAGATTCCCAACAGCATTTATAATTCGATTAAAACCGATTATATCGTTATAAGTTATAATGTCAATGGCGTTTATTTAAATCAGCAACTTTTCCCGTTACCGAGTGGTTATATCAATCAAGGGCATTTTGGGGTTACTCAACCATACAATTACGGTTTGAGTTATGCCGTTACTGAAAATGTAATGTTTAAGATTTATTATAATCCAACAACATACAAATTGGAGTTTTATTGTAATTACCCTTTTGAACTTATCGCAGCAAACAATAGAATCGCAAAATTACTTGGTCTCAGTACCACCCAAATATTAGTTAGCGGGCAACAAATATTGGAAGGTAATAGGTCTTTATATGCTCCGGAAAACATCTTATTTTATGCAGGAACGCCAATAACACCCGATCATCCACAATGGGGAATTACATTTGAAGGAGCAGAATTAGTAGCGGCACCGATGGCGTTCAAAGCAGTAAGTCCAAAGATGGCGGACATGAATGCTGAACAGTATTTATACATGCACATCAAAGAACTCGCGCCATTCGCATCAAACCATAACATAGTACCACAATCACAACCGCAGAATCAAGGCGCGATTTTGCGATTACAATTGAGTCAGGACATCGGGAAATACATCTATCACACCGGAGAAGTGAGCGAGTATGTAAAAATAACAGATAAGGACCTTATTATTCGTGAGTTAACGGTAGAGTTTCGTGATTATTATGGTGATCTTGTAGATATGAACGGTATAGATAATTCGTTTCAGTTGGAGGTTTTAGCGTTGGGGAGCGATTGAAAAGATATCAGCGATGAGTTGGTTGTTTTCCTCAATATACCACTTTCGAAAGGTGCGGCTCCACTTAGCCCCGTTGGCTTTCAAGAATTTCCGCAGTGTAACGCGGCGTGTAATCTTCAAGCCATGCTCTTCAAACTTCTTATAATAAACGGACATATTGCGATCAACCTTAAAATATAGAAGTCTGAAAGATTGTACACGCTTTATGGTTTTGATAACATCATTAAGACTGAACGGAGTGCATCGGTAAAGAGACCAGAAATTCACAACCCGTTGATATCCGCCTATATCATCATCATCAACCTCCACAATGCTATACTTAATTGAGAAATCATGGATTTTGACATAGGAATACCCAACATTTGAATGAATAACAATCTTATGCGGATCTTCAATGAAGTAACCAATAGATATAATATCTTCCGGTTTGAAGAGTGTGTTAATAAAGGAGAAAAGCGTACGCTCACTATCAAGGGAAAAGATGACATCAAACAGCTCCGCAAGAAACGGCGTTGACTCGAAACCCCTATAGAAAATCGATTGGTTATTAAACATGTACGCCATGAGATCCGTATTAATAGTAACCGCCATTTGATCCTTACTTATCTGAAACAGGGAAAATATTTTTCTTCTTACCCCAATGTATCGCGTTCTCCTTAAATCATTTTCGGTTGCTCACGGGGCTTTTTGAATTTCGCACGATTGATGGTAAGACAACGGAAGCGGAGCGTAAGACATCAGTAATAATGGAGGAGATAGAAGGTAGGATAACGTGTATGTTTAGCGGTTTGGAGAGAGCGGAGAGGCATAGAGTAGCGCGATTTCCGAGTTAATCTTACGTGAATCAGTAAGGAATGACACCCCACCCTACACCCCACCGTTACCATAAATTATAGCATTCCCACTTTTCAAATTGCTATATATTAGATTGAAATTAACATATAAATAAGTGTGGGATGTATGAATTAATGGATAGGGTGGGAGGGTGGGGTGTGGTGGGGTCAAATTTCCAGAAAATTTTAAGCGGATCCCAAAAAATAATGAATTTCAAAAACATGCCCCACCAGACCCCACCGCCCACCGTATCGATAAATATATGATATTATAGTATTTTAGACCCAAATACGTGCGAGATTACACCCAACCATGTACAGATCTAACGTGTGCGTGTACAGATCTAACGGTATTTACACCCAACCATGTACAGATCTAACGGTATTTACATGTTAAATGCGGCTTCGATATAGTAGATATTCCCGCACTGATTCCGTAACAAATTACACCCCACCTTACACCCCACCATTACCATAAATTATAGCATCCCCCTCTTTCAAATTGATATAAATTAGATTGAAATTAACATATAATTAGGTATGGAAATATAAATTAATCGATAGGGTGGGGTGGTGGGGTGTGGTGGGGTCACTTTTCAGAAAAATTTAGAACGCCAAGAAAATTATAGCAATTCGAAAAACAGACCCAACCAGACCCCACCGCCCCACCTTATCATTAAATGAATCACACTATTAATTAATTAAACATATCGATTTACATAGAACATATCGCGATCATATCATTTTTACATTGTACATATCGTGATTATATCGAATTGTACATTAATTTCATCATGATTATATCGATAATTACATATAAATATATATTATTACATGTTTAATTTATATAAAATATCTATAAATTCATGTTAAATTCATATTAAATTTGTATTAAAACACATAAAGAAAAACAAATATTTAACCTGAGCGGAACGCGAGGGTTAAATATTTGTTTTTCTTTATGTGTGGAGGCCGCTACTGTGCGGGCACAGGCGGAGCGGGAGGCGCGGCGGCTGGCGCGGGCGGTGACGGCGAGGTCGAGGATCCCAGCGGAGCGGCCGTGGCTGAGGGCGGGGCCATGTGGTGGGCGGAGGGCGGAGCGGCCGCTGACGAAATCGCGGGTCACCCATGCACAGTGTGCATTCGAAGCCGAACAAGAATCGCACCGTCACGTGAAAAAATGTAGCCCGCCATTCTGTGCAACGACATCAATAATCAACAGGGTGATGACTGAAAAGAGGAAGATGCTCACGCTGAGAAGGCAATTGAGATGATTGCCTGTGCGGACGGTTAGAAACTGTTCGCAGAAAATTTTAAAGGGATGCGAAACATTGATCACCCAAATCTTCGTGTCCAAGCTCTTGATATCGCTACTAAGCTCACGCTTCGTTTCAGTGAGCTCGCCCTTGATCTCGCCTTTGGCCTCGTTCAGCTTGCCCTTGATCTCGCCCTTGATCTCGCCCTTGGTCTCGTTCATCATCTTTTCCATGTGATCCAGCTTCTCCAGCACGCGACCTTGGGATAGTTCCGTTTCTTGTGCGAAGGCCTGCATGCCCTGTGAGACTTCGAAATCGGAGGCAAGGCCGGTTTAGTGCACCAGGGAGAGTTTCTCAGCTCGTTCACGCTCTCCGGGAGCTGCAAGAGCTTGTTCGATAAGATGCGACAAGTTCAGAGCTGCATCCGTGTCAACAGCAATCTCCAGACGGCAGGAGCAACTGCTGACCTTCAGCCTGTGTGCGCCCGGTTCGGAGTATGACGCGATTTGGGAAGAGCTGGCGGCCGCCCGATGCACGCGTGAGCGGTTGAGGACCGACTGGAAAGATACCGCAGCCGGTTAGAGTCACGTGTACGAGAAATTTTAAAATGGGATCACCTGCGGCATAGAATGCTGAGAGGGGCGAAGACAGATGCAGAAGCGAGATCGCAGGCGCTCGAGCGCAAAGCGCTCCGCTCGCCAACCTCTGAATCGATGCCGGGCGAACTGCGCGCGCGCGCGGCGACCATGGCCAGTGGTTGACTGCGGCAGCAACTGCGATCCCGCCGCCGCACACGCGCACCAGGAGATGCAAGCATCTTCACGATCCTTAGTGGCGATTCCTGCGCTCAGCGCCTGGAGGCGCCGGTGGGAGAACCCGAGCTAGCGCTTCCACGAAGCGATCGACCGAATTCCAGGGCCGGGCGGCGCCACGGCCCGCGCGGGAATGTCTACGAAGGATTGTGGGTTTCAACTGCAAGGAACAGCGGAGCACGGTCGCACCGAACGAAGAGAGCTTGGTGCGCCCCGCCGGGCCGCGGCCAGGATGCGGGAAGCGTTGAAGTGATATGCAAAGTTCCGCTCCTTTTCTCTGCGAGCCAGGATAACGGAATTCGAAGCGATCGTCGCGTTCGTGACGTCAACAAGAACGAGAACCTGCAGCTGGTTGCGGCGGTGCACTGGCGCGGGCGGGCGGTCTACCTACCGGCGCGGAATCGCCGTTTGAGTTGAATTGGCGACGGGCCCAGCGCTGCTAGCTCCGAGATTTCTCTACCCCGTAAGTTGGACTCGCCGACTCGGCGACTCGCCGCCGACTCGGGCGAATCCGCTTGCACACTGAAGCGAACTCTTTAGACATCGCTCGAAGCACTTCTGGCGACGATGCGGTCCGAGCCGCCCTCACCGCCGACTCGGCGCCGACTCGCCAGACCGCGACCGATCGACCGGCCGGGTGCATATCGTACCTCTACAAGGTTCTAGAACGCCCTGCGTAACCCCTGCACTCGCGCCTCTCACGCCGCTCGCGCCCCACAGTGGCCAACACCCACAGCTGCAGGCTCCGGAGCCGAAGCTCTCGAGCTCTCGCTCACGCTTTACTCCCGCGCGCGTTCGGGCCTAGCCCCGTAGCGAGCCTCGAGCTCGGTCGCCGGAGCGCCGTGGCCAGATCTAGACGCATCTCTTCCGACCGCCCGTACCAGGTACGCGCCTCACAGCCGCCGCAGCGCGCGCTTTCAGCGCTTCTGATGCGGTCCGTTGGGCGGCAGGAGGCCGCGAGCGGACGGTCCGTGGGCGCGGGCGGGTACGGATGAGGTTCGGCGGGTTCGAAGGGGCGCGGGGTGTAGCTGGCGCCTCAGTAGCGTCGCCCTCATCCTCGACACGTGCGTGCGCGCTCGGAGCCAGGCCCGCGCGCGCCCCTACGCTCCGACTCGGCCCGCAGGGATTCCGGATCCGGGCCGCGCCCGCACGTAGACCGGTACCTGACGCGCTCGGGCGCCGCGCGCGGCAGGACCCGATCATGATGCCGTACGAGCGCCTTGTCGACGAGCAGAAGTAATCTTAAGCCTCGATCAAGCTTAAGCCAGGAGTGCGCGGCGGCCGCGGGCTTCCCGGCCCCTCCTGTGAACGTCCCCTTGGCCGGGCCTGCCTGGGCTGCAAGCTGCACGGGACGGGGGGCAGCCTCAGTGACGCTGTGGCCCGGAGAGCCGCAGCGTCCTGCAGCCTGGCGTGAGGGACGCTGCGGCTCTAGATCTTCCTGGCGTGCGGCTGCGGCTGGGAGATCAAGCCGTTGCGCTCCGGATCCAACGTTGACATCGGCTCGGGCTTCGATCCTGGCACAGTTTCGAAGTACTGGAAGCAGACGCCCGCCCTGCCCCGCCCCGTACTCCCTCCTCGCGACGCTAGACCGACGCCCCCCCCCCCCCCCCCCCCCCCCCCCCCCCGGATCCCTGCGCAATTCGAATTCATGATCATCTGAGCTATTCTGGAAAATTGAAATTACAACGTTGACAACGAAAACTATTCAATGGTCGGTTCCTTTAGCTCTGAAATGCGAGTCTGCGACTACTGTCCTGAATCACGTTGCTTGCCGTACGCGCGACTACGCCGGGGCTTGCAATTGAAATCCTATAGCTAGAGATACCGCTGCAGAAAATCGTAGGTATGTACACGGAGGAGGCCTATGTATAGCTGGGCGAGCATAAGCATGCGCAAACGGGCTACTACGGGACTTGAAACCCTGTACGTATACACGCGTACGGAGGAGGCGATCAAAATGGGCCGCGGTCGACGTCAACACTGGCTGCACCCCGCGGCCGCGGCGGAGGCCATGACCACCTCGCGGGCGTAGAGCATCCTGCGGCGCGAGAAGAGTGAGCGAGAAGGGGCCAGCTGCAGGCTCAAGGGACAAGGCTTCAGGGGGGGGGGAGGGGGGGGGGGTGTTGAAGCCTAAGCCTAAGCAGCGGGGAGCGCAAGGCCAGCAGCAGACTCTGATCAGATCTGAGACGGCGCACCACAGGAGAGGCATGCCTGCACGCACGCACGCAATCAAAAGCGATCCTCCCTCACTCACGATCAGCGGCTCGCCGGCGCGGGCGGGCGCGCGCACCGACGAACATGCCGACGACGACGAAGGCGTTGCCGACAGCCGTGCCCTTGAAGAGCGACGAGACGTACATGTAGGGCACCTGAACCTGCGAATTCGAAGAAGAAATCAAGAGGGGCTGAGGCTGCTGAGGCATAGCTAGGGGCGGGGCAGGGCGGGGTGGGGTGGGGCGGGGCGGGGCGGGGGGTACCAGGATGATGGCGAACATCCAGGGCCGCACCATCCGGATCGCGCACGTCAGCACCACCTGCCAGCAGCGAGCGCGCGCAGCGCAGTTAGCGGGATGGAGCTCGAGTGCGGCCCCTCTGAACCACGGGCCCTCCGCCCCTCCCAACAGCGCCGCTGCTCGCCTCGCGGAGGAAGGCGGTGGCGAGCTCTAGCTAATAGATCTTATGCAGCAGCTTTATTAGCCGCTATCTATTAGAACTCTTAGATCTAGATCCTCTAGAAGCGACAGCTTTGAGCACCTCGTGGAGGAAGGCGGTGACGAGCATGGTGGAGACGGCGGCCAGCGGCGGCGTCATCAGCCGCCCGCACGTCTTCATGCTGCCGAGGCGAGGCCCTCGTCAGATACTCGAGGCGGTGCGGGGCGGTGCGGGGGCGGCAGGCGGGATGGCCGGCTCGGCTCCGAGGCCGGGCCAGGGCAAGGCCAGGGCTGTGCGTGGAAGGGACGCACCTCTCGACGTAGACGTGCTGCCCGGGGCGCGGGGCGTGGGGCGCGGCACGGCGTGAGGAGTGCTCGAGGGGCGGGAGGCGCGCGGCGGCGCACCCGGCACATCCACTTGTAGACGGGTCGGTTCCTGCCGGCCGAAAAGGTCGACAAGGTCAGGAGAACGGGAGGAGGCGCTCGCGAGGGCTATGGGGGTACCGCACCACTTCCGCCAGAACTCCTGCATGCACGTCGCGTTCCACCTAGGTACGCGAATTCGAGCCGGGTGAGGGGGGTACGAGGGACACGGCGGCGCGCGGGCGGCGTCCTCTCACCAGTCCTGCGCGGCGGGCGGGGGCGCGTTGGAAACGAGCGAAGCAAGAAGAAGGGGCAAGTGGAGAGGAACAAGCGGGGGGTACCTGATAGAAATCACGGTCGGCCATTCCGACGATCTCGGCCCAGGCGTTGAATCCGCAGTGGAAAACGACGAAGAACCTGGTACCCCCACTAAGCGACCGGAATAGGGGGTACAGGCAAAGCGAACTACGCACGCGGCGATCCAGAAGAGCATGGAGGGTACGGAGAGTTCGAGGATGAGGTAGGGTAGGCTGATTCGGGAGGCCTGGGGGGAGGGGGCGAGGAGGGGTAAGAGAAGCGAGAGGGAAAGAGCGGAGCCGAGCAGCCGGATGCAAAAAAATGCAAAAAGGACCTGAGCCATGATGGGGAGCATGTGGTGCACGACTGCGGCGAAAAAAAAGGAGGAGGGCCGGCTAAGATGACGGAGGGGGGGGGGGGAAAGAAGACGAGGCGGGGTACGGGGTACGTCCGTCCCTTTAGCTGCCCCTTACCCTTCCTTCTGCCCCTTAACGAGGGAAGGCTAAGGGGACGGCCCGGGCCGGGACGGGGTACGCACGGAGGCTGTACATGGTGGAGAGGACGAGGAAGGAGGAGAGGGCGGCGCGGGCGACGGAGCCCCAGCGGCGGCGCCGCGTGAGGGGGAACCGCTCGTCGTAGACGAGGGTCGGGAGGCACAGGAACCGCGCGAAGTCCGCCAGCGTCAGGTTCGAGGGGTACCTGGATTCGGGGTGAGGAAGGGGGTACGGGGATCGGGGCTGGATCGGGCTGGCGGACCCCGAGGAGGAGGGGTACACGTCGCCGGTGGGGGTCCATCCGGGCGGGGGGAGGTCGCAGGTCTGGCAGGCGGCGGCCTCTTCCGACGCCGCCGAGTCCGCCGAGTCCGCCCCGCCGGCGCCGGGGGCGCCGTCGCCGCCGCCCTTGGCCTTGGCCCGCGCCGCCCGCTCGCGCCACTCCTGCTCCAGGTGACTGCGTCTTTTGTGTAAGGAGTCTTGTCTTAAGAGTCTTACAAGACATAATAGACATTATTATTACTATAAGGTGCCTGCGAGGGGCGCGCGCGGGGCTCGGCTCGACGCGCCGGACGGACGGAGGGAATAGCGAAGGGCCGAGCAAGCAAGCGACGGGGGCGGGGCGGGGCGCCAAATTAGAAAAAAGTCCCTATAAGGCCATCTATGTCTTCAAACTCTTGTCTTATGAGTCTTACAAGACATTATAAGACTCGTCTTATCCAGCGAGGCGGGCCGCACAGGTCTCGTTTTAAGAATTGACTTATCCAGCGAGCAAGCGACGGGGACGGAGCGGGGCGGGGCGGGGCGCACAGGTTGTTCATGAAGTAGGAGTGCATCTTGAAGGAGAGAACGAACATCTGCATCGCCAGCGAGCCGCGCATGACTGCGAAACGTGACTTAGATGACAAGACTCATAATAAGAATAAGACTTGCAGACTTCTAAAGCCGCGCATGACTGCGCCCATAGGAAGCCGAGGCGGCGGGGCGGGGCGGGGCGGGGCGGGGCGGGGCGGGCGCACGGGGCGAGTCGAGGGGCCCGAGGGCGAGGAACGCGAGGTCGAATCCGAAGAGGGCCGCCTGCGTCGCGCTGTAGACGAGCACCGTCGAGACGTCCCCGAGCAGACCACGCTGCGATCGAATTCGATCTAAGCCGGGCGGGCGAGCAATTCATTCGAATTTGATCGGATCAAATTCTGACCTGGTGCGCGACCGCCACCCCGACCACGGAGAAGGAGAAGCAGACGGACGCGACCCACACGAGGCACCTGCGCGCGCGAGACTTTCGAACGGTCCCGCGGTGCGCGGGGCGCCGGGAGCGGGCGGGCGGGCGCACATGAGCCTGCGCACGGGCGTCAGCTGCAGTCAAGTAGCGCGGGGCGCGCCGGCGCGGCTTCGGGCCGCACCAGAAGTTGTCGAGAAGCGCCGCCGCTACCTTGAAGTCGGCGAGAAGCCCGTACTCCCTGTAGTTGCGAATCGCCTGCCAGACGAGGGAAGCGGCCTGCAACGCGCGCAGGCCGGGCGCCGTGGGCGGGCGTTGCATGCCGAGCGGGGCGCGCGCGGGGCGCGGAAGCGCACCAGAAAGGCGATAGCAAAGTTGGTGAACCCGTCGGTGACGCGAATCTCCCCGGAGAGAGGCGACGGCTGCGGGCTCGGTCGATGCAGTCGGTCTCGTGGGCTCCGGCCCGCCTGAGGAGACGCGCGGGCGGTCGCCCCATTGACTGCACGCGCCGCGACTGCCGCCTTGAGGGTGCTGAGACCACTGTCGATCTCAAGCGGCGGCGGCGGGGCAGCTGCGGCCGACGTCAGCGGTCGTACGAAGAGCTGCCCAGCGCGGAGGGGGGGGAGAGCACCGCAAAGGCGAGCAGCGATGTCGTCAACGGAGGCTGTCATCGCTCCGCGCGCGCCGATCCGCGCGGACGGAACGACGGCGCTGGGCTGGCGCGCCCAGGAGAGGCTTTCGCTGCGCGCCAGATAAAGAACTCGATTCCTTGCTCTGCTCCTTCCGAGTTCGGGCTTGCGGTGGACAGGACGAAGCTCTGGGCGCGGGTCTTGTACCCCCGAACTGGAGCTGTACCCGCAGAATCTGTTGGCGCCGTTCGTCGGCGAGCTCGCCAAGACGCTCGCAGACGCACCCAGGCGCGAGTGGATTTGAGCGGGAGGTTGACGCCGGTGTTACAGGCCATCCGCCGCGCCGACCGAGTCTAGTGCCGCGAGGCCGCACTCGAGGTGCCTCGAAGCTCCCGCTCGTTGTCGAATCTGCCTACTCAGTTCCCGGCCGTGGCAGACCATGCGGCCTGGCGTGGCGGCAATCTTCCGAGATGACGGCGACCGCGAGCCCACTCGGGCTCGGCCTGCCGCTGCTCAGCCTACCGCCAGGCCTGTGTCAGCCAGCGGATCGGGGAGACCCGCGGCGGCATCGGCGGCGACCCGGCCTGCGTCCGCCAGCGCATCTGGCCGTGCAGCGACAAGCGCCGCTCTCCGCTCCAGCACGGCGAGCGCCAAGACGCTAACGAACGGATCTTCAACGTTCTCGACGTCGCGGCTGGCCCAGACCTCCGGCGCCCCCACGTCAGCGCGGACGAGCTCGCGTGGTGTACACTCGGCATCCGCGGGATCCATCCACGCGCCGGCTTCGGCGCGGGCCACGGGGTCGCCTGTGGTGCCGCGGACGCATCGGGCCAGCGCTTCCGTGAGCCACGGGCTGGCGGCCCCGCCGCCCTTGAAGCCCTCCTCGTCGCCCGTCGTGCCGCGCGGCCCGCGCCGCGCCACCGTGGCCGAGCCGGAGTCTCCTCCGTCGCCCAAGGTCGTCCGGCGCCCCGCGAGCGCCGCCTCGGGTCCGGCGCGCGGCCTGTCGGTCGACCCCGACGGGGCCGATGCCGCGGCCGCGGCCGCGGCCTCCTCTGCGGCTGTGCCGGAGAGCCCCAAGACTCCCAAGTCTATCATGAGGACGTGGCGCGCCACCATGCGGAAGGGATCGGACCCGTCGGCCGGCGCCGCCGCCGCCGCCGCCGCCGCCGGCCTCCGCCACTCCGTCGCCGACCTGCGGGCCGCCGTCCCCGCCTCTGCGCGGCCCCGCGCCTCGCCCGAGGGGTACGAGGCGAAGATGAAGGCGTACCAGCAGAGCCTGCGGAGCAGCGCCGCGGGCTCGAGCCTGGCCACTATGAGCCTGGGGCGGGACAACAAGCAAACCCGAGCCAGGGCCGGGGCCGGGGCCGGCGCGGGCCGCGCCAGCGGCGGCGGCCCCTCCGTCTCTGCCTCCGTCTCGTCGCTGCACCTCTCCGCCCGTGGCCACACGCGGGCCCTGCATGAGGGCCTCCAGCTCAGCTTCCTCGACACGTCCAAGCCCGTACCCTCCCAGGTCCATCTCCCCCGCCCTTCTCTCCTCCCCCTCTTCTTCTCAGCTTGTTCAGGTTGTGACGAAGCGGGAGGACCGTTCGCCCTTCCGGCGCTCGATCTCCTTCGAACGCCCCCCTTCGAGCCCCGCCAAGCGATCCTCCGGCGCGGTGCGCGAGCGAGCGAGCGAGCCAAGCGAGTCTAATCAAAGCCTCTTAAGAAGGACCAAGCGCCCCCTCTGATGAGCCTAGGGAGCTTCCAATCGAAGCTTCCAATTGTTTAGATATTCTAATCTAAAAAGAGGCGTCGGCTTCTAACACGCGCGCAGCGGCCGGCGTCGGCGGCGGCGCTGCTGACGAGCTCCGGATCGGGGAGGTCCTCGGGTCCCGAGTTCACGGCCGGCTCCCGCCGCTCCGACTTCGCCTCGCCCATGCCCCCGCGCGTGCGCCACCGCGCCCCCGCGCCCGCCCGCGCCCGCGCCCTCGTAGCCGCCCCTCCTAGTCCTCAGCCCACGGCTCCTAGTCCTCTTCCTAGCCCCGGCTCTCAGTCCCACGCATACGCCTCTATCTATCTATCTATCTAATGTATCTAATCTATCTATCTATCTATCTATCTATCTATCTATCTATCTATCTATCTATCTATCTATCTATCTATCTATCTATCTATCTATCTATCTATCTATGCCGGGGAATTCTCCTCGCCCATGCCCCCGCGCGTGCGCTCGCCCCCGCGCGCTCCCCGGGATACACTGCGGCTCCCCATCTATCATCCACCTATCCACCTAACCCCTCCGTTCCCCCCACCTCCCCCGCCTCCTCCTCCTGAGCCCGCGGCCCCGCAGGTCTCGTCGGCGGACGTGGGGGAGAGCCCGAGCGGAGGCGGCGCCGGCGGCGGCTTCGGCTTCGGGAGCGCCCGGGCCCGCGCCTCCACCGCCTCCCTCTCCTCCTCCGTGCGCCCCTCTCTAAGAAAGAGAGAAATCCTTTAGAATCCTTTAGAATCTGTTAGAAGTCCTTCCTTAGAATCCGAAGGACATCGTTCAGAAGTCTTAAGTGCCTCCCTCTCCTCCTCCGTGCGCCCCTCTGCTCTACTCTTCTCTAAGAAAGAGAGAAATCCTTTAGAAGTCCTTTAAAAGGCCTCTCCTCCTCTCCCCCTTCTTCTTCTGACTTGAGCCGCCGCCGCAGCTCGTGTACTCGCCGGGGGGCCCCTCCCTCGCCGCCGCCGCCGCCACCCCGCGCAAGGTCTCTTACCCCGCCCCCCGTTCCCCGCCCCCCGCCCCCCGCCCCGAGCCCCCGTCCCTTGCGAACCCGAGCGCCGCCCCCGTTGCGAGCCTATGGTTATATTATCAACAAGGAACGAGCCTTATAAGACGTGACATAGTCTTATCATCAACAAGGAAGGAGCCTTGGAAGACGCTGCGTGGTCCTCAGGGCCTCGTTCCTTGTTGATGATACGGCCATCGTGAGCTCCGAGCCTATGGTCCTATTATTATCCCATCAGCGTTGACTTCCTGTTATTGTTATTATTATATGGTCCTATAAGGTTCCATCGCTGACTTCTGCTTGACTTCTGCGCCGGCTTAGGGCCACGTGTACAACGTGCGGGCGATCGTCTCCGTCGAGAACCGCGTCTGGGTCGGCGCCGGCGACAGGTACCCCCACCCACCCCCCCCCCCCCCTCCCGCCCCTCCCCACCCCTAGGAGGGGGCGGCCTTCGAGAAGGAACCCCCCCTCCCCCTAGCTGCCCACCTGCAATCTGAACCTAACCTAACCTCCCCCTCTTAAGAAACACAGAAATCCCTTGGAAAGTTCTTTAGAGCGCGCCCGCCTCCTACCTAACCTAACCTAACCTAACCCTCCTGCCTCCCCCTCTTTCAGCGTGATCGACGTGTACAACAAGCGGGGCCGCCTCGTGCGCCGCCTCAACGGCCACGCCGACGTCGTCAACGCCCTCGTGCGCCCCCGCCCGCCCGCCCCCCCGCCCGCCCCCCGCGCCCCGCGCCCATACATGCATCCCTCTCGCGGCTAGCGGCTAGGCCGTCGACGCCCTCCTCGTCCGCCCCCGCTATCCATACGAGCCGGCCGGCCATCTTAACACTTGGCCGAGCGGGCCGGCCGAGCCGAGCTCCAGCTAGCCTCTACGCTTCTTAGAGAGCTTCTTAAACTTCTTGCGCCCCCGCCCGCTAGCTGGGCTAGCCCACGCCCTGGCGAGCCCGGCCAGCTAGCTAGCCGCTAGCCGACACGATCGAGCCTAGCGGCTAGCGGCTAGCGGCCTCGTGCGCCCCCGCCCGCCCTAGGCCGGCCGCCAGCCCGGCTAGCCAGCTAGCCAGCTTTCTCGTCGAGCCGGGCCTGGCCTGACTAACGGGGGCGCAGCTGCGGGTCGGGGAGTACATCTGGTCGGCGAGCTACGACCGCACCATCGGCATCTGGAGCCACGAGGAGGACAACGAGGACAAGGCGTGCCCGCCCCGCCCCGCCCCGCCCTGGAGCTGTCTATAGCTAAAGGGCATCGGTCCGCCCTAAAGGACCTCGGCCCGCCCCGCCCCGCCCCGCCCCGCCCCGCCCCGCCCGCCCCATAGCAGTCTCCCTCCGGGCGCGTCCCGTGGCGTCTTCCCTCGCGAAATCAAGGAACAAGTCTTATAAGACGTTGTATGCGTTTATCATTAACTTCTGTCTGCGCAGGTGCGGGCGCTGCAGGGGCACCGCGCCGGCGTCAAGTGCCTCGCCCTGGTGCGCCCCTATACCCCATTCCCCCCCTTCTATTCTTCTCTTCGTCTTTCTTCCTTTCCTGACCGGCCGGCCCGCCCCCCGCCCCCAGGTGTACGACACAGTGTGGAGCGGGGGCCGGGACGGCTCCGTCATCGTCTGGCGTCTCTCCGTGCGCTTCAATGTCTTATGAGACTCATATAATAATCTCTAATAAGACTCATATAAGACAAGACTCATAGGACATAGACATGCCCTAATCTGGACTGTTTAGTGCGGGGCCCTGTAACGATTTCTAAGACGGCTCCGTCATTGTCTGGCGCCTCTCCGTGCGCTTCGTTTATAATAATGTCTCATAAGACTTCTCGGCACAGCTAGCTCTTAGAAGCCCCCCCCCCCCCCCCCCCCCTCCCCTCCCTCCCCTCCCTCCCCTCCACTCCCCTCCCCTCCCCCCTCTTCTCTTACGCACGCTCCTCCCGCCAGAACCAGGAGAAGCTGCGGGAGGTGCACCCCTCCTCCCGCGCCATCAACTGCATGTACGCCCTACCCCCCCCCCCCCCGCCCCCCCCTTCCTAGGCTAGGCTAGGCTAGGCTGTGCCCGGCACACGCGCCTCGCAACTCTAACCGCCCCCCCCCCCTCCCTCCCCTCCCCTCCCCTCCCCTCCCCTCCCCCCCCTCTACTTCGTACCCCCCTTGCCAGGTGCGTGGTGCGGGACCGGGTGATCGCCGCCTCGGACGACCGCTGCCTCTACGCCCTCGACGCCCTCGTGCGTGGCTCGGCCCCGCTTTACTCTTAATGATGAAACCATAAAACGTCGTATACGACTTATTCCTTGTTAATGATAAGACTACGTAACGTCTTATAAGACGTCCGCTGCCTGTACGTCCTCGGCGCCCTCGTGCGCGGCTCGGCCCCGCCCCGCCCCAACCACATAGCGTCTTATAAGACCTATTTTCTTTGCTCCTCGATGCCGTCGTGCGCGGCAAGCCCCGCTGGGCTTTACTCCCGGAGCCCGCTCCGCTCCGCTCTGCTCTGCCCCGCCCCGCTCCCCTCCCCCTCCCCTCAGCCTCGCCTCGCCTCGCCCCGCCCCGCAGAGCTGCGCGACGCTGCACCGGCTCGCCATCCACACCGACTACGTCAACGTCGTGCGCTGTCTCCCCTCCCCTCGTCCAAGCTGGCCTCGCGAGCCGCCTCTCCTTCCAACCCCCGTCCCTCCTCCCGCCTCCCACGCGCAGGTCGTGCCGGCGGCGGACGGGCGGACCTTCTGGGCCGCCTCGGACGACCACTCCATCTCCGTCTGGGACTCCTTCGTGCGCCCCCTTCTCCTCATTCCTAATTGATGATAGGACTAAATAATCTCCTAAGGCCCGCCTTCACGTCGCCTTCGCTTTTGCCTCCTCCTCCCGCCCGGCCGCCCCGGCCCTGACGCCGGGGCGCGGCAGACGTTCAAGCCGCTGCGGACGATCGCGAAGCACACGAAGGCCGTCAAGGCCCTCGTCGACGTCCAGGTCCGTCCGGGGGGTACGGGAGAGCCGGGGGGGGGTACATGGAGCGGGGGGCGTTAAGAGGGGGAGGCGGTGGGTGGGCACGGGCCGCCCGCCCCCCGCTACGGGCCCAAGGCCCGCCCGCCCTCTCCCGCCCTTTCGACGGGCCCGAGGATGGCCTAGGGTGGGGGCTCCCCGCCCCCCTCGCCGTCGAGTACAGCATTACAGGCCGCTCACGCCCTTCGCTCTGGGCCGGCAGGGCCGCATGGTGTCGGGGGCGGTGGACGGGTGCGTCTACGTGTGGGACACCCAGCCACCCTTCGAGCTCGTCCGCCACCTCCAGGTACCCCTACCCCCTTTCCTGTACCCCCCTTCTCTTTGTCCGAGCGGGCCTCCCCTTCCCTCCCTGCAGCGCCACCAGTTCGGCGTGAACAATCTCGTGCTCTTCGACTCGTGCATGGTACCCCTCCCCCCAACCTTCTCCGACGCCCGGTACCCCCGCCCCGCCTCATCCCCCACCCCTCCACCCAGGTCGTCGCGTTCGTCGACCGGATGCTCTCCGTGTGGGACGTCCAGGTACCCCCTCCCTTTCATCCTTGAAGCCGGTACCCCCCAACACGAACTTCGTTCGCAGTTCACGGAGCACGCGTCGCACCACGTGACGATCGCCGACGTCATTTCCGCTGAGGCCAAAGAGGCGGAGCGGGAGGCGGCGGAGGCGCGGGCGCGGCGCGAGGCGGCGGCCGCCGAGCGGCGGCGGCTGCAGGAGGAGGCGGAGGAGGAGATGCGCAGGCGGCGGGCCCTTCTCGAGGAGGAGGAGCGGAGGCGCAGGGCGCTGCTGGATGAAGAGGAGCGGCTGCAGCGCCTGGAAGAAGAGCGGCTACGAAGGGCCGAGGAGGAGCGGCGGCGGCGGGAGGAAGAGGAGGAGGAGGAGCGCAAGCGGAGGGAAGAGGAGGAACGACGCAAGCGGGGGGAGATCGAGAGGCGGCACCGCGAGGCGGAGGAGGAAGAGCGGCGGCGCCGCGAGGAGGAAGAGGAGCAGCGAAGGCGCCGAGAAGAAGAAGAGCGCCGCAGGCGCGAGGAGGAGGAGGAGCAGAAGCGGCGCGAGGAGGAGGCGGAGCGGCGCCGGAAGGCCGAGGAGGAGGAACGGCTGAGGCGGGAGGAGGAGGAGCGCCGCAGGCGCGAGGAGGAGGAACGGCGCAGGCGGGAGGAGGAGGAGGAGCGGGTGAGACTGGCGGAGGAAGAGCGGAGGCGGCGGGAAGCGGCGGAGGAGCGGCTGCGGCTCGAGGAGGAAGCAGAGCGGCTGCGACTCGAGGAGGAGGAGGCGGAGGCAGAAAGGAAGCGGCGCAGGGCAGCGGCGGAGGAGGAGGCGCGGCTGAAGAGGGAGGCTGAGGAACGCAAGAAGCGCGCGGAGGAGGAGGAGCGCAGGCGGCGCGAGGAGGAGGAGGGCAGGCGGCGCGAGGAGGAGGAGCGAAAGCGGCGCGAGGAGGAGGAGCGAAAGCGGAGGGAGGAGGAGGAGCGGAGACGGCGGGAGGAGGAAGAACGCAAGCGGCGGGAGGAGGAAGAACGCAAGCGGCGCGAGGAGGAGGAACGGTTAAGAAGAGAGGAGGAGGAGAGGCGGAGGCGAGAGGAGGAAGAACGCAAGCGGCGCGAGGAGGAGGAACGGATAAGAAAGGCAGAGGAGGAGCGGCGCCGCAGGGAGGAAGAAGAAGAAATACAGCGGGGGAAGCGAGAAGCTGAAGAGGCGGCGCGGATCAGGCGTGAGGCGGAGGAGCGGGCCGAGCGGGAGCGACTGGAGGCCGAGCAGGCGCGCGCGGCCCTCCGATAGGATAGGATAGGATACCCCCCTCCAGCTTCCTGGGGCTGAGCGGGGGCGTACCCGTACCCTCCGTCCGCAGGCGCGGCTGGAGGCGGAGCGCCTGGCGCTGCTGGACCGTGACGAGGCGGACGAGCTCAACGAGGAGCTGGCCCCCGTCGTGCGCGCTTTCTTTGTCTATCGCGTACCCCGGCCACCTCCTCCTACCTCCTAGGAGGACGCACGGGCGGGTTCGAACCCCGGCTGGCACGGCAGGTGGACTACCTGAACGCGGTGCTGGGGCCCGTGCCGCGGCTCGCGCACGCGCTGCCGCTGCCGCGCCGCTGCCGCCACTTCTCCCGCGCCATCGCCGAGGGAGCCCTCCTCGCGTGCGTACCCCCCCCCCCGCCGTGCGCTTGCGCACGTACCCCCCCCCTCATCCGAACCCTCGCAGCGTGCTGGTGAATATCGCGTACCCCGGAACGATCGACGACCGCGTGATCGCCTTCGGCCCAGAGGAGCGCTCCGAGGAGCAGGTGCACCCGTACCCCCCCGCGCAACTCCGACCGCCCCCCTAACATGTACCCCAGCGTCGCTTCAATCTCGCGCTGGCCGTCCGAGCCGCCGCCGCTTGCGGGATGCCGGTAGCCCCCTCCCTCGCCGACGAGGTCCGATCGCGTACCCCCCGGCTGCCTCTCTCCCCCGCCCCGTCGAGCGCGCCTACCCCCCGCAGGTCGCGGATGGGGACTACCGTTCCGCTTACAAGCTCGCCTGGCTGCTCGCTGAGGTTTGCGTACCCCCCTCCCATCGCCCTCTTCCCCTCCAACGCCGTACCCCCCCCCCCCCCCCGCAGGGATGCGTGTACGCGGGGGTGGAGCGCCTGCGCATGAAGGCGTTCGTCGCGGAGCTCCTCGAGGCGAGCGTACCCCCGCCCGGCCGCCCCCCGTACCCCTCACCCGTCCTTTTTCGTTGTCTTAGGAGGGGGAGAACCCCGGCTCGATCCCGGCGGACGCACTCCTCTTCCGCTGGCTCCGCCGCGAGCTCAAGGAGGCCCGTACCCCTCCCCTCCGCTCCCCGTACCCCCATCTCAACGCGTACCCCCGCAGGCTCTGTGCACGCGGCAGGTGGGGACCGCCCCTCCCTCCCCGCCCCTCCCCGCTCGACGCGACCCCCCCCCCCCCCCCCCCCCCGCCCCGGCCCGCCCTGAACGCTGTACCCCGGAAGGTGGAGAACCTGGGGGAGGACTTCGCGGACGGGGACGTGCTCGGCCGCCTCATCCGCCACCTCGACCTGGTACCCCCCCGCCCCCCGCCCTCTCGTCCTCTTTCATGAGCCTTCGCCTTTGCGTTGGACACTAGAAGCGATTAGAAGCTATCAGCCTTGAAGAGCCTTTGCTGGTCTGACGCGGCCGCCGCCCCGCCCCGCCCCGCCCCGCCCCGCCTCGCCCCGCCCCGTCCCGCGCTGAGTAAATCAATGAAGAGATTAGAGCCCTTAGATCTCTTAAGCTATTTTTTGGAGTGTGCTCTAACGCCCCGTCTGCCCGCAGCCGTGCTACGCGGCGAACGCGGCGGAGCTTTCGAGCCCCGAGGCGGCGGCGCGGGCGCGGGGCGCCGTGGCGGCGGCGACGGCCTACGCGGGCAAGCCGCCCCTCGCCTCCCCCGAAGACATCCTGAGGGTCCGTCCGCCCGCCCGCCCGCCCCCCCCCGCCCCCTGCTTGCTTGCTTGCTTGCTCAGGAGAATGCTCTTAATTAAGGAAGAACCTCTAAATGGAGAACCTAGCGTATCTCCGTTCGTCATAGCTTTGGCCCCGCCCCGCCCCGCCCCCGCCCACACCCCCGCCCCGCTCCCGCCGGGGCGCGTGCTGACGGTGCGGGGCGGGGCGGGGCGGGCAGGGGGCGCCGCTGCTGACGGCGTCGCTCCTCGTCGACCTCTTCGTCGCCTCCGCCCACGTGCGCTCCTAGCCGGCCCCCGTACTAACGTCCTAGAGGAGTAGAGGGCTAGAACCTATGGTTCAAGGAAGGCTCTCTAGGGACCTAGGGCCGGCAGTGGCGGAATCCCAATCGCTTAAGACGGCGCTGACGGCGGTTCCCAAGCGTTTGAAAGGCCTAATCCTCTTAGAAGTTAGTTCAGCTCGCTCGCTCGCTGACGGCGCACGCGCGCGCGGGCGCAGCGGGCGGGGCGGCGGGGCCCGGCGCTGCCGGCGCCCCCGCGGGCGCGCTCCCTGCGCTCCGTGGACCCCGCCGAGGCCGAGGACCGCGAGGAGCGCGGTGCGCCGCTGTTCGGGGGCCGGGGTTCCTTTAGAGGTCCTTCATGAGGTTCCGTTTGAGGTTCTCTTTTAGAGGCTCTTAAAGTGGTTTAGAGGATCTTTTCGAGGTTCTTGAAGGGGTTTAGAGGCTTAGAGGCCGAGGGCCGCGAGGAGTGCGGTGCGCCGGCGCCCCCACTTCCGCCTTCCCTCCAAGTATACGTTGGACTGCGCCGCCCCCGCCGAGCGACGCCCTCTAGCGCCCCGAGTCGCTACTGCGCCTAGAACTGCGCCCAGACTGCGCGTCCCGTAGAGATCTTTTGAGGGGTTCTTCTAGAGGTTCCCTTTAGAGATTCTCTTACTGTCTGTCTGTTCGGGGGGCGGGGGGCAGGGCGTCGGCTCTCTTTAAGACTCTTTAAGAGGTTCCTAATGCTCTGAGGGTCCTCTACGGGTTTACATTGGATTGCGCCGCCCACTACTGCGCCTAGACTGCGCCTAGACTGCGCGTCTGGCTGGCTCGCCGAGCCGCCGAGTCGCTGCGGCTCTAGACTGGCGGGCGGGGGTAGGGGCCGCGCTCGTCTAGAGGGAGCAACAGCGACCTTCCTAGGGGGGCTGCCCACTCCGCCTCGGCTAGACCGCTCTCCCCCCTGACCCGCCGGCGCCCCCACAGCGCTGCGAGCGTGGCTCAACGGGCTAGACTGCTCCTAGATTGCGCCTAGACTGGCTCTAGACAGGCCAACCCCACCTGACCGGCGCCCTCGCAGCGCTGCGGGCGTGGATCAACGGGCTGGGGCTGGCGGTGCCGCCCCTCACGTACCTCTTCTTCGACGCCCGCACCGGCCTCGTCTTTCTCCACGTCCGCCCCTTACAATCCTATAATAGAATCGTACTAAATAACCTTATAATCCGCCCTAATAATCTTATAGGATCTTATAGTCCGCACCAGCCTCGTATTCCTCCACGTCCGCCCTCACAGTCCTATACTAGAACCGTACAAGATATTAGATCTTGGAATCTTAGAATCTTATAGAATCGTATAAGGTAATCTTATAATCCGCCCTTACATCTTATAGAATCATATATTAGTCCGCACCGGCCTCGTCTTCCTCCACGTCCGCCCCGCCCGCGACCCCGCCCCCGCCCAAGTTGGAGGGGCAGATCTAGACGCACCGGGTTTATTCAAGGCGGCCGCGCGAGCGCCCTCCGTCCGTTTGTCCATCCGAGCGCTTTTAGTTCCTTCACGTCCGCCCCTCCAAGTTAGAGATAGAGGGGGCGGTAGGCCTTGTTAGGGTCTAGTTCGCGTTGTTGTCAAGTTTAGGTCAGTTTAGTTCCTCCGCGTCTTCCTCTTCTTCCCCCGTCTTCCTCCCCCCTCCCCCTGCCTCCCCCACTCGAGGGCCTCCCCGAGCGCCGCCCGCCCGCCCGCCCCTCACTCCACTGCCGCCGCCCTTGCCCTCCACCGTCCCTCTCACCTCCAATCCCGCCCGAGCCACCGACCATGCTCTCCATCGCCGGCATTTTATAGAATCTTATACATATTCTATCTTGGCGCCGAGAATCTTATAGAGAGGGGCGCCCGCCCCGGACTCGCCCGCCCTTCTCACCTCCAATCCTGCCCAATTCACCTTCGATCTCGTCCGCCCGCCCGGCAGGTGATGGACCGGCTGGTTCCGGGCAGCGTCGAGTGGCGCAAGGTCAACAAGAGCCCCGAGCGCCCCTGGCAGGTCCGCCCGCCCCCCCGCCCCCCCGCCCCGCCCGCCCTAGGCCCTAGGCCCTCAAGTAAGGCTCAGACTTCGTTTAGTGGAGCTTGAGAGCCTCCCTGGCACGTCCGCTCCCCCGCCCCCCCGCTCCGCCCGTCATGCTTAAAAAGGGTTGGGTTTAGCTATTCTAAGGCCCTCAAGCGAGACTCCAACAAACTTACTTTAGTTTAGCTTGACGGCCTTTAGCCCCGGGCAGGCCCGCCCCCAGCTAAACTGAAGGCATTGCACCCTGGAGCCTAGAGCCCCCAGCCCCACGCCCCTGAAGCCTAGAGCCGCGCGCGCCTTATGTAAGCATAGCGCCTTGCGCGCTATGAGCGTCGCGCCTTCTTCTTGGGGCCTGGCCTGACGGCGGGGGCGGGGGCAGAAAGCCGAGAACTGCAACTACGCGCTCAGCGTCGCCAAGGACAAGATCCGCATCGAGGCGCGCCGGGGCCCGTTTCGTCTCCCGCCCCGCCTGCCTCCTGACGCCCGGCCGCGCCGCCCGGCAGGTCGTCGCCATGGGGGGTACCGACATCGCGGACGGCGTCCGCAAGTTCATCCTCGGTACCCCTCCCCCTTCCCGCCCGTCTGCCTCGCTACCCCCACCGACGCTCACGCTCGCCGCAGCGGTCGGTTGGCAGCTCCGGCGGTACCACCTCTTCAACTTTTTGAAGGTGTGCACCCCGTACCCCCCGCCAGCCCCCCCCCCATCTGCCCTTTCACCCCCCTCCAGAGCGTGCGGGGCGGCGGGGGGGAGGACCTGACGGAGGCCGACCTCATCAAGTGGGCCAACGCGCGGGCGCGCGGCCGTACCCCCCCCTGCTCCATCCCCCTCCCCGCTTCATCCCTCCTCAAGGGGGTACCGCAACAGGTCCGGGAGATGGAGCGCGACGGGCGACCGGCGCCACAGATCGCTTCGTTCCGCGAGAAGAGCCTCAAGAACGGCCTCTGGCTCGCGTACCTCCTCGAGGTCCGGATCCTCCTCGGAGGGGGAGGGGGGTACGCGGATTCCGTCTCACCGGATCGCAGGCGGTGTACCCCGGCACGGTCGTCCTCTCGCTCCTCGTTACCGGCAGCGACGCGCCGGCCGGTGCGGCGGCCCGCCCCGCCCAGCCCTCGCTCGCTGTCTATTTATAGTCAAGCCTTCTTCGCCTCTCCCGCTCTCTCCCCTCCGACGCCGGCTGGCCGCCCGCCTCGCCCGCAGACTGCGAGGCGAACGCGCGGCTGGTCGTGAGCAGCGCTTGGCGGGCCCACATCGAGGCCATGATCCTGTGGGAGGACATCGTCGAGGTCCGGTTCTTATGTAAAATCTTATAGAGATTTTTTGAAAGATGCCCCTATCTGTAAGAGCTTCTATCATAAGAAGATCTCTCCCTTTTCTAGCCAGGCCAGTCCTAGGGCGGCCGAGGCCCCGCGCGCCTGACGGGCGGCCCGGCGCAGGTGAACGCTCGCCTGCTGCTTACATTCGTCGCGGCCGTCTACCAGTGCGGCGCCCGCCGCGGCGGCCGCACGTCCATTCCCAGTACCCCCGCCGCGCTTCCCCCCCGCTCCTTCCTCGAGGACCAGTGGCCGCCCACGCCCACGCCGGGTACCCCCCTGCCGGTTGCGGGGGGGAGCGGCAGCCCGTAGCCGCAGCTTTCTCATCTAGGTAGTCCAGCCATCTAGATTCATTATCCAACGGTTTTTATTTTCCTATTTGCTTGCATCCTTAGCGCTGCGCACCCTCAGACAAGCTTGCCGCCTGTAGAAAAGCGGTACCCTGCAGTGCATGTGCCCCGGCTTGTATTTGCGTTTGCGAACACAATTTATATGGAGTGATGACGTCTCCTGGCATTTCGAGAACGCGCAACGGGTACCGCGGCATGTGGTACCGGTTTAGATTTTGATCTCATTTGGATATTCGATTCAACCGGTACCGATGTCGATGTGCGCGCGCATGCGCGCACGTGCACAGCGCGTGCACAGGCGTATACGTAGACGCTGAAGGTTCGGGAAAGGCAGCACGAAAAACCTTGCGTTCCTGAGAGTTCTTGTACCAGTGAGAGAGATATACTATAATTTATATAGAATAAACTATAGTTTTGTAACGAGGAAAATCCAACTTAACTGAAGAGAGGACTCTAGGTGCGCAATAAACATCTTCACAAGGTGGGGAAAACTGCCTGTGGTTGGGGCCATGTGTCGTGATGTGAGGAGGAAGGGTGGGGGGGCTGAAGTGTCTAGTCTGCGTAAAATGCTGCACGAGTGCCCTGAAGAGCAAAGAAAGAAACCCCGCCCGGTCTACCTCGCAGATAAACGCTGACAACTACTAATCAATAACTGGTTGTAAATACCCATATCCAAACCTGAGAGTAATAATTGACAATACTGCGGCTGCTGCGGCCGCCAGCGCGCGGGCGAGGCGAGGCGAGGCGAGGCGAAGGAGAACCGCCCATGCGTGCGTGCGCGCTTGCGAGCCCGGGCCGCCGCGCCTCACCGCATGCCGAGGGCGAGTCCCATGTCCCGCGCTGCCCGCGCAAGAGACGCCTCCACGCCCTCGGGGGGTACCATCCTCTCCGCGATGAGGTTGTCCAGCATCAGGCTGGGGTATGGCGTCAGGAGCGTCTGGGGTACGGGGCCGGAAGGGGGGGGGGGGCAAGGGAATCGCGCCTCTGGGTCCTGGCCTCGTACGGAGGGGGGATCGAGTCGGGGGTACTGTACGACCCGGCGTCGTGGTGCGGGGACGGCCCGTTGCTGATCGGCTCGCCCGGGCTCCCGTAGGCCTGGGGGGGTACACCCGCGAAGTACAGGGGCTCGGGGGGCGGCGGGGGCGGGCCGGCGCCCGGCGGGGCCATCTGGAAGAAGCAGGCGACCTCTCTGCCGACTGCGTCACGGATGATCCGCCTGCGGGGGTACGGCGCTCAGCGGCGGGGGGTACGGCGCTGTCGCGGAAGAGGAGGCGGAACGAACCGGAGGATCTCGGGGTCGACACCGGCGCCGGCGGGGGCGATGGGGCCGGTCGCAAGCCACAAGGGCGCGCCGGGCCGCGCCGGGTGCAACTGCGCCGCCGGCAGGTCCCCTTGCCCTTCCGCAGGGTGAGCTCGAGGGGCGAAAAGGCGGGGCCGGCGGGATTCGAACCCGGGTTAAACTCGACGGAGCCTCGCTTGCGCTCGCCGGGCGCGGGCCCGCCGCCGCCACCGCCCGGGCCGCCGGGCACGTCGACGCGCATCGCGGACCGGTAGGCTCCGGTAGCCGCCGCCGCGGCCGCCGCGGCCGCCGCGGAGTGCGGGGTGGATGCGAAAGCCGCGGCGGCGGGGCTGGCGGCGGCAAGGAGGGCGTGCGGGGAATGCGGAGCCTGGGCGGGGGCGTACGCGGAGGAACTGGCGGCGGGCGGGGGGAAGTGCGGCTGGGGTTTCTGCAGCTGCTGTAGCTGCAGCTGCTGCAGCTGCGGGTGCATGGGATGCGGGGAGCGCTCTTGGGCTGCCCGCGGGTCTGAGGAGGGGGGCATGGCGGGGGGGCTCCGCTGCTGCTGCTGCTGCCGCTGCTGCTGTTGCTGCTGCTGCTGCTGCTGCTGGGCGGCTATGACGTCGTTGAGCGTCGGTATCGGAGGGGCGGACGGCGGCGGCGCGCCTGGCGGCCACACGGCGCCGCCGGGGGGGCCGTACCCCGCTCCGGCTCCGGGGGGCGGCCCGGCGAGCTGGGGCATGGGGCTGGGCTGCGTGGCCACCGCGTGAGCCGGGGCCGGCCCCGCGAACGGAGTTGCCGAGGGCGCTGGCGCGTTGCTGCACGCGCCCCCGCGTCAGTCAGACAGCCGGGCGAGCCCGCCGCGCGGGAGAGCAAACAGCCGCACGCACAAGCTGGGCCCCGCTGCGGCCGCGGCCGAGTCGGGGGGAGCCGGGAAGATGGGCGGCGCCTGAGGCTGGATTTTTGGGGGGAGGGGGGGGTGCAGAGTTAGGCTCGCGCGGCGGCCGGCGGGCGGGCGGCGCGGCGTGCGCGGCGTGTACCCCGGGCGGGTTCGAAGCCGACCGGAAGACAGCCGAGGCGCTCTTCAGCTCTGCGGGAGCGAAGGAGCGCCCGGCTAAGCGGCGGCCCCGGGGGGAAGGGGGGGGTTGAGCGGAGGGGGGTACCCGGCATCTTGAAGCGGTGCCCGATGACCTTTTTTTCCGTTCGTTTTCGTGCGCGCGTCAGCTTCTTTAGGGCGCAGACAGCCGCGAGGGTCTGTTTTACCGTATCCTGGATGAGGGGAAGGTGCCTAGCGGGGAAGGGCGTTGGCGAAGAGCGGACCAGGAAGGGGGCAGGGGTACGCACTCCTCGAACCACCGGTAGTAGCTCGCGAGCTGATCCGGAGCCAGGATCTCCAGGCTCCGTTCCATGTGCGCCGCTGCGGCGCGACGGACGGGTATCGGTTCCCAGAAAGTTGGGGGGGTGGGGAAGGGAGGGGGTACGCGCGCACCATACCACTCCGTGTCGACCTCGAGCTGCCGCCCCACGGCCTGCATCTCGGCGACCAGCCCTGGGTACGGCGTTCGAGAAAGAAAGGGGCCAGCGGCCCCAGAGGTTCGTTCAGGGGTACGGCGCACTCCTGAGGTTCTTCATGTTGTTCATGATGCCCGTGATGCGGTCCAGGTTCGAATCTTTGTGGTGGAAAAAGTGCTGCGCCGAAAGTGGGCCCCCCGGCCACCCCACCAGGGTACAGCACCGTACCGAGAACTGTTCGGGCGTCATGTTCTCGTACTTTGGGCCGTCGATTTCGTTGATCGCCGTCAGGAGCGGCTCGTTTGGCACTGGGAGGGGGGGGCCCGGTCCGGCCCGGCTAGATTGGAAGGGGGCCGCACGGCGGGGATGGGGGAGAGCCGCGGCCGCACCGATGCCGGACCTCTTCAGCTGTACCCAGGCGCGCGCGGTCCACATGTGCATCTCCTGGGGAGCAGGGTCGGCGGGAGTCGCCGTAGGGGGGGCGGGGTGGGGGGCAGCGAGGTTTCTGACCATCGTTGCTGCTGGGGTGACGATCTGAGAGAGCTGCAGGGCGATGCGTCGGCGGGGGAGCGCGGTGCGCGCTCGGGGATCGACGGGAACGGCGTACGTCGGCCAAGATCCGCGTGATGGTCGTGTTCGTCGCTTTCCGCACTGCGGACGGGCGCTGCGTTCGCCCCGGCCGCGCGGCGGGGCGGGGCGACGACGGGCCGAGGCGACGCACTGTAGAGCACGTTCTTCACCGACGCGAAGACGAGTTCCGGAAGGCTGTTCGACAGGAACTCGTACGACGCCTTCATGAACTGGCTCTCGCTCTGCGCGTGCGTAGCGGAATGTGAGGTCGAATCCCCGCGCGCATGCCCGTTGTACGTACGTTGTATGGAATTGTAACGTTCGTCTGCTGGACCTGCGAGAGGAGATAAGTACGCATTAGGTCGGAGCAGTGGGCATGAAGCGTTGGGCTGCGCAGGTCCCGCAGGAGTCTCCTACTCGCCTTTGCTCTCAAATACTCGACCTCGGCCCTGAGCTGGGCGTTCTCTTCGTGCAGCGTCGAAACCTGCGCATGCATGGGCTCGGATCCGACCGAAGGCCCGGCCGCGGCGCGACGCGTAAAAGCCTCACCATTGCTTTCTTCTTCTCTCTGCTTCTCTTGGCGGCAATTCTTCCACGCTCCTTCCGCTCGGCCTCTTCCGCCTCGTCCAGCGGCTTGCTCGCAGTTTCCTGCTCCGCCATCGGGGAGCCAGGCGCTGTACGCTGCCTACAGCTGCAAGGATAGGATCCAGCTAGAACAAGGCTAGGCAGTCAAACGGAGCTGACGTTCGCAGAGGAACCCAATGCGCATGCGCTGAACTCCGAAGCTTCTCAACTATCTCCGATCTTGAATGCGCATCGCTTGTGAAAAGGCCGAGCAGCTGCCCAGACCGGGGCGAGAAGCGCGTGCGGCAGGTTGCGCGAAGGGGTACAGGTCGAAGAAGTGTCACTGCGGAGGATTCGACATCGGCGAGCCTCCCGAGTCTTTCTGCGTGGCCGGAACTGCAGCTACAGTCGCTTCGCTGCTCTATTTGAAGCGAGGGTTCGAAACATCCGGCTGTTGGATACACCCGGTTTCCCGCGCGGCGCTCTCCGGCCGACCTTCAGCAGGCAACCTCAGCAGGCAAACTTCGGCAAACCTGGAGGCCTCCGCAGCCTTCGATGGCGCTACAGGACCCCGGCGGCGGGGCGATTCCTTCAGCGCTCCAGCGCATCTCCGCGCTGCTGGATGCTAGCACACGCTCCGGCACCGGGCACACACCTCCGGGTGCTTTGTTTCACGTTTGATCCACGCCTCCCATCGGCGGCTGATTTCCGGCTGACGCGCAGGCTCCAACGACTCCCTGGCTTCCCTCGGCGGCGGCCTGGGCTCTCTCTGCCTGGATTCGAGCGCTCTGGAGGCAGAGACAGCGATCCCCGCATACGAGACGCGGCGGACCTCGGTGCGGCGTCGGACGTCGGGCTCGGGCGCGACTTCGCCGGAGCGCGGCGGGGGACAGCCGCAGCCGCAGGCGGACGCCGATGCGGAGGACGAAGAGGAGCCGGACGTCTCCGCGAAGCGCTCCGCGGTCGAGCGCGGGCGGCACATCGAGCTGCGCGCCATCGCGGCCGCCCGCTCCCTCCTCGCCTCGGGCTCCCGCCCGCAGTCGCCCTCCGCCTCCTCCGTGCCGGGAACGCCCCCGATCTTCGTCCACGACGAGGACGGGGACAAGGAGGTCGCCGAGATCAGCATCGCGGCGCGCCTGCAGCGGCCCCGCGCCCGCTCCTACGGGAGCGACTCGGAGAACAGCCGCTCGCCCGCATCGGCGAGCGAGGCCGGCGGCTCCTCCTCCCGGCGCTCCGCTGGGGCCGTTCTCCTCTCCGGCGCCGACGGCGTCGCGCCCCTGACCCTGCCCCACCCGCCGCTCCCCAAGTCCGGTGCGCCCGCAGCCCGCCCGAAGGCTCCGCCGAGTCCGCGCGCCCCGCGCGCCCTGCGCCGCTGACCATCCCGCCCTCCGACAGGTTCCGCGAGCTCCAACGCACGCTCGCCGCGCAGCCCCTTCGTGCGCTCGCCCTCAGGCACGGCGCGGGACTCCGCGTCGCCCCGGGCGCCGCCGGCCCCCGGCCCCGCCCCCAGCGCCAGCGGCTTCGGGAGCCTGGCGGCCAGCATCGGGATGGGCATGGCGGCCGCGGCGTCCCCGCCCGGCCCGGCCTTCCTGCTGGCCCCGCTCCCCTCTTCCGCTTCTTCCTCCCCCTCCTCCGGCGGCGCCGCCGCCGCCTTAGGCGCCCCCTCCGCCGCATCCTCCCTGCCGCCCTTCGCTGCCAGACGATGTGCGCTCTGACTTGACCCGACCCGACCCGACCCCGCGCCCTTCGTTCGCCTCGAGCTCACGCGGCGCCCCGCGCGCGCGCGCAGCGATGTCGAGCGGGCCGTCGCCGATCGAGATGCCGCCGCGCTCGCCCCTCGCGCACTCTCCGCGCACCGCGACGCCCTCCTCCACGCCGGGCTCCCCCGCGGCGCGCTCCCCGCTCCTCCCGGGCCTCTCGTCCATGCCCCGGAACCTCCCGCCCCTCCCCGAGCGGGCCGAGGGCGCAGCCGGGGCGCTCGCGAGGGTCCGGGCCCTGGGGGGCCAAGCCGACCATGGCCCCAGGTCCCGCCCCGAGTCCCCCGGCTCGGGCTCCGGCTCCGCCCTCGCCCTCTAGCACTCTTCGATTCTTCAGCCGGCCGCCGCGCGTTGTTGTTTCCACTTTCTAGTCGTTTGCCTAGGAGCAGGCGTTGGTTTCGCATTGCTCTGAGGATCTGAGGCAGCTTCACCGTGTTTGATCTTTACCAGGTCTAGTGCTGTCGCTGCGCTGCCATCGCTTTACATTTGATCAGCTTGCTACACATGTATGTGATATGCATCCCTTCAATAATAGTTTCCCCAACTCCATGCTCAGCCTGGAGGCTGGCGCCCGGCCCGCGAAACCGGATCGGAACAGAGGTCCGCGTGGAGGGGGATACTAGTATAACCGTCGTGGACCGTCGGACGTGTCGGGAGCGGCGGCGGCAGCGCTTTACCTCAGAGCTCGAGCCGGTTTCAGGGCACGAGTACTAGTGAGCTCGGCGGCATCGCGGCGGAGCTCGAGCGCTGTGCTCGATCGTCGACGTCGGTGTAATCTGAGCGCAGGTGCTTCGTCCGGGGCTGCGACCGCAGCTAGCGCTGCAGAGACGTTTTGACCATGGCATTAGCTCTCAAGATAGTTACAAATTGCAACATTCATCGACATGCTACATACGCCTGCCGGCAGCGAGCGCTTCCGGCGCCGGCGGCCCAGCTCATCTGAGGGGCTCGGGCTCAGATGAGCAGGTCGGCGTCCTCCCCGTCGTCCTCGAGGAGGAGGGGTACGCCCTCCGCCAGTCGCGCCTTCTCCTTCAGCTCCGTCGCCTACCCGCCCCGTCAGAAAAAGGGGGGGGGAACAAGTGGGGGGGGGGGGGTAGTCACCTCCTTGAAGTTGCCCTGCGACTTCTCGTACCCCGACCACGCCGAGTAGACCGACGAAGACGGGTTCGCCTGCCCCGAGGGTCGGGATGGGGGCAAAGAAAAGGAATGCCAGCAAGGGGGGGTACGCACGGCGACGGCCTTCGTGTAGACCTCGCGCACGCGGTCGGCGTACCCCTGCTTCGCCTCCATCGCACCCCACGCCTTTCGGGCGGGGGACCGGTGTCAGCGGGGTACGGAACTGGCGCGAAAAGGAAGGGGGTACGAGCGCACCAGCCAGCCGGCGTTGTCGAGGGGCTCGAGCTCCACTAGCTTCTCGAACAGCTCGCGAGCCTGCCGACCGCGTCGGCGGGGGCCAGGGCTCGAGGGGGGTACGGAAGTGGAGGGGGGGGGGAACGGACGCGGGGGTAGTTCTTGAGCTCCTCCTCCATCTTCGCCCACGCGTTGAGCGTCGGGCCGTTCTTGGGATCGATCTGAGTGGTAGGGAGTCAAGGAGAGGGAGCGAGAAGGCGCGCCGCGGGGGGTACCTCGAACGACTTCCGGAAGAGTCCGCGTGCGCGCTTGTGGTTCCCCTCGCGCGCCTCCAGAACCGCCCAAGCCTGCGGGGGGTACGGCGTCGGCGGCCCGCCGGAGGGGGGTACGCGCCCGGCCGGACCTGGTACACCGCGGCGTCGCGGGGGTTCGCTTGGATGCCACACCTACCCCCCGGGGTCAGGCGCGGGGGGCAGAGGGCGCCGGGGGGGTACGGTGCGGACTTGAAGAGGGACCGGGCGAGGTCCGTGTTGCCGACACCGGCCTCGAGGAGGCCGAGGGCCTGTACCCCCCGACGCGAGGCTCGGCGCGGGTGGGCGGGGCGGGGCGGGGCGGGGCGGGGCGCGCGCCTGCCAGCCGAAGGCCTGGTCGGGGTCCGATTCGATGGAGCGCTCGAAGTAGGAGCGCGCCGTCCCCACGTTGCCCTGCGGCCGGCCACCAGATCAAAATCGGATCGAATTCCATGCGGAACAAATTCGATCGGATCAAATTCGATCGGATCAAATTTGACGCGGGGCGCACGGCGTTCTGCTCGACGATGCCCCACGCCTGCCACAGGGGCGCGTTCTTCGGGTGCAGGTCCGCCCCCTCCTGTACGTACCCCCAAAGTGAGCGAGTAGATAAACCTAAAAGCGGCGGGAGCGGCGGGCGGGGCGCGCCTTGAGGAGCTGCTTGGCGAGCTTGGCGTTGCCGCGGTCGAACTCCTGCTGCGCCAGGAGCGCGTACTTGTGCGACACGTCCTGCGCGCCCGGAAAGGAGTCATAAAACCGATCCTACGCTTTTGGGGCGGAGCGGGGCGGGGCGGACAGCGTTGGATCGGATGCCGCGAGCGAAGATCTTGCGCGCCGCCTCGACGTTCCCCAGCTGAGCCTCCAGCTTGGCCCTGCAGCCGGGCGAGGGAGGGGGGGTAGAGGTTCAGGAAGGCAAGCTAAGTAGGCGTGGGGGGGGGGGTAGAGGGCGCGCCAGGACGTGTAGGTCGGCATGTGGCGGTTATCGCAGCGGCTCGCCTTCTCGAACAGCTCGCGCGCCTGCCGTCCGGTCAGCCAGCGAGGGCGAGCGCGCGCGGGAGGGTTCGGCTCCGGGCGGCGCGCCTTTCCGTAGTTGTTCGCCTTCTCCTCCATCACCGCCCACGCCTGCGGGGAGCCTCAGACGGGGGAGGGATTCGAGGGGGGGGGTACGCGCCTGGTAGACGGGGGCGTGCTTGGGGTCGACCGCGGCGGCCTTCTGGAAGAGTTCGCGGGCGCGGTTGAAGTTGCCGAAGCGCGCCTGTACCCTTGTGAGGTGGCGGAGGGGGGGAAGAACCGGAGGGGGGGTACGGGACCTCGGTAACGGCCCAGGCCTGCCAGGAGCGGGGGTTCTTGTCGTCGGCCTCGACTGCCTTCTTGAAGAGCTTGCGCGCCAGGGTACGGTTCCCGCGGCTCTCCTCCAGCAGCGCCCTGCGAACGGGAGAAAAGGGCCCCGCGCGGATTTGAACCCGCGTCCTTCCGAGCTCGGATTCGAACCCGCGTACCAGGCCGACCAGGAAGGCGCGGAGACGGGGTCAAGCTTGGTCGCCTGCTCGAAAAGGCCTGCGGCGCGCTGGATGTTGCCCAGGCGCTGCTCGAGGAGCCCCCACGCCTGGAAGTGCGGCGCCGTCGCCTTGTTCCCCTGCGTCACGCCGCGCTGGAAGAGCTGCTGCGCCCGCTTGTACCGCCCCTCCTTCGTCTCGAGGACGGCCCACGCCTGCGCCCCGCTCTCGCTCGCCCGCCCTCTCGCTCGCTCCGGGCGCGGGGGCGGGCGCCTAGAGCCGCAAGGCTCGAGGCCGCGCACCTGGAGGAGCTTGGAGTTGTCCGGGACGTTCTGAAGCGCCTCGTTGAAGAGCTGGCGCGCCTGCGAGACGAGCCCCTCGTTGTACTCAAGCCGCGCCCACGCCAGCCAGCTCTGTGCGTCTGCCGCCCACCCGCCCCGCTCGAGACGGTGACAGCGGCGCGTTTTCACGACGCCGCGGCGCCGGATCGGCCGCGCGCGCGCACCCTTGGGGTCCTTCTCGACGGCCGCCTTCAGCTTCTTGCGCGACTCCTCCACCTTCCGCGCCTTCCGCTCCCATTTGGACTCGTTCGTCTTCTCAGCTGCGCGGCGAGCCGGTCACCGTCAGGATGCGGCGCGGATCGGCCGCGTGCGGCACTTCGCGCGCAGGCTTGGACGTCCGGCTCGGGTCCGGCGGGAGCTCGCGAGGCACGCGACGCGGGTGGATTAGAAATGAATCGCTCACCCGACTTGACAGCATCCGACGCCATGGCGGACACCGCATGTGCAGGAGCGCACGTGGGGGGCGTGGCGGCCTGCCGCTCTGCGCGGGGCGTCGCCGTGAAGGTCCGGATGGAACTGCTGCCGAAGAACGACGATCCGCGTGACGAGCTGGCCAGCGCTGTGTCGATGGGAGTTGCGGGCTGGACAGCGCGTGCGCCGCTCGAACAGACCCTAGCCGAGCTGGCCGGAGCCAGCTGGGCATGAGTCACAGCGACAGCTGCTCCGGGAACAAACGCGCTCGACATCTTTTCTGGGGTACGCGGCGATCGTCCCCGGGCCGGGTACGGTCGCCATTAGCGCTCGACT
Source organism: Cyanophora paradoxa (assembly GCA_004431415.1). Taxonomy (NCBI): domain Eukaryota; class Glaucocystophyceae; order Cyanophorales; family Cyanophoraceae; genus Cyanophora; species Cyanophora paradoxa. The sequence continues at coordinate 257,224 of QPMI01000058.1, read as the reverse complement.
GCCGCCCACGAGCCCCGTGCGCCGTACGGGAGACCAAAGCATGGCGGAGGGTTGCTAGAGAGCTTCTGCAGTGACACCCTCGCGCTTGGAGGCTTGACGCACGCCCTGCCGCTCGACGCAGCGGCACAGCAGAGCGCGGCGATAGCGTCCCGGTTGCACAGCAAAGCTCCGCTACAGGCTGCGCAAGGCGCGCCGCACGGCGGATAGCAAAGCAGCACTCGCACCCGGCGCCGCAGCATGGGCAACAAGAGCAGCAGCAGCAGCAGCAGTGGTCCTGCGGCGGCGGCGGCGTCGGCGCCAGGAGGGAGGGAGCTGATGTTCCGGCTGGCCGACGGAGCCTCGCCAGCCCAGGTACACACTCGCAGACGCCTTGATCATGAGCCTCTCCTCCGACCGCGCCCCGCGTGTCGCCGCACGCGCAGGCGCCGCGTGCCCCGGTGGCTGTGCGCCTGAGCGACACGATGACGGCCTACGAGATGACGCTCGCGTTCCACAAGGCGCTGGGGCTCCCGCCCTCCTGCGAGATCGTCGGCTGCATCAGGCTGGAGTACGAGCCCCTCGTGGTCCGCCTTCCCCTCCCGCCCCCTCTCCGCTCCGCGCTCCACGTCGATTCCGCCGCTCCGCGCGCGCGCCAGCCGCTGGGCTGGTTCGTGAAGTTGAAGGACGGAGCCGTCTACTCGCTGGTCGTCTGCGACAGGGGCGTCCCCGCGCCGCTCTCCGAGCCTCTGGCGGACCTCCCGTACGCCGCCTTCGAAGACGGCCCCTCCGCCTCGCGCGCCCGCCTCGCCCGCCTCGTGCTGGACTCCCTACGCGCCCACTCGTTCCTCCGCGTCTCCGTCGGGCCCGACCAGGCGCGCCCAAAGCCCAACGCCCGAAGCCCAAAGCCCAAAGCCCGAAGCATAGAGAGTCCGAAGCTTTAATTTGAGAAAGGCCTCCGCCGCTCCGCCGCCGCCGCCGCTTCCGCCGCCGACGCGAGGCTTTTAAAGCCCTCTAAAGCCTTTAGAACCGCCTCCAAAGCTTGCTTCATTGATTCTTCGGCTCAGGTGGCGGTTGTGCGGGAGGCGCACGCAGCGGCGGGCGCCTTCTTCGCGCGCCCCGCGGAGGAGAAGCGCCCCCGCAAGCTCCTCGTATCCCCCGGCTCCGGCTCCGAGAAGTTCGTCGGCTGGACCGGCCAGCCCGGCCGGTGCGCGCTTGCTTGCCTATCTTAGCCGGCCGAGCCTCATCTCACCTGAGCAGGGAGTGGTTCCAGGTGCGGCGGCACTCGCTGCGGGCGGCGCCCTTCCCCTGGCCCGAGGGGGACGGGGGCCGCCTCGAGTCCGCCCTTACCGCCCTCTTCCGCCTCCTCGACTCCGTGCGCACGAAGCGGGGTACGGCGTTTCCTCGCCGGGCGGGGGCGACGATCGCGGGGGGTACCGCAGATCTCGCGCGGCGTGCTTACCCTCATCGCCGAGGGGCTCTCCCTCCCCCCCGCCACCTTCACCGACCTCCTCGGTACCCCGGACCCTCCTCCCCCCCCCCCTCCGTACCCCCGGAATCCCGTCCCCAGGCCTGAACTTCCCCCATCCCAGACCCCATCGATCCGTTCCCCGACGACGCGTACGGCTCCGACGTCATGCGCTTGTACCAGGCGCCCCGTAAACCCCTCAGTTTTCTCTCCCGTACCCCCTGATCCGCTTCCGCAGTACCACAGCCAGGCGGAGAAGCGGCGGCGGGCGGCAATCGCCGAGAAGCGCGCGACTGCGGCGCTGAAGGCCCGGGAGGGGGCGGGCGGGGCGGGGGGGGAGGACCCCGCGGGGGAGTACGCGTCGGACTACGCGACGCCGCTGCCGCCGCGGGACGCGCGGGGTCCGGCGGCCGTCGCGGCGGCCTTCGCCGCCCCCGCCTGCGGGGTACACGCCGACCTCGGCCTCGTCACCGTATCCCCCCCTTCCTCCAGCCCCGGCCTGGTCCGCCATTTCTTCCCCCCCCCCTCCCCGTTCCGCCTCTCCCCTACTTACCCCCCTCCCTATCCCCGCCGGGGTACAGGTGGTGTTGGACCCGTCGGTGCAGGCGTGGGTGGACGTGGAGAGTAACGCCGGCGAGGCCCAGTTCTCCGTATTCGTCGGTGCGAACGAAGTCCCGCCTCCATCGTACCCCCCCGGGGCCCCCAAGAGGGCCTCTCGCTCCTAGTCCAGCGCACCCCCCTCCCTCCCTCCCTCCCTCTCCCCCACCCTACCGCGCCGATCTTCTTCTCTCTCGTGCGTGTTCTGATCTTCTCTCTCTAATCGGCAGGCGAGACGCTGGGCCTCCTCACCAACGGCGCCCTCCGCGCTACGCTCCACTATGTCGTGCGCGCCCCGCCCCTTCCGAAGGCCGCTTTCGTGTGCTTGTTTGTTTGCTCACGTTTTTGGACCAGAACGACGCGACAATCCCCGAGGCCGAGGCGCGCTACTCGTGCCCTTACTTCTGCAGGGGCCGCCCCGGCGCGCCCCTCCCGGCCCTCCAGCTCGGCGGGGAGCTCGCCGGCGCCGGCCCGCCCGCCATCTCCCCCGCCACCGTCGCCGACGCGCGCCCCGCCCCCGCCCCGCCCCGCCCCGCTTCGCTCTGCCTCGCTCCAGGCTAGCTGACGGGGCCGTGCATGCCCGCGCAGTTCATGGCGACGATCTTCGCGGACCGCCCGTGGCGCCCGCCGCCCACGCCGGGGCGCGAGGGCGCCTCCTCCGACTGGTAGCCCCGGTCCCCAATGCCCACTGGAACCGCCCTCTCAGAGTCTAGATCTGCCAATGCATCCGAACAAGAGTCGCGCGGCCCGGCGGTGCCTGAGCGACCCCTAGAGCTGGGACTGGCAGCAGGGTTCGCAGGCATCGAGCTCGCGTTTAAGGCAGTCGCCGTGGGTGAGGCCTAGCGCATGTGCATGCCCAGTCGAGCTCGGATCGAATTCTCTAAGGCAGGTCTTGGGGTACACAGCATTCGTGGATCGAATCCGATCGCTAGCTAGAGCCGCTCTCGGCCACCGGGCCGCGCACCGAACGCGCCAGCAGCGTTGAGCGGGAGGCCCTGAGGTGTTTAAGCTTGCCGTAGGTCACCTCGTAGTGTAGGTCACCGCTCAGCAATCGGTGCGCGCGGCTCGCTCTTCTGGGCCTCTTCGGTCCGTAGGAAGGTGCGGCAATGCTGCGAGCATGCCATCCGAGATGCGCACGCGAACGTTGCTGTGCGGATTCAAACGCTGAAGCGTGAATTCGAAGTTCGTTCGCAGGGAAGAAGTTGAATGCAGGCCACTAGCGGAGTAGCAGGAATGAGCTTCTGCAATACAGCGCCTAGCCCCGTGGCCCCAGCGCCATCCCGAGTGCTCTTCGTCGCGCCCCTGCCGGCCGCGGCCGGTACGCCCGAGTCGTTCCTGCCGCCCACCCGCGCGGCTCCTCGCCACGCTCATTGATGCTGCTGCAGCGGTAGCGCCGCTTCAAAGCGCCCCGCAGGTCCTCGCTGCCGCGAGCAGTGCTAGGTGCGACCCCACGCTCATGATCCCGCCCGCATCGCGCTGAATCGCTCCAGGCTGGCGCGCGGACGCTCGGCGAGACCTTCTGCGACAGGTGCGCTCCTCCTTCAGTCCGCCCCCCTGCCCAACGCACCCAGCGGCCGAACCTTTCGCAGCCTCGGGGCGCCTGCACAGGGACGCAGCAGCCCCTCATTCCGAGAAAAGCGCCTGTCTGCTCCCGCGCCGGGCGTTCCTGGGCAGGTCAGTCTGCAGCCCTTGCACGCGCGGCGCATCTCTCGGGTTGAAGGCCCGCGCGACAGGGCCCCGCGGCCGGAGCCCGGCCCCTCCTCGGCAGCGCCGGCGGCGCCGCGGCGGACGGCGGGCCCCTCGGCTAGCCTCATGAAGCCAGGCCAGGCGGCCACGGCCGCAGAGCTGCAGGAAATCCTTAGAGACCGCGTCGGGCTGGAGGGCAACGTCGCCTCTTCCACGGCCGCCTGCGTCGTGCGCCGCCACAGGTTCCGCGACGTACCCTCCGCCCAGTTCCTCAAGCGCGTCCCGCCCGTGCCTGTACCCGGCGCACCTTCCTTCCCCGCCCCTGAACCTCTTCCCCCCCTCAGCGACGTCCTGGACCTCCTGCTGGTTGAGTGGAAGGTACCCCCGGCCGCCGCCGCACGCTGCGTCACGGTGCGCGCCGGCCAGCCGGCCGCCCCGCGGGGCAGCTCTGCGGCTCACGTGGGCGGCGGGGCGACCGCAGGAACGGCCCTCCATCGTCAACGCGGGGGCCGAGGAGCTCCGCCGCCGCATGGAAATCATACGACGGGAGATCCAGGCTGCACCCCCGCAGCAGGCGCGGACGGACCCCCGCTCGGCCGGCCCGCACCCGCGCCCTGACGTCGTACCCCCCCCCTCCCCCCCCCGCCAGGTCGTGGCCGAGTACATCTCGCTTCTGGCGCAGAAGTCCGAGAGCCTCGAGAAGCTGGGTACCCCCCTCTAGTCCACCCCCCACCCTTCGCATCGCCGGTACCCGACGAGCGCCGCCGCAGCTTCTGGCGACGGCTTCCGCCGCCCCTTCGGCTCAGTCGTCTCCTCCGACCGTCTCGACACCGGTGCGCTCGCGCCTCTCATCGCCGACACCGTACCCCCGGCACCGATCCGGGGCACCCGTACCCCCGCAGGCCGGGAGGCGATGATGGCGGGGGGGTTCAACGCGAAAACCGCCGACTACATCGCGCAGCACTCTCCCAGTCAGGTACCGTACCCCCTTCGCCGGGCCCGCCCGCATACTGAATCCCCCCCTCCCTAAAGGCGGCGCTGGTGACGGAGGAGGGGATACGTGAACTCGTCGGCTTCTTCCGCGACGACCTCGAGCTCTCCGAGTGCCTACCCCCCCTCCCCTGCCCCTCTCCTCCCACCCCCTCCTTCGCGTTCTAAATATAGCGCAAGGGCGGAGATCGCGGAGGCGATGCGGCGCCAGCCGTGCCTCGTGTCGTTCCCGGCCGACGCCTTCCGTGCCCGCGTCGCCTTCCTAACCTCCCCCGAGGCGCGCGGGGCTACCCCCCCCTCCACCCGACCCTCTACCCCCCCTCAAGTTCTTCCCCCCCCTCTACATAGGGCGGGGAGTTCGGGGCGGAGGAGGTGCGCACGCTCTTCGTCAAGTGGAGCGCTATCTTCACGCGGGACCTCGTCACGGTCCGCCCCCCCCCCTCCCCCCCCTCTCGTCCAGAAATAGAACAAGTCTACTCTAGCCCGGCCCGCCCGCCGGTCACCTGAGCGAACTTCGTTCGCTCCCCGCAGCTCAGGTCCTTCGTGGGGGGCCTGAGGGAGCGCGGATTCGACGTGGCCCAGATCCGAAGGGCGGTGCGGCCCGCGCCGCCCCGCGCGCCGGGTACCGCGCGCCATGCCTCACAGGGGGGGTACAGCTCCGGGACGCTTCGTTCGCTGTCGCGAAGGACGTCAACGTCATTTTCGCGCGCGTGGAGAGCGCCCTGGCCCGCCTGGGGTACGCCTTTCTCCCTGCCGTCTTCTTCTTTTTGCGAAGGGGTGGGCTGTTGTTCAGGGTGGAAGAGCACGAGACCCTCGGGATCATTCGGGCGCACCCGACGCTTCTCGGGTCGGCCCCCGTACCCCCCGCCACCCTCTTTCGCCCTGACCCGTACCCCCCTTCCCCAAGCTCCACGTACGCGGTGGCCGAGAACGTGGAATGGCTCCTGAAGGAGGCGCGTACCCCCCCCCCTCCCCGGGCCGATTTCGTCGTTCCGACTGACCCTGGGGGCCGCGCAGGGTCGCAAGCGCTACGGGGTTACGCCAGAGATGGCGGCACAGGTACCCCACTCCCCTTCCCCCCCCCCCCACGCCCCACCGATACCCCCCTCAGGTGGCCCGAATGTCCGCAAACGTCCTCTGCCTGCGCCACGAGACGACGTGCGGACTCGTACCCCCCCTCCATCCGCCCCCGCCGGTCCCCACGCACCCCCTCCGCCCCGCAGCCTCAAGCCGAAGCTCCGCGCCTTCCGCGACTTTGGCGTCGTTTCGGAGGTGGTGCGACCCGTACCCCCCTCCACTCTTTCCCCCTACCCCCTTGAGCCCCCCGGCAGGGCCCGGCGCCGAAGGTCCTTGCCTTCAGCTTGGAGCGCCGCATCTGGCCCCGCCTCGCCATCTGCCTCTCCTCCGACGGGACCCTCCGGCACCCGTACCCCCCCTCATCTCTTCCCCCCTCCCCTCTGCTTTTCCTCAGCTTCTTTTAGGACGAAGAGGCGGGTGGTCAAGATGCGGTCCATCCTCGAGATGAGCGAGAAAGAAATGGCTGAGTACTGCTCCATCCACCCCGACGTGCGCGCGTGAATTATCCCGTCCGAATCGAATTTGATCCGGGCGGGCGGGGCGGGCAGGACTGGGCGGCCTTCCTGCGGGGCGCGAAGGAGGCGCTCGCGCGGGCGAGGGCGGACGGGTGGCCCGAGGAGGGGGCACCGGACCTGACGCGGTATGTGGCCACCATCCAGCCCGTCTACGAGGACGACGAGTAGAGGGAGGCGCGCGGCGCGCGAGGAGCGAGGAGCGCGGAGCGCGGAGCATCGGCTCGGTAGTTGATTTGATTCGCTTGATCGAACGCTAGCGCCCTATGACCTTCCAGACGAGTTCGCAATTTGAATCAGATTTGAAGTAGGAAATTAAACTTCGAATTCGAAGCATGCGAAGTAGGAAACTTCAACTTCGAAGCAGACGGAAATTAACCATTCGTGTGGTGGCGCGCGGCTGCAGGCCCTCAAGCTCCATTACTTACAGACTCTGTGACAGGCGGGGCGGGGCCGGGGGCCTGGTATGGCCATGGGCGGCATGCCGCAGCGGCCATATGCATTTGTATGGGCGCACGGCCTAGTGGGCGACGAGGGTCTGGCCCCCGTCGATGTAGAACTCCGTCCCTGCGCGCCAAGCTGCAAGGTCACTCCTCGGGCCCGGCGCGGCGGGCGGGGGAGGGCCGGCGGGCGCGCCGGTGACGTGGGCGCATCTGTCCGAGGCGAGGAACGCCATACACTCCGCCACCTGCGGGCCGGGCGAGGCCGGGCGAGGCCGGGCAGGGCCGGGGCGGGCATCAGAGCGGGTGCATCGGGCCGGGGGCTGGGCCGGAGCGCGGCGCGCCTCGCGGCTGGCGAGGCCCTTCTTCGAGTCGACGTCCGTGAGCGCGAACTTCTGCTCCACCTGCCGGGCCGGACCGGTGCCCGCGCGCCGGTCAGAGCAGAGCGCCTGGCAGGCGGAGCGGAGCGCGCGCGCCTCCTTCTTGATTTGGATGTGCTCTATGTGGCGCTGCTCCGTCTGCTCCTGCCGCGGGCGTCACGCGGCAGCGGCGGCAGCGGCGGTACGGGGAGACTCCGAGGTCTCAGAATCTAGGCCGGCGGACCTGCATGATGAGGGTGTCCTGGCCGATGAGGCCCGGGCACACGGCGTTGACGCGGATGCGGTGCTTCCCCAACTCCACCGCCAGCACCTGCGCGATCAAATCGATATCCGGCTCGCTTTTTGCATTCGAATTTGAATTCGAATTCGAATTCGATCGCGCCTTGGCGAAGGCGAGGACGGCGCCCTTTGTGGCGCCGTAGATCGCGGCGCCGGGCTTGCCGAACTGCCGCGTCCCGTTGATGCTCGACGTGACGAGGATGACGCTGACATCGCCGGTGAGATCGCAGGACGAGTCTGGACGATGGGGCGGCGAATCCAGAGAGCAAACGTAAGAGTCGACTCACCCGCCGTGCTGCTTCATGTACGGGACAGCCGCGCGGACGGTGAGAAAGGTGCCGCGCATGTTGATGGCCACCGTGTGATCTGCGAGGCCCCGAATGGTCCGAGAACGAGGGGCGAGGGCCATATTTAGATCTAGATTTAGATCTGGATTCGACTTCGAGGTCAAGCTTAAGCGCACCGAACTCGTCGGGCTGAAGCTCCTCGATCGGCGCCCAGACGCCGTTCACGCCGGCATGCGCGCAGAGGATGTCGATGCGCTTGCCCCACTTCTCCGTCACTGCCGCACGGGCAGGCGCACGGGGCGCGGTCAACGTTGCCCGCGCCGGCGCCGCAAGCATGCCGGCGCCGCGGTTGCCACGCGCGAAGGCCCGACAAGCTTAAGCCGCTGAGCGGTCGCGACTGAGCTTGGGCCGGCGCACCAGCCTCGAAGAAAGAGCTCACATCCTCCGGCTTGGACACGTCGCAGGCGTGGATAAGGACCTGCCCGCGCGAGCTCTCGTTCAACTGAGGGCTTGAGCTCTGCGGTCTCAGCAGAGCGCGCACCTCTCCGCCGAGCTTCGCGATGTCCTTTGAAGTTTCCTCCAAGCCTGCAGGCAGGATGGGGGCAGCCGCGGGTCGCACGAATTCGAACCGCGGCCGACGGGAGAACGCGCGCGAGAGCGCATCGCGGCTTGGGCGACGCGGGCCCGGCACGCACGCTCTTCGCGCCGCGCGCAGATGGCGACCTTCGCTCCTTGCTCGGCAAAGAGCACCGCGGCGGCTTTGCCTATCCCGCTCCCGGCACCTGCGCCCGGGGCGTCGGGAACCGGCGTACGCGATGTCAACGCGTCATATGCGCACCAGTGATAACGGCGATCTTGTTCGCGAGGGGCTTGGAGCTGGCCATGGTGGTTGATGGGGGCGGGTAGAGCCTGACTTCGTTCGCGCCCGAGTTCAAGGAACATTCCTGAACCTCTTCCATTCCGTGTGTCTGCAGGCGAGCCGGAGAGATGTCGATTACCACGCCTGAAAGCGGTGCGTCGCGCAGCCCTCGAGGCCTCCAGCGCCGTCAGCTGCTGTCGGCCGCTCACACGTCGCTCCGCTGTCAGCCTTTGCGGCGGGGTGCAGCGCGTTCGTGGACGAGAACTTCGAGGATAGCCTGGTCCACTTCAACACCGCCATCCAGCTGGACGCCTCCAACGCCGACTTTTACCGCCACCGCGCACATACTCACATCAAGCTCGCCAACTACACAGGTGCCGCGCGCTTGGAAGCAGCGATAGTGCGCACAGAGCGCTCAATGTCTCGCGCAGACGCCGTCGCTGACGCCAACAAGGCCATCGAACTGGACCCCAGCAACGCGACCAACTTCATGCGCAAGGGGTCAGCGCCGCAGCTTCGTGTGCGGCTGTACGTTGAGACTAAAGGCGGATGCGGCGTGCGCAGCGTGGCCTGCTTCGAGCTCAGCGAGTACGAGAGCGCCAAGACGGCGTTCGAGAAGGGTCTTGCGCTCCAGCCGTCTAACTCGCAGTTTAAGACCTGGATCCGCAAGTGCGATGCCGAGCTTCAGGGTTCGTGTTTGCGCTCCTTGCCGCCGCGCGCGCTGCCCCGCCGCCGGCTCTGACATGGTCGGTCAGATGAACAGGAGAGCCGCGCGGCCGCGAAGCCCGCGGCGGCGCCGGCCCCGGCTCCGGCCGCCGCCCCCGCGCCCGCTCCTCCTGTCGCACCCGCCGAGCAGAAGATCCGGTGCGCTCTCGCGCCGAGCGAGCCGGCCCCTCCACCACCTGACCTTTCCTGCCTTCTCCCGCGCGCCGGGTAGGCACGAGTGGTACCAGAACAACACGCACGTGTTCGTGACGCTCTTTGTAAAGAACGTGGACAAGGAGAAGACGAAGGTGGAGTACGGCGAGCAGTCGGTCCGCCTCGCTCCGCCCCGCTTCGCCTCGGCGTCGCCCGTTCGAATCCCGGCGCCAGGTGCACGTGATGGCCAAGCTTAGCACGAGCGCGGAGTATCAGTGGGAGCTCGAGCCGCTCTGGGACCCGATCGACCCCGCCGAGTCCACCACTTCGTTCTCGTGCGCTGCTTAACAAGGGCGCCGGGTCGGGCGCGGGGGCCCACACCAAAGCGCGCAGGCCGTACAAGATCGAAATGAAACTGAAGAAGCGGCACGCGAGGAAGTGGGACGCCCTGGAGGAGCCCCCGGAGGGGAAAAAGCTCGCCTCGCCCCCGCCGGCGCCCGCCGCCGCCGCGCCCGCCCCGGCCGCCGTCGCCGCCGCCGCCCCGGCCGCCGCCACCGGATCCGCGCCCGCCAAGCCGCCGTCGTACCCCTCCTCTAGCAAAGTGAAGCGGGACTGGGGCGCAATCGACCGCGAGATCGAGGAGGCGCGCCCCTTCCCCCTTCCCCTCCCTTTTCTTTTCGCCTCTCTTACTCCGCGCAGGAGCTGGGGAAGGAGAAGCCAACGGGCGAGGACAGCCTCACGAAGCTGCTACAGGACATTTACTCGAAGGGCAACGAGGAGACGCGCCGCGCCATGAACAAGTCCTTCGTGCGCCCTTTCTCTCTGGCTTGCCTGTGTTGTCTTGGGGCGATTGGAAGCGGGTCTCGTCACGCCGGGGCTAGCACGCACCCCCAGCCTCCCCGCCGCGCCCGTTCACGCGGCCTCGGCCTTTCCCTCCCTCCCTCCCCCGTTCCTCCCTCGCCCCGCTTGGCTTCGCCGGCGGTAGGTCGAGTCCGGGGGTACCGTTCTCTCCACGAACTGGAAGGACGTCGGCAAGAAGCCGGTGCGCCGCGTACCCCCCCCGTCCCCATCGCACCAGTACCCCGTGCGAGCGATGCCGTACCCCGCAGGTGGAGGGCAGCGCCCCGGCCGGTATGGACATGAAACAGTGGAACAAGGATTGAGTGCGGTCGCCCGGCGCCGCGTAGCGACGGGGCGCCGCCGCCCTTGGGTTTCCGGGCTTTAGACCTTGATCTAGATCTTCCTATCTTGCTCAGAACCGGGCCGGCACCTTCTTCTAACGCCAGCCAAGCGCGAGCCGGCGCCTGACCCGGCGCGCCCCCGCCCCAGGTCGAATCCGGGGGCACGGTCCTCTCCACGAACTGGAAGGACGTCGGCAAGAAGAGGGTGCGCCTGCGCCGCGCCCCGCCTCCGCCCGCGGCCCGCCGCCCGCCGCCCACGCGCCTCCTTGGGACAGGTGGAAGGAAGCGCCCCCAACGGCATGGAAATGCACAACTGGACCGAGCTCGAGCGCGGGAACTGAGGGCTGGGCCCCGCTACCCTACCCCCCCCAGAGCCGCGCGCCGCCCGCCCCCCGCTTGGGGCGGTTCGATTCGCCTTTGAGATTTGCCACTCCCCCTCCCCCTGCCTCTCCTTTTCTCTACCTTTCCCCCTGTCCTCGCCGGTGTCTGGGCCCGCTGGGCGGCGTGCGCGCTCGGCCCCGCTTTGAATGCTTCAGCTCGTAGCCGTTCATTGTAGGCGACTAGTTCTCGTTAGCCCTACTTTCAGGGTTGCTGCGTAATTATAACATCTCCTGCTGCAGCGGGACAACATGGGCACCGACTCGGCGACAGCGGACGCTCGCAGACTCGATATCGATTGCGGAATCGAAACGAATGCATCAGTATGGCCCCTGAAAAAGGCGGGGCCTGACGATTCTCGCGTTCTACCTTCTGCAATACGAAATATGCGCTAGATTTATGCACTACGAAAAAAGCTTTCCAAGCTACGAGAGCTATAGCTAGGATACCGAGCGAGCTAGCATCGACCGACCTAAAGCACGGCTACCTGAAAAAGAAAGAAGCGCGGATGCATACATAACATACATACATGCGGCGGCGGGCGGGGCTCGCGCGCGCGCGCGCGCGCCGGACCGAGCCGAGCCGGGGCCTACACCTAGGCCTAAGCCTAGCCGGGGGCGGAGAAGCGGCGGGAGCGGGCGCGCTTGATGCGGGCCTGGTTGCGCCGGCGCTGCGCCTCGTCCAGCGCCGCCTCGGTGGCGGCGACGAGCGAGCGGCGGAACTCGCTCTGGGCGGCCCGGAGCTGGTGCGGCACGCCCGCCTCGTCGTCCTCGTCGTCCCCGTTCTCCAGCTGCCTTCTTCGGAGCTTGAGCAGGCCCTCGAGCAGCGGCACTTCGACCTCCGGCGCGATGAACGCGTTGAAGGAGCTGCGCGGGGGGGGGCGCGCGTTACGGGCGGGCGGGCGGGCGGCGGAAGGGGAAGGAGGAAAGGGGGGTGCGCGCGCACAGGATGTACTCGACGGGGTACTGCCCGCTCCGCACCCAGAAGGAGACGCGGTCCTGGGGGTACTCGCCGTCCTCCGCCCACGCGTGGTCCTCCTCCTCGATCTGCGAACGATGGGACGGGCCGCGTCGGGCGCCGCGGAAGGCGCGCGCGGCGCGGGGCGCCCGCCCGCCCGCCCGCCCCCCGCTCACCGCCGTGAACGGGATCTCGATGTGCGCGTACGGCTGGCTCGACGCGCTCGACGCGCTCTGCAGGTTCGGCACGGACGAGGGCGGGACCGCCCCCGTGACGCTCGTTCTCCTGAAGCCGGAGATGGGCGGGAGGCGCGCGTCGACGTGGCTCGCTGGCTTTTGCGGGCTGATCGCGTTCGCGAGCGCTGGGTTGAGCGGTATGATGCGCACAGCGTGGTGATCCACCTGGAAGGCGACTCAGCTACAATGCGGGCGAGTGCGCGACGCGCTGCAGCGCAGGGCCGCCGGAACAATCGTACCTCGATCGTGCCGTACTCGTAGCGAATGGCGGGTCCCTTCTGATTGATCACAGTTTGCGGGAGGCCGTGCGTGATCATCTGCCGCGGAGGTGTCAAGCGATGCGGACGTGGCAAGTTCACTGGCAACATGTCGTCAAGCACGCAGCTGGGCGGGCGAACCTGGATTCTAACTCCGTTTATGCATGCTACAGGGAGATCGCTAAAGCCGGCAGAGCTGCGAGCGCGATCGGGACGGGCGACGAGCGACGATTGCGCGGGGAAGCTCGGAGCACCTGGGTGGCCTGGGCAGCGGTTGCTGCTTCCTCTGCATCTGCATGGCGTTCGTCGCGCTAGCTACTGTGGATACGATATTGACCTTCCTTGTGAAAGGGTTCCGCTCCCCTGGGTCTGACGACCGCGCCGAGCGTGGATTCTCCGGGGGCCGCGGTACAGTCAGGCCCTCCCGCAAGGGTGGCGTTGTTGGCGGCGGTTGTGGGCTGGGCATCGAGCTGATGAGTGGGCGCGGAGACCAAGTCTGTCGACGTGACTCCTAAAGGCTCCGACGGGCTAGCTAGCTGGTGCTGCTGATGCGACACTGATCGCTGCGACGGTGCTGGTGCTGCGAAGCTGGTTACCCGAGCCCGCAAAGCAGCGCGCCAAATTCAACTCCTGCCTGCCTGGCACTTCCGAGCGCGCCCAACAGCTTCTACCCCCCTCGGTTCGGCACCACGTGTTGACAGCGCGCGCCTCGCGTTCGGCCGGCCCCGCGGAGAGACATGCCAACAAGCGCGTAGCGCTAGGAGCAGTGGCCGCAGCAGCGGCGGAGATCTAAAACGTGTGCGCCCCGCGACATGTCATTCTCCCTTCCCGCACTCGCACCTGTCAAGTGAGTCGTCTCATTAAACGTACGCGTTTTCTGCAGAACATGGCGGGCTCGGGCGATGCGAGAAAGCTGTCGGCGCTCGAAGCACTGCACCCGGATGCCATGGAGACGGTGCTGCTGCAGCTCGGGCATGCAGAGGCATCGCGCCTGCGGCCGGTCAGCAAGAAGATGCGGGAGGCGGTCGACCGCGTGGCGTGGCAGTCGCTGCAGCTCGAGGCGCGCACCTGTGCGACGATCCGCAAAGCAACAGCGTGCTTCGCTCCAGCGGCCGCGGGCGTGGCTCCTCGAATCAGGCTTGCCAAGGCGACGCGTCTCGAGTTCATCACTATCCTCGACGAGGAGCAGGCGGCACGCGAGGAGCGTTTCCAGGCAATCTCGGCCCTGTTCTCAGCTTGCTCGGCTTCGAGCGGAGGCATCGGCAGCGTCGCCGTGCATGTTGACATGAGCAGCAAGATGAAGAAGGAGTTCTCTCTCTGCATTCCCGAGACGCGCATGATGGTGAACAAGGAGATCGGGCGCCTCATGTTGGCGATACTCGAACCCCTCGAGCGCCCAGAATCGGAGGGCGGCAGCAGCCACAGCTTGAAGAACCTCGACTTCCAGCTCGAATGGGGGCCGTTGACCTGCCCCATGTCCGGAAGCTTCGTGCAGGTGCTGTCCCGCTTCCCGCGCCTCGAGCGGCTGGAGCAGCCGTCCGTGGTGGACGACCAGGCCCCCGCCTTCTCTGCCGCGCTTCCCGCGCTGCGCTCCGCCGTCCTCCGCTTCTACAGCGACGCGGGCGACGGCCTCGCGGCGCTGGCATCGCACCCGGCGCTCGAGGAGCTGGACGTCTCCGTCATGGAGGGCGGCGAGGGCGACGACCGCGTTCCGCAGCGCGGCTTCGACCGCTTCGCCGCGGGTTCCGCCGGCAGCCGCCTGCGCAGGCTCCGCATCGGATTGTGCGCCCCGGCCGCCGCCCGCGATCTGCAGCTGACGCTTCGCGCGCGCCGCCTGCAGCTAGCGCTGCAACGCGTTCGGCCCCAAGTTCGATGCGGCGGACCTCCCTTCTCTGGGGCGGCTCGCCTCGCTCGAGTCTCTGGAGCTCAACGTCGATTTTAACGTGCGCATTTCCCTTCTGATTGAGTTGCTAAATCTGCTCTCCATGCAACCTAGGCCTATGATATCATGATCAATAGCTACCTGCACTGCGGCAGCTGCGTTTCAGCAGTCCTTCCTACCTGCATTTGCGCACACTGCAGCTGAAGCTTCTCGCAGATAGACGCGGACGACGACGACGACTCGCAGGAGCAGGAGCAGGAGCAGGAAGAAGGCGGCACGGGGGCCGCCGAGGGGGCCGCTGAGGGCCCTGCCGAGGGCCCGGGGCCGGGGCCGGGCGCGGCCGCGGCCAGGCGAGCGGTCCCCCGCCTTGACGAGAGCCTCGCGGGCCTGAAGGCACTCCGCCGGCTCCACCTGGACTTCACCTTCAACAGCCTGAGCCTGTTCCAAGTGACGCCGGGCGCCCAGTTCGCGCGGATGGTCCAGACCGTCTGCCGCGCGGAGCACCTGCGCGGCCTCGCGCGGGTCTTCCCGGCCCTCCGCGAGCGCTACGCCACCACCGCCCGCCTCCGCATCCGTGCGCGCCGTCGATCCCGAACGGCCCTACGTCGGGATCGACGGGCCGTCGATCCCGAAAGGCGCGCTCTCTCACACTTCCCGTGCAGCGCTGCAGTGCGAGTACACGCCGGACGCGGACGAGGCGCTGGCGGAGCTGCTCGGCGCGGCCGGCCCCGCCCTCGTCGCCCTCGACGCCTGCCCGCTGCTCGCCCGCGGGCGCGCGTTCGCCGCCCTGGCCGCCTGCCCCCGCCTCGAGGATCTGCACCTCGTGGACATGCCGGGGCGCCCCCGGCGGGTCGACTCGCGCTGGAAGCCGGCGCCGCCGGACTGGCTCGCGCAGGGCGACCGCCGCGTCCTCGCGGGGCTCCATCGGCTCCGCCGGCTCGACTTCGACTTCTACTACTCGGCGCACCTGGAGCCGGGCCACCTCCGCTGCCTCGCCCGCGCCTTCTCCGAGCTCTGCGCGCACTCCCTCTCCGTCCTCAAGCTCAAAATATGTGCGCGCGTGTCCAAATTCGATCCGAGCGCCGCCCGCTTCGAATTCGAGGTTTGATCTGTACATGTCTGACCCCGCCCGCCGCACCCGCCTGCAGTTACGGACGAGGAGCCGGGCGTCGACGAGGCGCTCGCGGAGTTGCTGAGGGCCGTTGCGCCCGCCCTCCTCGAGCTCGGCGTCGGCGCGGCGGTGCTGCGCGGGGAGGCCGCCGCCGCGCTCGCCGCCTGCCCGCGCCTGCGGGGCCTCGTCCTGCTCGAGCCCGGGGTACCCGATCAACCCTGGGAGCCCGTCCCCGTCGCCCAGGCCGCGGACGCGCTCACCGCGTGCCCCGCGCTCGAGCGGGTCTCGGGCCTCATCGTACCCCTCGAGAGCGAGCAGGAGGCGGCGGAGGGACTGGAGCCCCTCCTGCGCCTCGCGGCCGCCCGCCCCTTCGTCGGCCACCGCTGCTACTTCAGCCTCCGGCCCGGCGCCGGCCTGCAGGGCGAGGCGCGGGTGCGCGCGCTGCAACTCGCACGGCAGCGCCTCTACTCCGCTTTTCCAGGAGCCGATATCGAAACACCGCGGCCGGCCCCGGAAGGCTGATGCGGTTCATCATAATGACTACTTTTTCGAGATCAACGGTTCGGAATAGTCCATTCTGCATTCAGTCCATTCGTGTTCAGCTTAGAAGTGAAGCCGCTTTCCGGCCCGCATATTAGCCCGCGTTTCCCGAAGTTCCAAATTTTTTTTTAATTTAGGCTAACTGTATACACAAACATGTACAATTTTTTTTTTTTGAGAGACTACGGTGGGGCGAACCCCCCGTAGGTAGTGATATTAAAGACAACAAAGCAATCACAAATCAAAGATACAGTAAACTAGCACAAAATATATACAGAATCAAGAGGGATCACGAGAAAGGACACGATCAGAAGAACGCAAAAGATAAGGAGAACGAGCACGAGGAGAAGGAGTAGAAGAGCTCAAGGGCGTCGATGCAGAAGTACTAGTCACACTAGAACGACGAGGAGCACGGGGACGCAGCAAATAAGGAGAACGAGCACGAGGAACTACAGTCGAAGACGAAGATCTAGACGAAGACGACAAGACAGAGCTAACAGCAGAACTAGAAGACGTAGTCGCAGGAGGCAAAGGCGGTAGAACAGTAGGAGAGGCGAAACGTAGGACACCACTAGAGGGGAAAGTCGAAGCTGGCGGAGTGTCTAAACGGAATCGAGATTGTAGAGTTGGTAAAACAATGGACGGCTGAAGACTAATCTGAGGAACTGGGGACGACACGAGGAAAGGGGCAGAGCTCGGGTGCAGACTCGGAATCGGCAGTATAAGAGGAGGGGCGAAACGCAAGCCAGTAGTGACAGGGAAGGCAGACGATGGGGCTGAACCAGGCGGGAGAGGCAAATATAGCGAAGTAGAAGAGAGAGAAGGTACACACGAGGAACGTCACCATACACAAAATACTCGCTGCCAAAACTATACGGTCTGACGGTCGCTGAAGATAAAGAGGCGGAACTGCCTGAGGGCTAACAGTGAGAGATGGAGGAGGAAGAGGCAGAGCTAACGACAAAGGGAACGGAATCAAAGGTACAGGGAAGGCATGGAATACACGAGGAACTGGAAGGTGGAGGGGGCCAGTGCTCCTAACTAACATCGATGAAGCATCTGATGGAGGTGACGGCAAAACAACTGAGGGTAAACTAAGTTGAGGTGAAGCGAAGATTGATACAAGACTATCATGAATCAAAGGGGCCATGCAGGAACCGGCGGCGAGGTGGATCTGGCGGGACAGCCAGAGGGGAAGCCGAAGGTACAGGAGAGGAAAGCCGCAGGCGCCGAGACACATGGACAGGGGACGGATCGGCATCGGGAGGCAAGGTTGAATTCGACGGAGACCGGGGGCGGCGGATTCGTGAAACGGAAGGTATCAGAGAAGGACTAGGGGGGGGCAGGGAAGTACGGAGCCGCTGAGCAGGTGGCGACGGTGAGGGTGCAGGGGAGCGAATCCGTCGCAAAGTCGGAATAGGCTGACGGGGCTCGGCATATGAACATGACGGTCACGATCAGCAGAAGACTGAAAGTTCTTCCCACAAATAGGGCATATTAATGTGGAGGCAGAAGCGGCGCTAGCGCTAGCATCGGCAGACGAGCTCAAACGAGAACTCGAGGGAGCCGGGACCGAAGCTGTATCAGCGCTAGCAGATGGCCTCGCAATGTGCTGAACTTGAGGATTCACGCCGACGCCATTAACTGTAGTAGCAGGCCTAGGGGTAGCGACTGCAGGGGGGCCCGGGACCGCGACTGCTGGGGGGCCCGAGCGCTGTAGAGGGATAGCTCCGCGCACAGAAAAGAAGCTCGCATCAAAAATAGATTGAGGGGGCTAGGGCGGTCACGTGACTCAGGGTTTGAACCATCGTAATCAGAGCCCTCCCTAAATGCCGTAAACGAAGAAGCTCAATGCGCTCGACAGCAGGAGGCAACGTAATCTCGAGAATATCCAGAAAACGTTTCCACAGGTTTAGCAGAGCATTAACGGAGTACACTGGTACCCGCTCAGCAAGTAAATTATCGGGTGAGAGATATGCACGGGACAGCTGAAAAATTGCGTAAATGCCCGCCAAAATATAACCGAGATACCGAACACAGAAATCGGCATCCACAGAAGATGTGATCAATGTCCCCGCAACACCGGGAACTTGTGGATCTAGAATAGCGGAGAACGTAATAGGAGGCAATGGTAAAGAGGGCTGCACGTCCTCGGGCAAAGCCTCTGCTAAGGATGTGAGCTCAGCATGCATGGCCCGCCAAAAACCCTGCACCACAGGGCAATCAAAGAAAACGTGCCGCACTGAACGATGCTGCCCATCATTACAAGCGCGGCAAAAAATAGCCGCGACCGGCGGCCGTTGTAAAGATGGGAAAGCCTTATATCGGAGACGGAAGAGGACATCGAGCCACAGCATAGGAAAGGCACGAAGGGCCACAAACATGTACAAGTAACGCTAAGTATACCTACGTATACATATGCATATTTGTTGAACGTTGAATAATTAACTTAGTAAATGACATCACGAAATTTAAAGGACACGAATTCGAAGACATCAAACAGCGCTAGCTAGGCCTCCCCCGAATTATGCCCTTTCCTGCGGCGACTTTCAACTTATTTTTCTTATGGCGCGGGCAGCCCGCCCCGCCTCCCCGCGGAATTGCAAGCCTGCGAGGGCGGGCCCCAGTGAAGCCACTGATGTTGATGTTGATATCAATACAGATTAATACCGAGAAAACGACAATGTCACTGCGTAGGAAGAATGCCTAAGCACGAGGGGAACTGTCATCATTAATATAGCTTCTAGTATCATTCAGTACTCGGTGAAGAAAGGAATGAAATCGGAACAGGAAGTACTCGTATCTCGTACGGTTTAGAAATTCGAACAAGCTCAAAATTCGAAGGCAACCTGCTGTTTCCTATGTTTGCGGCTGCAGCCGCAAGCCTGAAAGACGTGCACAAGGCATCCCATCGGAAGCGCCTACAAACAAAAAACACATATCTCTGTCCTGACTAAAAAAAACCATATGCATCGGCATGAGAACTGGCACGATCACAGTAAATCGTTGGCACGGGCTTCTAAGCTTAAGGCTAGCTATAAAACGAAGGGCGTGGGACTGGGGGAGGGGGGAGGGGGTGGGGGGGAGGGAGAGGGGGGGGGGACTGGACTGCCCCGCAGAGCAGCCACCGCCCAGGTCCACCCCCCCCCCACTCACTCGCGCCCTCCGTTCATGATCAGTCATGATCAGGCGGCGGCGGTGACGGGCCCGGCGGGGCCGGCGGGGCCGGGGCCGGCGGGGGCGGCCTCCTCGCTGTCGGCGGCACTGGAGTTCGCGGGGCTCGCCGGCGCCGCGGGGCGCAGCGCCTGCCGGATCGCCGCCACCAGGTCCGCCTGCCGCACCGGCTCTGCCCGCGCGCGCGCCCGCGCAAGTGAGTCTAATTGGATGTCCAAGTCTGGGGGATGTTTTATTGTGTATTTGTGTAATTATAGGCCTGTCCCGGCTTGAAACTGGGGCAAAGCCCCCTAGTCCTAGACATCCCAAGGGCGCGGAGGGGGAGGGGGAGGGGGATTGGGGAGGGGGGTACGCACTGGCGATGTAGTGGTCCATGCCGGCGGCGAGGCACCGTTCGCGGTCGCCCGTCAGCGCCTCCGCCGTCTTCGGCCGGCCGGCCGGTCAGCGGAGGGGGCGCGGGGGACGGAATTTATGTGGTAGAGGCCGTTAGCTTATCTGACTCTGATGTATATATAACGACAGGTCGGGCGGGGCGGGGCGGGGGGCGCGCCATGGCGCAGATGAAGGAGGCGCGGATCGGAGGACGGCAGTCCTAGCTTAGGTCTTATGATTGGGTCTTTAGCTATTGCTGATACAAGAGAATCTATATAATTATATAAAGAACCATTTCCGGCGGGGCGAGGGGCGGACCATTGCGCAGATGAAGGAGGGGGCCGGCCCTCGCCCGCCAGCCCCCGGATCGCCCGCGTCGCCTGCAGCCCGTCCCTGCCGCGCGGGCGTCGGACGCGGCTCGGCGTCGGGCGGGGCGGGGCGGGGCGGGGCGGGGCGGGGCGGGGCTCGGAGGGCGCGTTGATTATGTTTCGCCTTCGTATATAGTCTCGGTGTGTAATTCGTGTCGTTCTCATGCAATTATCGCCTCTAGAGCTCGCCCGCGCGCACATGCATGAAAGACATCCCGCCTCTTAAAGAATTATCGCCTCTGCCTCTATATAATTATGTACTTAGGCGCACATGCCGAGCCTTTAAGGAGCGCCTTATCGCTCTCGTGCAATTATCGCCTCTCGGACGCACATGCGGGGCATTTGATTATCGCTCTCGTCTTTAATCTCCTTATGCGATTTGTATCGTTCTAATGCAATTATACACCGCGTCTTCCTCAGCGCACATGCGGGGCGAGACGCCCTCTCGCCTCTTATATATATATTTATCGCCTCTCGCCTCTGAAGCTATATAATCGAGCCGAAGAGATCTTCTTCTCGGGTCGACGCACATGCGGGGCATGCAGACGTCCATGAAGACGATGTCGTAGTGGGCGGCGGCGCACAGCGCGACCGCCTCCTGCCCGTCCTCCGCGTGCTCCACCGCCCCGTACCTGCGAGGCCACCGAGACCGTCAGATGGCTTTTGATCGCAACCGTCTGGGCTCTGGCAGATATCTAGAGTGCACTGGCGAGGCCGCCAGGCGAGGCCGTCACGGCGTTCTCCGCTACGGGGCCGGAGAGAGAACACGAAACTCGTCTCCAAGCTTCCTCTTCTCTCGGGACGCGGGGGCGGGAGGGCGCACCCGAGCTTGGAGAGCATCTTGAGGACGACAGCGCGGTTCACCTGAGCCGGAGCTTAGCCGCGGAGGCGGCCGGGGGGGGGGGGAAGGAGGGGGGTACCGGGTGGTCCTCGGCCACGAGGATGCGCGGCTGGGGCGGGACCGGCGCGTCGGGCACGACGGCGGCAGCGGAGGCGGCGGCGGAGGCGGAGGCGGCGGCGGCGCGGACGAGGCCGTTGGGGGCCGGCGGGGCGCGCGGGGGCCGGGCCCCCGGGCCGGCCTCGTCCCCCCCCGGGGGCGAGGAGCGCTTGCGCTTGCCTCCTTGCGGGCAGCGCGCGGCCGCCTGCAGATCTCCTTCGGAGGAGGAGGCGGAGGGGGGCGCGGGGCCCGAGCCCGGGGCGCGGCTGCTGCTGCTGCGGAGAGCGGCGGCGAGGCGCGCCGCCTTGATGGGCCGCACCAGGTGCCCCTCGAACAGGCCGCCCTGCGTTTGACGGACGCCCCGCCCCGACCCGTGAGCGGAGCCGGCGCCAAGCTCGAGCCGCCAGGAGAGACGGTGCGGTCTTCGAGAGTTCTAATCCAGTCTAGACCCTCTTTAAATAAATCTAGCCGATCTCGAGAATCATAGGGGAGGCGTAGATAGACGACGACACTCGATGGATACACGCGCTGGGGGCGGGGCGGGGCGGGCGGGGCGGGGCGGGGGCTGACCTCGAGGAGGCGGGCGGCGAGGCGGCGCTCGGGGACGCGCAGCGCCAGCACCCGCTGTACCCCCTGCGCGCCCCCTCGGCTCAGATCCGATCCGATCTGAGACGAACAGCGGAAGCGAAGCGGAGCGGAGCGGAGGAGCGCACGCGGCGGGCGGCGGCGGCGAGGGCGGCGGCGGGCAGCGCCGCCTCGCCCTCGAACTGCACGAGGAAGGCCGCAAAGGGCGACCCCTGCGCGAGGGGCGCCCCCAGGCGAGTCGGGGAAGGGAGGAGAGGGGGGACGGGGGCGCGGCGCGATCTCATGCCGCCAGGCTAGGCTAGCTAGCTAGCGGGCGGACAGGGCGGGGCGTGGACGGACTAGCCGCTTGGCTAGCCTCCAGGCCGCCCAGACGGCTAGGCGGCTTCGGCGTCATGGCGCCAGGCTAGGCTAGCTAGGCTAGGCCGAGACGGGGCGGGGCGGGGCGGGTGCGCCCGGGCTAACCGAGCTAGCGCAGGCTGCCCTAGGAGGCGGGGACGGGGGGGGCCAGGGCGCGGCTTCCCGGCTAGCTGGCCGGCCGGCTAGCTGGCTAGCTCGAGCGCGGGCGCCCGCGGACCTCCTGAAGGAGCGCGGCGGCCTCGTCGTCCGAGGCGGCGGCGACGACCTCAGAGCCGGCCCCCGACCCCTCCTGCACCTGCCGAGGGGGACGCGGGTGAGGGGCGACGCGGCACGGCGCGCTCGCTCGCTCTTTGGAGCTCGCTCGCTTAGATCTCCAAAGAGCCTTTGGAAGCTCGCTTGAAGCCTTTGGATCTAAAGAGCCGTGGCTCTCTGAAGGCTTGAAGGCTTTGCCCCTCTCTCTGGCCGCCGCGGGGCAGGTGGGCGGGCCGGGCGGCTCGTCGGAGCCCAAAGCCGTGCCCCGCTACTCTTATCGGAAGCTAGCCGTACCCCCGGCCCCAGGAAAGGGGGCGGGGGGGGGGGGGGGGGGGGGGCGCACGGCGAGGAGCTCGGCGAGGGCGGCGCGGCTCCGCTCCGCAAGGCCGAACGTCAGCAGCCGCGCCCCGGGGCGCGGCGACACCGCCAGCACCCGCCTGCGGGGGCGTGGGGGAGTCAAAGGAGTAGCGGGGGAAGGGAGGGGGGGGGGAGGGGTACGCACTGGGGGCCCGGGGCGGGGGGCGCCTCAGCGGGGCGGAAGCGCGCCGTGAAGACGAATCGGGCCCCGCCGGGCATCCCCTCACACCTGCCGGGGTACGGCGCGTCGTCAGGGTGATGGGGGGAGGAAGAGAGGGGGGTACGCACCAGATGGAGCCGGCCATGCTGCCCACGATCTGCCGCGCGATGGCCAGACCCTGGGGGGGTACGGTTAGGGGGCGGCGGGGTACGGCGGAGAAGGGGCCGGGCTGGAGCGTCCGTATCTCGGGGCGGAGCAGGGAAGCCGCTTCGCTATGGGCTATAATGCTGGAGGATAGAACTCGATCTAATCGAAGAAGGCGGGCGCGGGGTACAGGGCGCACGAGGCCCGTGCCGCCGAAGCGGCGCGTCGCCGACGAGTCGACCTGCGCAAAGGGGGCGTGAGTCACGCCCGCCGGGGGGGGGGGGGGGGGGGGGGGGGGGGCAGCGCCTGGCTAAAGGGCTGGAAGAGCTTCGAGCGCGATTCCTCCGGGATGCCCGGGCCCGAGTCCTGTACCCCCCCCGGGCGTGGTAGACGTCAGCGGGGCGGAGGTGGTGGGGGGTACCCCATGCTCGCTCGCGCGCTCGCCTCGACGACGAATCGGAGGGAGAGGGTGCGAAGCTCGGGCGGGGGCGGGGAGTGCGAGGAGTGGCCAGGGGCCGGCGCCGAGAAGGGGTAGCAGGAGACGGGCGGGGGCGAGGGGCACGGGCTCATGGCCGGGCGCTGGAAGGGGCATGGTCCGGCGGGGGAGACGGAGGGCCGGTGGATGTGCGGGCGGGCGTGCCGGGGCCGCGGCGGCGGCGTCGGCAGCGCAGGCTGCGCAACGGCGGCGGCGGCAGTGGCGGCCGGGCCCCCGGCGCCCTCGGCGGGACCCTCCTCCTCGGGGTACACCATCACAGTCACGTGGCCCTCCGCCGTGAACTTGACCGCTGCGGCGAAAGCGGAAGTGAGGGCGGGGGGAAGGCCGGCGAGGGCTGTGGTGGCGCGGGGGGGTCGAAGCGGGCGGGGCGGAGAAGCGTCGGCTTAGCGAGCGGCTGGGGGGCGACAGCTGACAGCTGAGGGAGCATTCTCCAGCCCCCCCCCCCCCCCCCCCCCCCCCCTCCCCCCCAAGGGGCGACAGCTCCTTCCCCGGCCTAGAAAGCTGGGCGGTGCCTCGAGAAGCGTCGGCTCACTAGGACCTCATTTGAAACGGTGAGGCTGGCCCCGGCCTAGAAAGCAGGGGGCCTCATTTGAAACGGTGAGGCTGGCCCCGGCCCCTTGATCCTGCTGTTGCCCCGGCCTAGAAAGCTGGGCCCCGGGGGAGCCCCGCTCACCGTTCCCGACGAGGTTAACGAGGACCTGCCGACTGCGGCGCGCCCCCCGAAACGCGGGCCCGTCAGGCAGGCAGGGGGAGCGGTCGCCGTCTTAGAAGACGTTATAGGGCGCTTCATTTGTAAGAAGCTTCGAAGGGCGCCACCGCATTATATTGTAGGGCGCAGTAAGCTTCTCGGCGGGGCGGGGCGGGGCGGGGCGGGGCCGGCGCACAGGCGGAAGCGGTCGCCGTCGACGCGGAGGGGAACGCGGCGGTCGACGTGCAGCGAGAGCTCGATCCCCTGCGCCCCGAAAGGAAGAAGAGAAGCTCAGAGGACAGAGGACAGCTTCTTCCTTTGCGCCCCGAGAGGAAGAAGAGAAGATCAGAGGACGAGAGGGCAGAGCCACGCAGCCCCGAGAGGAGGAGGAGGAGGAGAGGAGGGGCTCAGAGGCGGGGCAAAGGGGAAGGCGAGGGCGGCCGCGCTCGCCCGCTCAGAGGAGGGGAGGGGAGAGCAAAGCGCAAGCTAGGTCAAGGGCGGGGAGGGGGGGGATGGGTGCCGGGCGCGGGGGTTGCTCGCTCGCCTTGCAGTGGGCGGTCACCGAGCACTATAATAGAAAGCTTGAAGGGCTCTAGATAGAAATCTATCTAGCTACATAGGTACGTAGATAGATAGATAGACAGATGGCTAATTCGCAGCTTTCTATCTATCTAGGAGGGCGAGCTCGCCTTGCCGTGGGCGGTGACCGAGCACTCGTCGCAGACCTGCGCACAGGCGGCGAGGGGTCAGACCTGCGCGCGGGCGCCGGCGCGCGGGCAGCCTGGGCGCGGGCAGCCTGGGCAGCCTGGAAGCCGGAGGGACGCTAGATAGAAAGCTCGACGGGCTCTAGATAGGAATCTAGACAAGATAGACAGATCTGTCTATCTATCTATCTATCTATCTATCTCGCGGGCGCGGGCGCGGGCGGCGGGAGCGCGCAGGCGGCATGGCGTCAGAGCTGCTGCGCGCGCCGGCGCGCGGGCAGCCCGGGCCCGGACTTCCCCCAGAGCCCCCCTCCTCTGAAGCCCGAGGGACGCTAGATAGAAAGCTAGACAAGATAGACAGATGGCCAAGTCGCAGCTTTCCATCTATCTGGAGCCCTTCTAGCCACCGATCCCGCAGGTCCGGCGCGGCGCGGCGCGGGGTACGGCCGACCTCCTCTAGGAGGGGTAGGAGGTCGAAGGGCCGTTCCTCGAGGACGAGCTTGAGGTGCTCGTTCTTGCTGAACTCCAGGATGTCCTGCGGTCCAGATCAAATTACTACTCGAGATCAAATTAGGATCAAAGTAGATCAAATTAGCATTCGAGCGCCCCGCCCGAGCAGAAGGAGGCGGCGGCGGCTCGGGAGGGGCGAGCTAGCTAGCTAGCTCCGGCCCTTCAAGATTAGGCTCTAGCCCAAGCCAGCAAGGAGGAGGCCAGGCCGGGGGCCGGGGGCCGGGGGCCGGGGGCCGGGGGCCGGGCGGGGCCGGGCCCGCACTAGCAACCCCTAACCCTTCTTCTAGATAGATGGATTTTAGCTAGCTGCAAGCTAGCTGGTTGCAACCCTTGAGCTCTAGCCGAAGCTAAGGAGGCCGGGGGCCCGGGGACCGGGGTCGGGCGGGGCGAGCGCACGTTGATGACCGCGAGGAGCGCCTCGCCCGACTGCCGGATCGTCCTGCGGGGGAGAGGGGGGGAGGCGGGGGTCAGCGGCCCTGCGTGGAGGCGGGCCGTCCCTCTAGGTAGGCCTGCCCACTCTCCACCGGCCGGCCAGTCTTCCGCTGAGTCTGAGGGAGGCGGGCGCACGTGACGTATTCGCCCTGCTCGTCCGAGAGCGGCGTCTGAGCGATCAGGTCCGTCACGCCCTGGGGGGGGTGAGGTCAGGCGCTGGTGTTGGGGGGGGGGGGGGGAGCAGGGAGCAGGGGCACCAGGATTCCTGCGCGCGCGAGGGGGTCATGATCGGGCGCTCAGCTCGAGGCGGACCGGGGGCGGGCGGGCGGGCGGGACCCCCGCGCGCGCGCACCGTTCAGCGGCGTCCTGGATCCATTGGCGCGGCGTAGTACCCCCCAAAAGGGGCGCGACAGTTCAGCGTGACGGTTTCGCTTAGGTCAGCAGAGGGGGGGGGGGTACGGCCCACCGCATCTCGTGGGACCTGCGGCGTGAGGTCGGGGGCCGATCGGAGCTAAAAAAAGAGGAAAAGGGGGTACATGTTCGCGAGGAACTGCGACTTGACTTTGACCGCCGCCTCGGCGGCCTCGCGGGCAGCCACGAGCTTCTCCTCCGCCTCCCGTCGCCTCTGCGGGGGCGAGGGCGTGGAGTGGGAAGTGGGGGGGAGACCGCTTTCAGATGGGAGGGGGGGGGGGAGTGCGGGGGGTACGGCCGCTCGCCTGCTCGATCCCGTACGCGGCGATGAGCTGCGCGCAGGTACCCAGCAGCGGCTGCGCCCCCCGGTTCGCAAGGCGGAGGGGTACAGAGACAGAAGGGGCGGCATGCACGCGCCTGGAGCCGTGTTGCGTGCTCCATCTCGTACCCCCCTGGGCGGTTCGCAACGCCGACCATGCCAATCAGGGTGTCCCCCAGCTTGAGAGGCATGCCCTACCCCCCGAGAATTTCAGCGCGGGAGGAAACGCGGGGTTCGGGGAGGGGTACGGCGCACCAAGAACGAGTTCAGGGCGGGGTGGCCCTTCGGAAGTCCCGCCCGAGCCGGGTGGTTTGCAGGATCTGGGGTACGCGGTTCGGAACTCGGGCGGGAGCTGAAGGGGGGTACCGCACCATTACAAACGAAGGGCTCGCCCGTGACGATGACGCGCCCGAAGAGCGACTGCGGGGTACATGGGCGGGTGAGGCGCCGGGGTGAGGGAGGGGCTGAGGGGGGTACGGCGCACGTTGAGATTGCGGAATTCGAGTCCGGTGCGCTTGCTCTCCTCGTACAGGCGCCTCGTGTCCTCGTCCCACGAGATCTAATCGCGGACCAGGCGGGCTTCAGCCGGCCGGAAAACTCAAGCACACATGTGCAGAGCGGCGCGCGTTTGTGAGGGCGTGCGTCCGCAGGAACGGGTGTCCCTCCTCCTCAAAAATTTCCCCGATGAATCCATACTCGCTGCGTAGAGGAAAGGGACGCACGCATCCACGCGCGGAGCCCGTGTGAGTCGAGCATAACCCAGAGTTGGATGGGGCGCGCGGCGCAACGAAGCGCTGCATGGCGGCGGACCTTTCGAGAGTGTCTAGGAACGCGCTGAGCAGCTCGGCTGCCGTCGCGTTACACTTGCGCGCTCAGGACGCGGCGGCGCCGCGCACCGAAGAGCTCCTGCTGCTCAGCCCGCGCGATGTAGAGGCTCTGGACACGCGAGACAGCGCGAAGCAAGCTGGTCTCCCACATCGCTTCTCGCTCCCCTGTGCTGCTGCCGCCGCACAGGGACGCTCTACCGAGCAAGTCCGTCTTACGACGTACGAGGGCAAGGCGTGGCACGCCTGGCTGGGAGGCTGGCGGACCCCGATAACTAAGCGCGTTCGAACAGCAGCAGCAGGCTCCCGCGAAAGACGGTCTACTCGGTGCTAACGGTGAGAACGAGTCGAATCGATCAGAGGTACCGGTACGGTGGGCGATCGATATCGGCGTGCTACGGCAGCAAGTCGTCCAGTCTAGTAGCACCGATTCGGCGAGGCTGCGGCGCGATACATGCGCATGCGATGAGAAGTGTCCGACGGTCGATCGCCTCTTCCGGCCGCGGTAGCTGCATGCGCGCGCAGCTGTAGCCTGTAGCCTCAGCTAGCCTGTACTAGTAGGCTGTAGACCCAGCGCTAGCGGGAGCTGCATGCAGGCCTAGGGCAAGCGAACGACGAGCGATCCGTCGACGTCGATCGATCGATTGCACGGCTGCGGATGCGCGCTGCTGCTGCAGACTCGCCGCGGCGCATGCGCAGTGCGGGACTGTGCGGCAGTCGTAGCCGCAGTACCCCCATCTTGAATCCGACACGAGGCCCATTCAAGCGACATCAATGGGGTTTAAATCAACCTTCTCCTTATGCGACATTGGCGAGTCATTGCCCGACCAGTGATGGTATTCCGAATTAACCCAAAAATGGACCATTTCGGAAACGTTTCCGAAATATTTCGGAAATATTTCCGAAATATTTCCGAAATCAGGGGCCCCTCCCGAGGGCCCTTCTGCTGATGCCTGACGCTCCCTTTAACCTTCTTATGCTTTCCCTATTGGTAACTGTCCAGTTTCGTGTCTTCCTGATCATCAGAACATGCGACAGTACGAAAGGGAAATTCACACCTCGTACCCCCTGCCAGCCGCTGAGCCTTGTTGGCGGCTGAGTTCCGGTTCTAGACGTCTACGATAGACTCCTATCGTGTTGTTTAACCTTTCTATCACGTTTCCTATCATTCTAATGCGTTGTTTCGCCGTGTTTCGCGCAGAATGTGGCAAAACGAAAGTACCCCCCTTAAATAGAAACAATTCCTAATTAGGGGGGTCTCTCGGGACCTTTTCGGAAACAATTTCGAAATTGATTTCGAAATTGTTTATAGAAAAGTTTCTAGAAAAAATGCCATCACTGTGCCCGACCATTTGCCGTCCCGAGTCCGGATATATATATATATATATATATATATGCGCGCATTCCGAAGTTCCCGGCATTCCCGCGGGAATCCGGCCTAATCCCGCGGGCCGCGCGCGCGCGCGCGGGCCTGCTCAGGAGTCAGGACTCAGCCTGGCAGGACTCCCCCGCAGGAGCCTCGAGCTCAGCCTTCGAATTCCCTGGGGGGGGCAGTGGGGGGCCTGGGGGCCCACTGGGCCGGGGGCGGTCCGGCCCCGGGGGCCACTGGGGGCCACTGCCGCCCACTGGGGGGCCTGGCCCCGCCGCCTGGGGGGCCAGTGGGGGCTACATGCGCAGCTACCACAGCCTACTAGCCTAGTATACGAACCAGCCTGGCAGCCTGGCCGGGCAGGTACCGGTAGGGGCCAACTACTACTAGGCTACTAGGGGGCAGTGTGGACGCTGCCAGGCTGTCGACGTCACTCTCTGTTAGGCTTTCTAGCCTTCGTTCCTAGTTAGTAGGTTTGGCCCGCAGCTGCCGCAGTGCCTGCAATGAACTGCACTGGGCCAACCCGCCGCACGGAGTGCAAGATCAGAACGCAGGAGATCCCCCGGGCCCGGCCCAGGACGCCGATGCGCATGCCGAAAACACAGATTCTGAGAGTCCCTCGGGCCTAGCTAGCCGGGGATTGGGGCGCAGGGGGCACCCCCGGTGCCGCCGACCTCCCGCGCCCTGGTGACGAGGGGCCGGGCGAGGTGGAGGGGCCTGAGCAGGCCTAGCTTGCCCAGGACCTGCCGGCCGGCGGGGCAGGGCGGGGCAGGGCGGGGCGCATCGACGTCAGCCTGAACATAGCCACCGCCGACCGAACAGGCACAGACTCCGTTAGGCGCACCTTGGCTCCCTCCTGGGAGGTCGAGCGCTCGGAGGCCGCGGCCGAGGCCACCGCAACAAGGCGCCCGTCCCGGAACGCCCCGCCGCCGCTGGGGGTACCGTGGTACGGCGCGGAGCCGGCCGGGCGTCAGTTCTAGACGAACGCGTGCCCACTATCCGCTGCCACCCCGGGCCCTGGGCGAGGCCACCGCACCTGTTGCCCGGGTTGATCTCTGCCGGAGGGGGCGACGTCATCAGGAACGAACGGTCTTTTCGGGGGGGGGGGGTACGGGGCTCGTCTGGGGCGGGGTACAGCGCACCCGCGTCGGTCTTGATCCACTGGCCCTCGTCGAGGAACCCGCTCACGATCCCTTGCGTGAGCGTCACGGTACCCCCGCCAAGCCCCGGGAAACCTGCGCGGGCAAACTCGGCGGGGGCCGCGGGCGAGAACGAAATCCGGGGTACCGACGATCCACAAAGTATCCCCAATCGACAGGTCGCGCGAGTCGCCGAGGGGTACGGGCTCCTGGGGGAGGGGGGTACGACGCGAAGGTCGGAAAGGCGGCGTGATAGGGAGGGGGTCGGCGAGGGGGTACGCGGCGCACGAGGTCGATGTCGAAGGACCTGGCTTGTTGGTCGTGGTAGTTCGCTAAAACGGGGGCTAAGCGGGGTACAGGATCAAAGGAACGCGGGGCGGGGGTACCGACGACGTGCAGGAGGGCGAGGTCTAAATCCTTGTCGACTTGCAGAGGCTTCGCGATGTACCGGACCTGGAATGGTGGGGGGAGGGGGGAGGGGAGAGAGGGGACGGGGTCAGGGGGAACAAACGGCGGGGGGGTACGGCGCACGATCGGCTCGCTCTTGAGGTCCATGTTGCAGGCGACGAATATGGGGCCGTCCCCCTCGATCACGTGCGCGTTGGTGAGAATGTGGCCTCTTGACGAGATTACGGAGCCTGGAGAATGAGGGAGGCGCCGGGGTCGGGGGTACGTCCGAGTTCGGGCGGGGGGTACAGCCGCACCGGAACCGCTGCTGCGGCCGCAGCGGAGCTGGACGACGCCCTGCAGCATCCGCCTCCGGGCCTCGTCGGGAGTCGCCGCGGGCGGCGGCGGCGGCGTCGAGGGCGGCGGCGGCATGGCGGGGGCGGAGGGCGGCAGGGGCGGCGCTGCGCGGCGGGCGGTGGCGTGTGGGGCGCCCGGTCTGGCGGGCGGGCGGGCGGGAGGGCGGACGGACGGACCCGAGGCGTAGAAGCCGGAGCCAGAGAGAGCCGAGTGGTGGGAGGCCGGCTGGGCGGACGGGTACGACGAAGCGTACGGCAAGGCCGGCGCCTGCATCTGAGCCTTTAGGTTCTCGGCGGTCTGCAGGCAGCCGGCCGCCAGCCGCCTCGCCCGCTCCGCCTCCTCAGCGCGCCCCGCCCGCTTCAGAACTGCGGCGGCGCGCTCATCGGCGATGGCAAGTTAAAGGCGAGCCGCAGGAGCCGCGCGCACGATCCGTCTCCCTCATGAAGAGCTCGATGGCCTCCGCGAAGGAGTCGACGGCGGCCTGCAGCAAGCCCAGCTCCGCAGCGTCCGCCCCGCTCTTCGCCAGGGCGAGCGCCTGCGCGTGGAGGGACTGCGGAGAGGCCGCCGCCATCGTCCGAGCGGACCCCCTCTGATGTCCTGTTGCGGATTTGACGGATGGCGGGCCTGTGCTGTGCGCGCGCCGCCCTTGCAGTTGCCCGGAGCGCCCGACGGCAGTGCGGACTTGACCTCAGGAGTGCACAGCTGGGCGATGCCCCGATGGCTCACTTACAGCTAGATGCAGCAGCGAGGGCCGGCTCCGGCGGTGTTGTGCGCGGTTCAGGCGAGGTCAGGTGGCCAGGCCAGGTCAGGTGGCCAGGCTGGCGTCCGCGGGCGGTTGGTGGTGGCTTGGAGCTGCTCTACACGTCTCTCAGGGTCTGCGGCCGTTCAAAAGCTGCGAAGGGCGTGGCAAGCTGCAGCGTGAAAGTTGGTGAAAGTTCCGTGAAACTCTAGCCCGGGTACCGCTCCTGAGACTTGAATTGATCGGCAGCGATGAACGCCGCGAAGCTTGCCTTCTGCCTGGCGCTCGCTCTGGCGGTGCTCGCTGCACCTCTCGTGCACGGGCAGGGCGGTGCGCCCCTCCTGGGCCATCGGGCGACGCGCCGCGCGCTCACCGCCCCGGGCCCGGGACGCAGGTCTGCAGGCGCCCGACGAAGCGCGGGCCCGCTGGGGTCGTCGCGGTGCGCCTCCGGCTCATTTGCCGCATTTAAGAAAGGCCCTTCGCTGCGCGGTGGAGGCGGCATCGGTTTGAAGCCCCCGCGCGTCGCTTCCGCGCGCGCAGACCTTCGCGGGGCGGCGGATCCCTACGCTCCCGCGCCACCGGCTCCCGTCTATTCTGCGCCGCCCCCGCCTCCCGCCTATTCTGCTCCGCCACCGCCTCCCGTCTATTCTGCTCCGCCCCCGCCGCCGCCGCCTGTGTACGCGACGCCGACCTACAAGGCTACGCCGACACCGACGCCCACGAAGTGCCCGCCGCCCGTTGCATACGTAACGTGCGATCCCGCATGCGCGGTCGCGCCCCCATCTAGATCTCGCGCATCTGAGGCGCTGTCTGCACCTTCGCAGGTGCTACCCGAGTCTCGTCCCCGTACGCATACGCCTGCGCTCGCGCCCGCGTCGCGCGGAAGCCGCCGCGGCTTCGGCGGTTCTTCTGCTGACTCCCATCGATCGAAACAGTCGACGTATCCTTCCGTCCTGCCGACCAATGTGCGCGACATTTCGGAGCTGTCCGCGTAGCTGGGCTTTCCGAGGCTTGAGCCTCTCAAAGCCTCAATGTTCAACCTGCTGGTGCGCAGGTCCCGACGACAGTCACCACGTACGTGCCGAGCCCCACCGTGACCTACGTCGCCTCGATCTACCCGACGAGTGCGCACCTTGAAGCTCGATCTCGCGTCGTTGCGGTTGCGGACAGCGGCGTCGTCTGATTGATCCGAGCGCAGCCTATCCCTCGACCTACCCAACGACCTACCCCACGGCTTACCCGAGTGCGCTCCCGGCCCGCCCGCGGGGCTCCTGCGGCCGCGGCGCCCCGCAATTGCGAAGGGCGCTGACCGGGCCCCCCGCAGCGTGCCCGCCCGTCACCCTGTACCGCACCCCGCCCTGCACGCCCCCGCCGGTCCGATCGCATTCGAATTCGAGCTCGAGGTCTAGGAGGACGCCCCCGCAGTCTCGGCCGCGGCTTATAATTACTTCGCCACGGCCCCGCAGACGCCGACGCCGACCGCGACGCCGTACGTCACGGCAACCGCCTACGCCACCGCATACGCCACCGCATACGCTACCGCCTACGCCCCGCCGCCGCCCCCCCGTGCGTCCGCGCCCGCGCTCGTCCCCCCGGCCCGCCTCCGGCGCCGTCCTTTCCTATCCGACCCGCCCTCCTTCCGCAGCGGTCCGCGCTTCGCCCCGGCTTGCTCCCGACCGTTCGAAGCGCGCCTCTTCTCATTGCGCGCTCCGCAGCCGCAGCCGCCCCGGCCCCAGTACACGTACTAACTGGAAGGCGGCGACGTCTAAAGACGAGCCTCGAACGCCCCCGCCGGCCGCGGGCCGCGCCCAGCGCGTCTGCCCTGCGCTACCATGTCCTGCCGGGCCCTGTAACTCGCTGTAAATATTCACCGTCCCCGCGAGTCCTAGTGGCATGCCGCCAGCATTCGCGGCGCGCATTCGGAAGGCAGAAGGAGTTCATTCAGCTTGCTTGTTCAGTGCTTATACTGATGAACGCACTGGACAGAAGGGTTGAAAAGATCTGAACAAAGCTTAAGGAGTCGAATAGCTATAGATCTGTGCAAGACGACAGCTACTAGGCTAGGGAACGGGCGTTGCCTCCCCGTGGGACTGGTGCATGAATGAAGTACTGAATCTAGAGCTGTATACGCGCTATCTGCATCAAATTGAAAAGGGTTCTGCATGCTGGACTGCAAGCGAGGAAGAGGCCTAGCGCATGGGCTGATCGTCAGCGCCGCCCTCGCCGATGGGGCCGTACCTGCAGTGCAAGAGCAAACTCAAAACTCAGACGGGACAATCGCGGCGCGGGACACGGCTGCAGCGCGGCGGACGCACGGATACATGGCGTGGGAGAGGATGGGGGCGCGGTCCTCCTCGCGCTGCATCTCGCTGTACAAAGAGAGCCCCAGGGGCCGAGCGAGGAGCGGCTGCAGCTTCTGCATGAAGGTCTGGACCTCGCTCATCTCCTGGTGAGCGTCGACGGCCTCTTCGTCGGCGTAGCGCTCGAAGAAGACGAAGCGGGCGGGATTGGAGGCGTCCCGCTCCAGCTCGAAGGTCTCCATGCGCCCGGCCGGGATCTCGACCTTCCGATTCCAGGCCGCGTACTCCGACAGCATCTTCGACACGGCGTCGGCGTGCTCGTCCTTCGCCACGGCCTCCGTGACGAGGGAGAGGGCATTGCGGAAGGCGTAGAACTCCAGGTCAATCTCGCCCTTGTCCCACCTCGCGCCGGTGTACTTCCGAACCTCGTCCTTGCTGGCACTGTCGGGCGCGTACGGCACCGTCGGGAGGTCCATCCCGCTCGCAGAGACCGAGAATTCGAACGTGCGGGTCGGGGCGGCCCGCATCGCCCGGCTGACCGGAGCCGCGGCTCCGGCGAAGAACAGCCGCGGCCGGACGCGTACGTCCCGGTCTAAAGTGCAGAGGGACGCGCTAGCCGTCGGCTGGGTCCGGCTGGGGGCGACTGCGGGGGCGAGAGCGACGAAGGCGGCCATCTTCTTTCTCCGATTCGATCTTGTATCTATCCGGGTACAGGATAGAGGTACAAAGAACCCCCCCTCAGCGGCGCAGCGCGCCAGAGGCATGGACCTCTACGAGGGCGGAGAGGGAGGAGGAGAGTTCTCCGTCAAAGGCGGGCTGAAGGTGCTCCGCAAACTCGGCTCCCGCGCCCCACGCGCCCTGGCGGGCTAGCGTTGCCGCTTGCCCCGCCGCCCCGTGTTGCTGAACCTAATTGCGCTTCTCTTACCGCAGTCTGAGGAGGAGATAGAGCGCTTCCTGATCGATGAGACCCTCGGAGAGATTGAACGCGCCCTGAGCTTCTTCAGCGGCGGACAGCCGGTGCAAATCCTAGCTGTGATCAACGACCTCGCCCGGCTGTTCCGCAAGTTCCCCGATAGAGTCAACGAAGTGCTGAACCCGGCCTTGGTGCGGCCTCCCGCTTTAGCTACGCAGCTCGCGCAGGCGCTTGTGCCCGCGCTGAACGCCACGCAGGAGTTCTTGAATGGGGCGGAATCGGATCTGCAGATCGCGGCGGCCCAGAGCTTCAACACAGTTCTCAGCGAGAAGCTGGTCCCCACCAAGGCCGTCGAAGAGGCGGTGCTGCGGACCTGTCTGGCAATGCTGGACAAGCGGGACTTCGATGTGGCGGAGGTGTGCTGCGTTCTGCGCCTTTGCCAGACCGCTCGGCCCCTCCGCTAACGCGCCCGGCCCTGCAACGAGCAGGCCTGGCTCCCAGTGCTGTTCTCTATCATGGAATCCCTGCCGAAACGCATCTTGAAGCAGCAGGTTTGTTTTGCGCGCCCGCGGCGCGCGCGGCGACGCCGACCAGGGCGCGCCCAGATCGTGAAGATGGCGCTGGCGAAAGGAGACATCACGGAGAGCGTGCAAAACCGAACGATGTGCTGCCAGATCCTGGGAAAGCTCGCGGCCGTGCTGGAGGGAGAGACCATCGACGACGCTTTCTTTTCGAAGGCGATGACCCTGTGCCAGGTTCCCACCCCCGCCCCTGTCTCCCCGCCGGCGCCCAGCCCCGCGCGGATTCGAGCCCCGAGGCAGGACACGGATTACGAGGTCCGCATCTGCATGTGCCAGCAGCTGAGCGCCATCGCGCGGAGCGTCGGGTGCGCCGGGGCGGGCCGGGCCGGGCCGGGCAGGGCGGCGGCGGCTGATGCGGGGCGCGGGGCGTGGGGCGGCAGGCTGGAGAGGACCAAGGGACCGCTGCTGAACGAGCTGATGGAGCTTCTGAGAGACGAGGAGGCCGAGGTCAAGGAAGCAGCCTTCCAGGCCCGCCCGCCCGCCTTCGAGCCCGCCCGCCCCCGCTCTTCTCCGCTCGGCTGACGGTGGGATCTCCGCAGGCTGTGGTCGCGCTGCTCGACTTCTTGGACAAGGACACGAGGAAGCAGCAGATCCTGCCCCTGATCAAGCAGCACTGCGCGGCGGGGATCGCGGCGGCGCCGACGCAGCAGCAGCAGGCGAGCCTGTCGGCCTCGTTCGCGTCGCTGGGCGGGGACGACATGGCGCGCGTCGTCGTCGGCTCGATCGGGGAGATCCTGACGAAGGCGGGGCCGGACCTGGAGGGGGACGAGGAGGGGCAGCTCCTCTACGACTTCTTCAAGATCATGTCCCAGGCCCGCCCGCCCCGCCCCGCCCCGCCCTCGCTTCTCTCTCTCTTTCCCTCTGCCTCTTCTCCTTCTCTCCTTCTTCTTCTTCCTTCTTACGCGGCGGGTGCAGCGGCTGGACGCCGAGTCCCGGCGGCTCTGCGCGTGGAACTTTCCGGTGCGACCGACCGGACCGGCTCGCGTGGGGCCCGTACCCGTCCGGCGCCTGACGCCCGGCGCCCGGCGCCCCCGCAGGCCGTCCTAAAGAGCCTCGGCGCGAAGAAGTACGTCTGGTACACCAACACGTGCGTGCTTCCTCCCCCCCCTCCCCCTCGTACCCCCACCTCCCCCGCCCCCGCCCCCCCCTCACCCCGCGGCCGCCAGGTTCCACCCGCACTTCGTGAACTTCTGCACGGACCCGAACCCGCTGGTGCGGCGGACGGCGGCGGCCGGCTTCCACGAGATCGCCTCGATGCTGGGCAAGGAGCGGGTCGCCAAGTACCTCAGGGAACCGTTCCTCCGGCTCCTCCAGGACGACAGCGTCGACGTGCAGGACGCCATCATGGAGACCCTCGACGCCACGCTCCCGCTCTTCGCCGTCTCCTCCGAGGAGCTCAAGAAGCAGGCCTACGGCGAGATCCTCCCCGCCGTGCTGGCCCTGGAGCAGGCGACGGCGCTCAGCTGGCGGCGGCAGGTCAAGCTCCTCTCCCACCTCGACAAGCTCCCCGCCTTCTACGCCTCGGAGACGATCTACGACCACATCATGCCGCTGCTCTTCCGCTACATGTCGACGGGGGCGAACCCCGTCAAGGTCGCCGCCACGCGCACCGTCTGCGTGCTCGTCCGCAAGAACCGGTGGCGGCTGCAGCGGGCCGAGCTCGTGCAGCGGCTCGTCCGCGACTTCGCGCGGGGCCGCTCCTACTGGCTCCGCTCCACCTTCCTCGACCTCTGCTCCTCCGTCCTCGCCGTCTTCTCGCGGCGCTTCTTCAAGGAGTCGTTCCTGGAGCCCGCCCTGGACCTCTGCGGGGACCCCGTCCCCAACGTCCGCCTCCGCGCCTGCGGCCTCCTCGCCACCTTCAAGGGCGTGCTGCGCCTCCCGGGGGACTCGGCGCTCCTGAACCGCCTCAAGGACTGCGCGTCGCGGCTGCGCGGGGACAAGGACCGGGACGTGGCGGCGGCGGCGGCGGCGGCCGAGGAGCGGATGTGCAAGATCCCCGTGCGGACGACGATCCTGGGCAAGGACGGGCAGCCGCTGCCGAGCCCGCTCGACAGCGCCGACGACGCCGTCGACGCCCAGCGCGCCGCCGAGGAGGACCAGATGATCGCCGACGTGCGACCCCGCCGCCTCCGCCGCCGCTCCCGGCGCCCCGCCCCGCCCCGCGCTGACGTCCTGTCCAGGAGGAGAGCGAGATGGCTGCGGACAAGGGCAAGCCCGAGTACGGGCGCCGGCGCTACACCGTCGAACCCCAGAAGGGCGGGTCAGGCTCCGCGGGGTACGCCCGCCCCGGCGCCGGCGCCGCCACCTCCGCCGCCGCCGCCGCCTCCGCCTCCGCCGCCGCGGGTCTCGGCCTCCGCCCGTCGGCCCTCGCCGGCGCCGCCGCCGCTGCCGCGGGGCCTCGCGGCCCACCGCCCCGCCCCCTCCTTCCCCTCCGCCTCCGGCTCCTCCGCCGTACCCTCTCCGCCTCCGCCTCCCTCTCGACGGCCTCCGCCGCCGCGAACGCCCGCGCGGCGGCCGCCGCCTCCGCCGCCCCGCGCCGCCCCCCGTCCGGCAGCACCGCCGGCGCCGCCGTACCCCCTCCAACGGGTACGCCTCCGCCCCGCCGCCTCGTCCCTCGCCTCCGCCTCCGCATCCGCCGCCTCCCGCCCGCCCGCCGGGCCGGCCCCTCCGCCCTGCCCTCCTCCGCCGCCCGCCCCGCCGTGCCTGCCGCCGGCCGCCCCGGGCCCAGGCAGCATCACCCCGTCAGTCGCCGCCGCCGCCGCCGCCGCCGCCGCCTCCGCCTCCGGCGCCTCCTCCTCCCTCTTCGCCTCCCCCCGCACCAGTGCGCCCGGCCCTCTGCTCCCCGCGCGCTCCAGCCGCGCCAGCACCGCTGACCTCGCGCAGGCGCGGCCGGCGCGGCCGGCGCGGGGCCCCCGCCCGGCGGCGGCGCCAAGAGCGTCACGGCGGCGTCGGCCGCGTACGGCGTGGCGCCCCGCGCGGGCGCGCGCTCCTCCCCGCCCAACACCCCCTACGGCGCCGTGAGCGGGCCCATCGCGGGCGCCGCCGGCGCCGCCAGTATCCTCTCCAAGCCCTCCCCCACCTCGAGCCCGCCCTCCACCGCCCCTGGGCGCCCGAACGGCTCGGGCCCCCCTCCCCGCTCCGGATCCATACCCCCCATCCCCAAGTCAGCGCCGGCGACGGGGAGGCCCCCGCTGGTCTCGGCCGGAGTGCCCGCCTCCCGCCCGGTGCCCGTCACCGCAGGGCGCCCCGCGCCCCCGCCGGCCGTCCGCCGAGAGACCCCGCCCCGCAAGCGCTAGCCGCGGCCCCCGCCCCGTCCCCAGTCCCCCAATATCCAGGGAATCAGAGCACATCCCGTTGAGCTCGGAGCCGCGCGGAGGGGGACAAGCATTAAATTGAAGAGGGTCGGGGAAGGAGGAAGAGGGTAATTATAAGGGGAGAGAGGGGAGCTCGAGCTCGAGCGCAGCACATCATGATCAATTGCAACAAAATGTCGATTGGACTTCTGACGTCGACTTAAATTAATAAGAAACTGGGAGGGTTAACGTTGGAGTTCGAAAGGGAAGTGCAGCCTTTAGCTAGAACTGATGCAAACATGAAACCAAGTATGCAAGCATGCAACCTGAAACCAAGGTTTTGAAAACGATTCTAGTAATCGTTTTCAATGTTGACGAGCCACACTGCCGCATTCTTTACATATCTGCGGGAAGAGGTCAGGGCAGAAGCAAGATGGACGTGGGGGCAGCGGTGCGTACCGCGCGATGCCCGCCTCATCCCAGTAGTCGGCATACATGCGCGTGAAGCCTCCGTCGAGAACGGCCCGGCGGCCGTCGCGATCGTAGATAGCCGTCACGACGTTCCCCTCGGAGCCTCGGACGAGGGCGTGGAGGTGCGGGTGTGGCGCGATCGTCGCAATTGTATTGCCCTCGTAGAGACGCGCGACACCTACGTCGGGCACGATGAGGCAAGAACGAAAAAGTAGAAAAAGTGGCAAAACAGTACCTGTTGTGATGAAGTGTGGAACGAAGCCGCCAGCCCCAGGGGCTGCTCCCGACGTTGGCGTCCCTTTCGGAGCTGCGAAAATCGAAGTTAGAACTAGGGGACGAGGCAAAAGCAAGGGTTCAAAGGAGCGGGGAGAGAAAAGGGGTAGATTGCGCTAAAACGAGGGGTACAGTGTGCTAGAGAGGGGGGGCGGGGACCGGGGGGGGGGGGGGGGGGGGCTAGCCAGCGCCATTTTACGATGCGAGGGAGCACGGTGGAGTACGGGTGCGGAGCGGGGTCATGGCAAACGAGAGGGGGTACGGTGTCGGATGGCAATGAGGTCGCGATCGATCGAGAAAGGCAGAAAGAAGATCTAGAGGGGAAGGGGGATACTGTTTCGGAGGACATAGGGGGGGGGGGGGGGGGAGGGGGAGGGGGGATTCGAATGGGGTGGCAAGGGAGAGGGGGGTATGGGCTGAAATGAATTCGAAGTACCTTGCTGTACCACCTTCATACCCGGCAGGCAGCCGGACATGCTGCCGCCAAAGAGAGCCTTCGCGATCCGATTCGCATCGAAGTACCACGGATCGTTGTCGCCCCTGGAAGAAGAGTCAGAGCAAACAAAGAACAAAGAGCGACCCCGAATGAGAGGCAGCCCACCATATGTACACCCCTCTGCCCTCGCTGAAAAATCGGCGGATACGCTGGATGTGGGCGTCCGAGA
Source organism: Cyanophora paradoxa (assembly GCA_004431415.1). Lineage (NCBI taxonomy): Eukaryota > Glaucocystophyceae > Cyanophorales > Cyanophoraceae > Cyanophora > Cyanophora paradoxa. Next base: position 217,696 of record QPMI01000058.1, on the reverse strand, counting down.
GGCCGCGATCACGGCTGTCCGACGTGATCCAGAGCTGGCAGGAGCGGTCGAGGACGGCGCTGAACTCCTCGAGCGCGGGGATGCGGTCCGACCAGCGGTGGACGGTGAAGCCCTTCTCCCGAAGCGCCGCCTCAGGCAAAGCGAAGTCGAAGTCTTTACGAGTTCCGATGAACTCGTGCAGCACCGCGATGGTCATGCCGCGGAACGCGCTGTCCACGCCCAGGTCGTAGCTGCTGCCGAGCGCGTTCCCGTGCTTGTCCCGCGCCGCGCCTGCGATGTCGGTCTGGCCGGCGTGCTCCGAGTAGACGCGCAGCAGCAGAAGCGTGTCGCCGGATGTCAGGGGCGAGCCGGCAATCGGCGCAGGCGTCCCGTTCTTGAGCGCCTGCGGAGCAAGCGCGCGTATGAGCGAGACACGCAGAGCTTTCGAGCACGCGGGGCGCACCTTGATCTCAACGTTGCTGTCATCCGCGAGAAAGAGCCGCTGGTGCTCCGGTTTCACGCGGAAGACTCTTTCCACCGCGCGCTTGAGGTCCAGGCACGACGCGGCGTCGCCAAGTTGAACGTGCTGCATGCCACCGTCCATTGACATGACATGGAACACGTAGCCGGGCTCGCTGGGCGCGGCGCGGGCCGCCGGGGCGCTGCTGAAGAGCGCCACCGCGTCCAGCTCGCGCAACTTCTCCTCCAGCGACGCGCGGTCGTCCTCGCTGAAACCGGCCGTGCACAGAGAACAGTGCTTCGCCTTGGCCAGGCACTGCGGGAGCGCGTGGTCAGGTCCGGTCAGATTCGATCCGGTCCAGGTTGAGCGCGCTTACGAACCTGGACGCATGCGATAGGGATATGACCGCAGTTCAGCCTGCGGAGAACGTAATCGCCCGATGGTCGCTCTTGCTTGCACCGGCTGCATTCCATCGATATCGCTGGATTCCCGGACGAGACTGCGCGACCGGTGGCCGATGCCGGGGACGCCGCCTGACCGCTGTGGGACGCCTCCTGACCGCTGAACTTCGACCGAAAAGCTTAAGGGGGGGGGGGGGGGGGGGGGGGGGGGGAAGGGGGGGGCGGGGGCGGCAGCTGAGATTGTAGGTCAGGCGAAGGCGACCGCAGAAGTAAGGCGCGCAGCTCGCTCCCTCTGTCTTCGATCTTCGGAAAGGTGCTTTAGCCATCGTATTTGCTTGCAAGGGACGCCTCCAGCAAGCCAGCGCCCGTCAGGAGCACGCCCCATTTGCCGTCTAGCCCGCCCGTCCTTCGCTGGACGCCCGCCCGCTGAGCGCGCGCTGCGCAGATCTTGTGACCAGAAGGTTTACTGCTTCGTCGAACGAGGTCCGCTTTACTTGACCGCTCGGCGCGGTCGGCCGCGGCCGACGCATCCGGCGGCCTGTCCGGGCCCGCCATCTCGTTTTCTGAGCGCGCTTGACGCAAATCTTGCAGGTTTAAGACTTTCTGCTTCTCAAGGTTTCGTCAGGTGCCCGCGTCAGGTCTAGGCTCAGCGGCTCCGTCCGCGGCCGGCAGACGATGTGACCGCTCCAAGCTCGAGCTCGGGACCCGAACGCAAACAAGGCTGACGCGAACGCGCGCTTGCAGGCGACTGGAGCTCGAGGTGCACGCGAGCGCGGCCGAACGCGCGCGGTCCCGGTGTGCATCCACATTCGCCTCGCTCCAGCGGCCGCGCATGCTGATACAAGTGATGCGCGGCACAGATCACGCCCGACGAAACAAGGCCAAGGCCTTGGAAGGCACGTCGGGTCACTTGACCTGTCCAGTCAAATCGCCCTAATCATTAGCTGACGTTATCATCAGGAAGTCAGACCGACTGGATCCGGAGGCCGGCCTCGCACCACCGGCAGATTTCTGTTTGTTAGCTCGAGGTACATACTCTCATGATGATGATAATGTCGCGATAATGATGACACTGCTGTCAGGTCGGTCGTGATTGTACAAGCGTACTGTCTTTCCTCCTCTCTCACAAGTCCTTCAAGTCCTCCTCTCTTCGTAAGTCTTCCCCTTAATGCGCACCCGCCGTACACCTCCCCCGCCGCACCACTCCCCTTCCCCCCGTACCCCCTTCCCTCCTCCGCCGTACCCCATCTCCTCCCCTTTCCTCCGTACCTCTCTTTCCCCCACTGTATCCCCCTCCCTCCCCGCCGTACCCCCTCTCCCTCTCTGCCGCCTCTCCTCCCTTTTCCTCCGTGGCCCCCTTCCCGGCTGTACCTGTTCCCTATTCTCCCCCACTGTACCCCCCTCCCCCTACCGTACCCCCTCTCCCTCCCCGCTGTAGCTGAACCCCTTTACCTCTGAACCCCTTTACCTCCCCGGATCCTCCTTTTACCTCTGAACCCCTCTTCCCCGGCTGTACCCTTACCACATTCCCCCTTCGTACCCCCCTCCTCCCCTCGTTACCCGGAGTCGATTTTCTCTCTCGCCCACCCTCGAGCTCCCCCACCCCCTCTCGCTGTACCACTCTCGTTCTCCTGCCACCCCGCTCTCCTCCCCTCATCTCCCCCTCCCCCAGACATTTTAAATCAAATATAGACGTCCGCTTCCTCCCCTTCCTCCTTCCCCTTCCCCCGACGTCCGCTTCTCTCTCTCCGGTGTATGCCAATTGCAAGATGTCGTCGCACTTCTCAATTTCTAGATCTTCGATCATTCTTCGCTTCCTTCCTTCCCTTTTTTTGCACGCCGAGCTCTGACTGACTCCAACTGAAATCACGCGAAGGCCAGCAATGGGAAAGAGATCGAAGAAGAAGCCCAAGGTCAAGAAGAAGAGCACTACGAGGCCTCCATCTGATGGGTGAGAAATAATAAAACTCTGTAATCGTGGCCAATTGAATTTGTCGACTGATCAATATTCAGGTCATCTGCCTCTAGATCTCGGCTTGCCGGTACCAGTGTGCCTGCAATCGACTCGGAGTGCGCTCTTTCTGCTTGATTAATATTTCGATTAATTTTTGTTCTCTGTTCTAATTTCTTCTGCATCGATGAACCAGCACGTCGGAATCCGAAACGGGAGATTCAAGTTCAAGCTCAAGCTCAAGGTGGTTATATTACTTCAAATCTCATGATCAAGCTCAAAGTCGCCTCTAATCAACTATTTTCTGTGTTGCAGTGACGCCGGCGCCACGCCCTTGACGGATGTCCAACACGAAACGGCCGAAGCCGCACTTCCTGTTCCCACGTCGACTGTCAGCTGCACGTGAGTCAAGTCTCAACGATTTCTTTTTTTTGGCATCTGACGAACTTGCACATGCAGCCTTGCAGCTGCAACTGCAGCTCCAGTCCTCCCCAAAACGCGCAAGACGTGCTTCCTGCTTCTTCTTCCAATCAAGGCGGAAGAGAAAGGAACCTTTTTCGTTACTGGAAACACGCTCTCCCTCGGCGACTGGGGCAAGGACGAAGATCGTGTCGTGCAGCTGCACCATGTCCGCAAGTCGCTTTGGATCTCTGATGCTGTCGAACTTCCTGCGGATCAGCCAGTCGAGTACAAGTATATCTCCCTTCCGCATCCTGAGCGCAGCCAGTCTGTCGGGGCCAAGTTCGTCAAGTCCGCAGCAAAGTTTTTTGGCTTCAAGTCCGATTCTGGTTCTGTTGTTCATGTCTGGGAGGATCCGCCGGGCATCAATCGTGTGACACGCCCCGGACCGCTCCAATTCGATATGAATTTCCAGTCCAATCTAACCGACCTGAACATCTCCAACACGTCCGAAGATCCCACTGTTCTGTACCTGCGCCACATTATGTATTTGGAGGAGTGGGATAAATGGATCCCAGAGTCCTTCTTCTCTCTTCTCTCTGATCGTATCATGGCGCGAGTTGTACTCTTGCAGTCACTGCGCGATCACGTGAGCGTTTCAACTTCTGTCGTAAGCCTTTCAGCATTTAGTGATGCTCGCGCAGTTTGAAGTCTGGCGTTCTGGATCTCCTTACAATTACGTGAGGTTCGGAAACAAGATCCAGAATTTCTTATCGTTCGTCTGCGGTCACGTTCTCCGGCTTCCCGAGAGTCTGAATGGAATGAATGGTGCGCCCATGATCACTGAAACTCAATGAGAGTATTTAGCAATTATTAAGAATCCTTCGCAGCCTCTTTTCCCAGGCAAGAGCTTCGCGCAGACACTGCTTTGTTCCTTGCTGCATCTTGGCAGATGGTTTGCCTTGACATCATATCCATTATGCTTTTTATTTAAACTTATTGCTATTATAATGCGTGCAGATGCTGGACACGCCAAATGTGCAATTGCAGTATACGGTCCGCGGGCCTCTGGCTCTCATGCTTCTGTCATCCCTGTACCATGGCTCGAGTGCATTCCGAGACCTGCAGCTCACGGACGAGCGCAACAAGGCAGTTGCACAACAAACTCTGCTCTTTCTCGTTCGTACGGCTTCCGCTCTGGATCCGGCTTCTTGGATGTTCTCCATTGCTGCCCAATCAGCCCTGGGCCTCGACTTGTCATTTCTTCTCGATCTGCCGCAGACTTACTCGCACACCGATCGCGATCGTCAAGGTTTCCACGGGCACTTCGTCGAAACCGCCAAGGCCGTTCAACCTCATCTCGCACATTTGAGCTTCACCGGCTTCCTCAGTGTTCTGAAAGCGCTCTTCGTTCACGCTCCATCGATCAACTCGCTGGTCGACGTCGCTAATCTGTGGTGGCCTGCAGTGGAGAGAAGTCTCTGGGAAAAGCAGACATCAACCACTCAGCTACTCGCCCAGCTTCAGAGCGTGTTTCCAAACCGTAAATTCGTCATTCTGTCTGCTCTTCGTGGTGCTGCTCGACTTCAAGCTGTGCTCGATTGCTATGCACGGCTTCCCCGCGGGCTCGACCCCATTGTTGCGGATGCAGTGCAAGAGTTTCTCCTCGAAAAGCTCTCCGTTCGAAGCTCCGGCGCATTCTTGAGCATTCAGGACGTGCTGCCTTCCTTGATGCGGAATGATCTGTATGCTTCCTTGCTGCCTGATAATATCATCTGGCGGCCACTGGAGCTTGTAATCGAGTATTGTGATCGAGCCGACCTCAAACGCCATCTTCCTCTCTTGGAGCTCACTGCTGCTCGGTCTGGAGACAAGTCGATTTCACGGCTGATCGAGTGCACTCGTAAATTCCTCAAAAAGGCATTTGGTGTTGAAGCATTCAGCGCACGTGCGTTTCGTTTTGTCGAAAATTTTCTATTCTCCGTTTTGATAACACTTATGACACGCTTTTGTTGCAGATGCGAATCCTCTCTCAGTCTTCAACGCTATCGACCAACTGCCTCCTCAGGCTCGCCGCCATCCTGCTATTCTCGATTATGCATGGGAGGCTTGCCGGAAGCATACCGATGACGCTATACTACGTTCGGTCCGGTTCGCTGGCCGTAGTGACGCAACAAATTTGCGCTGGTGCGACGAGATCCGTGCGGCTTTCGTCAAAGGCTGCTCGGCCATCATCGCAAAGGCTGCCGAGATTCCAGACACAGCGGCCCTGGTGCTAGCGCACTTCCAATCAACCGACTTTTACGATCAGCGGTGCGTCTAACTGTTTAATGTTGCGCGCTACGTTCCTTACCTTTCTACGTTCCAGAATCCGGGACGAGTGTCTTACTTGTCTGTTTGACTCCATCCGCTTCCTCGATTTCGAGAAAGAGGACACTGTCGTGGCGCTCATCAGAGCACGTAAATTCTGGGCTGCTGCCCTGCAGCTTCGCGGAAATCCAGCTGTTTCCTCGAGCAAGATTGTTGCAACTGCCATCAAAGCCCTGAGCGCGCTTCGCCACTCTGTCGTTCAGCAAACGGTCCCGGTTCAAATTATCGAAACACTCGCAGCCTCCAACATCGACAGCTTTGTAGTGTGCTTGGAAGCCGCAGGTATTGGCATGGACCGCGGGGAGCTGGACAGTGCGATAGTCATCACACAGCGCCGTCGTAATGAGCTCAACGAGTTGGGAGAGATTTTTGCTGCGTGGCAAGTCGTAATGTTGTCCCAAGAAGACGGAGCGCAATACAGCGTTTGGCGCACAACGCTTTCAGAGGAGCATCACCATTTTCCCGACCGGTCTCTTGCCGAGCTTTCCGACACGAATTCCAGCAATTTGAATGCAGTTGTCTCGGCCTTCAATTCAGCTCTGGGACAACTTCCCAAGCCAGTATCACAGCTCTTCGCATCCACCGTCTTCCGCAACATTCTTCAGTCTTCCTACATCGATGCCTCTCGTAATGAGCATCAGTCGCATGATTCTTTTGAAACACGAATGGCAGGTTCTACCGTTGCGTCGTGGCTGCGTTACAAGGATCATATGACGGCTCTCATGCGGGACTGCATGCCTGTCAACGTCCACGTCTTACTGCGTTATTGGCAGCTCGTAACAGACGCCAACTTCATTGCTCGCGAACTGGAGATTGCCCAGTCGTTGCTTCCAGTTTTGAGCGCAAGTTCTCACATGTACGAGTTGTCTTCAATTGACAAAGTACAACAGCAGCGTCGCCGTGAGGAGATTGTGCGCAACATCGACGTCTGCCTCAAATTGTCATCGGTTTCAAGTCTTTGCCGGGACCTGCTTCACTGCTTCGACACGTTTTCTTGTGCTGCCAGCCAGCGCGAGTCTGAAGCTCTCCGCCGCACCGAGGCTCTGCTTTCCTCAGAAATCTTGACCGTTCGGGAAGCCTTGCAAGCGAAGTGCTCAACGGATCAGATCCTTCGAGATGTCTGTCCCGACTCGGCTGCCATTATCAAGACCATCGCAACCAAGGATGGACGAGAGCTTGTCGGGTTCTTGAACCGAGTTGGTCGTGAAAACGAGGAGCTGCGCCATCTCATCGATGCAGTTGAAGAGCACAACGACATGTTCTCCCATGCGGTAAGCTGATCGGATATCTGGCCTGATTATAACCACGCAACTCGTGTGAAACATTAGAGCTGAGCTTTTTCGCAGGAGAATTTCAAGGACCTAATCGATGTCCGACGATTCCTGCAGCCTCTACTCAAGCTTTCAAATGCATCAGCGGCGGACTTCGTTAAGGCCCTGCTTGATCGGCCTGGCAAGAAGGGCATGGCGATAAAAGTGCACGGCTGCAGCGTCAACCTGTACGGCTTGCAGCGCCTGTATGATGCCGTCGCAAACCGCAGTGAAGTGACGAAGAGTGCGGTGAAGGACGCAGTCGATCGCGGCGTGTACCGCTTTTCGGCGACGGCCGGCTCTGCTCGTCTCGATCTGGAAATCCCTTCTGAGCGCCCTGGCGTGGCGAGCCGCATCATCGACTTCAACGAGTTGCAGGACACTCGCAGCCGGGCACTGCTCATTTTAAGCTCGCGCAATCGTGACAGCGGGCAAGGTGGCGAGCAGGGGGAGCAGCTCGAATCGAAGGCTCTCTCGCAGCAGTTCATCGACGAAAGCTCTCTTGCCGAAGAGGTGCTCTAATTATTTTTCTGTCTTCTTCCTAATTCTAAAACCTCCCAATCCTAGGTTCTCGGAGTGCTTGTCGATTTACAGAGCCTCTCAGGAAACTACCGGGAGTGGTTAAAGACTGCCCGCGGGATGAAAGATCTGAAGGGCATGCTCGCGCAGCTCAAGCACCATTTGAAGAAGTGTTTGGCGGATCTGACTTCAGCCCGCGCTCGCAACTACTCCCTTCTCTTCTTTAGAGCTCGTCAAATCTGGTCAATCTTCGACTACATCGACGCAGCTGACGGCACCGTGACAGAAGAAGACTCAGTGCGGATCTCCAACCTTGTCCGGAAGTTTGAGCCCAGCATCGCAGTGCAGAGCGTCAAGTCGGCACGTTTGCAATGCAGAGCTGCGCACCTGCTGCGGGACACGGAGACGCCCGAGGCCTGTTTCGAACTAGTTGCCGACTTTGTATTCCGCTGCTTAGAGAGCAAGCAAGCGTCCGCATCGACGCCCCTCCCCCGGCCGCAGTCCGGCGCTGCAAACCATGCAGAGCACGCGGAGCGGGCCCGCCTCTTCATCGCGGCAGTTGACCGTCCGGAGCACGTTGTCAACGTTGTCTTCTCGCTCTGCATGAACGATGGCTGCATTCCCTCTCGCAGCCAGGTGCTTTTCTGCTCGCCTGCAACAACTCTAGAGGACTTGTTGCTGTTCCTCGATCGCTGCCGCAATGCGTGGAAGAATGGGTTCCACGATCGTCTCTTCTGTATCGTCAATGCCGAGCTGCTCGACTACCAGCTGCAGATCCAGCTCTCGGACCGCGTTCGTCAGCTGCAGCACGAAGCTGCATTCAACCCGTACCGACTCGCCGTCATCTGTTGTCGCCGCGGTGCAACCGGCGAGCAGTCGCAGATTCTCACCGATTTTACATCATCCGTTATTCCGACGGCTGGTCTCGGTCAAGAATCTCTGTGCGAGATTGCCGAGCAGCTACTATCTAATATCTTTATCTACACTTCGGCGGCGGCTGGCCTCGGCAAGTCCGAGGAGATTCGGCTGCAGTGCCTTCGACAGGGGCGCGAGAGGGTTGTCATTACCATCTGCGGACACATCAGCTCCGAATCGCTCGCTGTTCGTCTGAATGAGCTGACTTTAAATGCTTCCAGACACGCTCTGCACATCGACATCGGCCAAGTGGACTCGCCTCAGGCGCTGAACCTCTTTCTCCTCGAGCTGCTCTTCCTCCGTTCCGTTTCTGCAGGAGACGAAACCTTCCACCTCCCGAATCTGCCCGTGTTCATCGAGATTAGCAACACAGCGAGCGGCTCTCTCCTTCCAGCCCTATCGTTCTGCGGATGCCTGCAGCGACAGCACATCCAATGGTCAGTCGATCGCGTCGTGGTCAGCATCGCTCCGTCGAGCCCCGATCAGGTCGTCTGCAGGTGCGAACGTTGTTTAGTGTTTCGAAGCCCTTGAGCACTCGTTCATCGTTTTTGCAGGTACCTGCAGGCTTTGGACAGCGGTCGGCTGCAGGTTGAAGACATTCAGCTCGCTGGATCCGGCGCCCGCGCTGTTCCGCTGAAAGAATGCCGCGCTCTTCTGCGGAAGTACTTCTTTGAGCATCCTAGGGTCTCAAGGAACGCGTCTTTCTCGGCCCTACGAACTTTCATCCACGTGCTCGCATGCCAGCTCGTCTCCTTTTCCAAGAGCCCGTTCTTCAGGGTGCGGAACCTCGCGTACGCGATGCACGGCGCTTCAAGCGACGTCCGCGTGCTCCTGCTCGACTCCCTCGTCGACATGGCGGCCGAATTCGCCAGCCTCAAGCAAGCTCAGACGCCGGCACCAGTGCCTGGTCTTGGGGCAGCCGAAGACGACATCGATCGTTGCGTGGACCGATTTTCGCGCATGGTTCAGTGGTCGGCCGACGAGAACAACCATCTGCTTGTCCTCTTTCACCCCGTCGGCTCTTGCACGGCCCTCTACCGAGACCCGGCGCGCGTGCCTGAGTCTGTCAGGCTTCTCCTCGAGAGCCAGGTCAGCGCTGCCTTCCTGTGACTCGTGTTTGAATTTACTCACGCTGGCACGCAGTCATTCGGCAAGGATCGCGGCCTTCTTGACTATAGCAAGCTAAAGCCGATCGAGCTGCTGGATCACCTCCTTCGGCTGTTGTCTTCCAGCACGCGCGCAACCGACATTGAAACGGATGGTTACGTGATGACGCTCGACAACCTCCTCAAGATGGGCCTCATTCTGACCCGTGTGCGCGCCCGCGTGCCCGTGGTCGTCATGGGCGAGACTGGCTGCGGCAAGACGAGCCTGGTGCGCTATTGTCCTTCGGCGCGGCCATGCCTTCTTGATTTGACCCGGACCGCCTCAGGTCCGGTTCCTGGCAAAGGTCGCAGGAGTTCGATTTGAGGTATTGAACTTCCACGCTGGCGTCACGGATTGGCATATTGAGAAAGTAATTGAGGCAGCCGAGGAGCAAGCGTCCACTGGGCAGCCCGTCTGGGTCTTTCTGGACGAGATTAATACAAGCGACTCGATTGGCCTTGTGGGAGAGATCATTTGCCAGCACACCATCAAGGGCCGGCCCATCTCCCGCAACATCGCCTTTCTTGCAGCATGCAACCCGTACAAGAAGCGCACTCCCGCGGAGCTGGCAAAGCAGCAGCAGGCCGGCCTGAAGCTAAAGCAACGTGACGATCCGATGTCGAAGCTCGTCTACCGCGTGCACCCTTTGCCCGAGAAGCTGGCGGACTACGTGTGGGACTTCGGGTCGCTGACGCGCGCGGACGAGGAGCAGTACATTTGCGCGATGGTCGAGACGAGCGAGTTCTTTACCGATCCGCGCCACCGAGACTCGAACGTGACGGCAGGCCTGGTTGTGAGTCTTCTCGTGGCATCGCAGCACTTTATGGCCGACGTTGAAGGGATCTCTAGCATCAGCCTGCGTGACGTCCGTCGCTGCATCTTCCTGATGGGAAAATTCCTTGGTCTGCTGGCCCTTCGGGAGCACATCGACAAGGCAAACACGATGTCGACAGCTGTCGACGCGCTGACTGCGGGAGTGCGATGGTTATTCGCAAAAGTCGGGGCGGGTGCTGCAGATCATGATCACACGAAACCGCCCACTGCATCGATTCGCGTGCGGGCGGTTGTCTTGGCGCTGGCACACTGCTACCACAGCCGCCTGGCAGGGCGCAGCGCGCGCGAAAAGTATCGCGAGCTCCTCGCAAGATTGTTCAAGCCGAACACAACCGCGGACCATCTGATGCACATCATCCAGTGGGAGCAGTGGGACTACCTGCGGAGGATGGAGCTCCCTCCCGGAACAGCGATGAATGAGGCGCTTCTCGAGAACGTTTTCGTCCTGCTTGTTTGCATCATCCACTGCATCCCCGTCTTCCTCGTTGGCAAGGTGGGGCCTGCATCCTCTTTCGAGCGCTTTCTTTGTGCACTTACATTTTTCCAGCCCGGCTGCAGCAAGTCGCTCTCAATGCGCCTCATCTACTCGAATCTTCGCGGGCCCGACAGCAAGGACCCGTTCTTCCGCACCCTGCCACAGGTCTGTAATTCGGAATCGATATCTCCGTTCGCCGCGCCTTTCTGAGGTCTGCGCTGTTGCAGCTGTACTTCGTCTCGTTCCAGGGCTCCGAGCAGTCGACGTCGGACGGCATCCTTAAGGTCTTCGAGAAGGCGCGCAAGTACGGGTCACACCCGTCCGAGCAGGGAGCCGATGGCGACCGGGAGCGCCCGGCGACGATTCCGGTCGTGCTGCTGGATGAGGTCGGGCTTGCGGAGATCTCCCGCTTCAACCCGCTGAAGGTTCTGCACGCCCTGCTTGAGCCTGGGTGCGCTGCACGTTGCTTCTGTCTATTTAGAGAGCTGACGTTGGGCACAGGTACCCAAAGGTGTTTCCAGACGTGGCCGTCGTCGGAATCTCGAACTGGCAGCTCGACCCCGCGAAAATGAACCGGGCTATCCATCTCTCGCGCCCAGAGCCGGACGTCGATGATCTCTACAACACTGCCAAGGCGATTGTGGAGGGCTGGCGTGAGTCCGCTCAAGCAGCAGCCGAGAACAGTTATTTCGGGGGCACTGTTGAGCGGGCGACGATCCTCGACGACGCCCGGCTTCATGGCCTCGCCAAGGCGTACCACGAGCACCAGACGAGGATGAAGGAGAACCAGTTCGAAAACTTCCACGGCCTGCGCGATTACTACTGGTGGGCGCATCGTTGCTGTCGCTTGAATTGTTTCGCTTACGCACACTCAGCCTGGTAAAGCGCCTGGCCCGAGAGCCGCCGGGCACGCCCATGCAGACGCTCGAAACTGTCCTGCGCGCCCTCCACCGCAATTTCGGTGGCCTGTCGGCTCTTCCCACTTCAAAGCTGCGTGGGGGAGGATCATGGGAGCTCTCGCAGCAGATGGTCGATCTGTTCGTCAAGCACCTTGACCTCGAAGCAAGCGCAATTCCAGGCTACGTTCGTGCACGCCCTTCTGTGCTGGAGCTGATTCGCGAGAACTGGCTCGACACGGAGGCGCGGCATCTGCTCGTTGCGTCCGGCTGCGATGCCACGATGGGCATCCTGCAGAAGGAGCTCGCGCCCGTCCTCACCTTGCGCAACCGTAGCCTTGTAATCATCGTTGGTGCATTTTGGTGCATGTCTTTTCCCGTTCAATAACTGACTTGCCGTCCAGGATCCTCCTTCCCCGACGACATCGGATCGGAAGACTATATGTATCGGACGCTTAGTCGCATCATCTTGTCGATGGAGGCGGGCAACTGCGTCATCTTGAAGGACCTCAACGTGTATGGCTCGCTTTACGACGCCCTCAATCAGAACTACTCCATCGTCAATAATAAGCGCAATTGCCGCGTTGCGCTGGGCGCTTACTCGAACCCCATGTGTCACGTCGACGAATCGTTCCGTTGCATCGTCGTCATAGACCGCGATGACGTTGAGAAGCAAGGTCGGTTGCTGCTGCAGCGCTGCTGCTGTTGCTCCTCTGAACGCCGCCCTCGTGTGCAGATCCGCCTTTCCTCAACCGCTTTGAGAAGCAGGTGATTTCTTACGAAGACATCTTGACGGAGGAACAGCAGAGCCTCATTCGCACTCTCAAGCACTGGGTCAACGATATATCGACATGCACTGTGCAGGGGAGCAGCTTTGTCTCTGAGCATCCGGAGCGCTCGTTCTGCGGTTTTAATCAGGACACATTGCCTTCTCTTGTGCGACTTTACGCTGGCGAGCGCATTGAATCTCGCGAAATTGTCCTGGAACGATGCAAGGCGGATCTCATCGACACAATGACTGAGGATTGCGTCGTCCGGCTGACGCTGACTCGACTCGGCTCTGATCCCGATGCTGCCCGGCGCATCACGGAGATCTACCGCAGAGAACAGGAGCATGGATCGCTGGCGGCGTTCGTGTCAAGCGCTGTCGCGAAATGGAGCGAGCAGCCCGCCAAGCGGGGCGGGGCAGTCGGCATCACCTCCATCGTGTACACTTTCTCGCAGCCGACGCCCACGGTCAACGCCGGCGCCCTGCAGCCGTCGGTCGTCATCCTTGGCGCCATCAAGCGCGAGTCGGACTTCGTGTCTCGAATGAAGGCGTTTTGGAGCGCAGAGTCCGGCGAGGACCTGCTGGTCGTGCAGTGCTCGGCCCAGCTTGACCGTGCCACCATTCCGCTCGCTAAGTACCTGCTGGATCAGCACCGTGACGAGTACATTGCGGTGGCAGAAAAGACGGGCAAAGCACTGACGCCAAAGCACGCGCTCATCATTGTTCACCTCGACCGGTCCTCTGCTTGCAAGGCCGACTTCAGCCACCTCGGCCAGTGGCGCCAGACTACTGTCGACTCTCTCGATCCCGTCACCGTTGACGCCGAGGGGCGCGTGCCGCTGGTCATCGCGCCCCTCCTCGAGTCTTCGGTGGCGGAGCTGCTGCAGCGCGAGGGTGGGCAGGAGGGTGGGCTCCTGGACGTGCTGTTCGGCGAGGTGCTGCAGTGGGCCTTCTCAGCTGTCCGTTACAAGCGGTCAGACCTCGCCATCGACCACGTGAAGGGAATCATCTCGGGCATTCGCACTTCGCCTTCTGTGCGCACGTTCCTGAAAAGCCTCATCGTGTCGAGTCTGAAGAGCGACGCTGAATCCGACGCCTTCTGGGCTCAGCGCCTGGCATCCAGTTTCCAGGTTTGCTTTGCCATTCAGAGAGAGCTGTCTTGCCTTTGCCTTGCTTACAATAGCTCTGGTTACTTTGCAGGACCTGGCGATGTCCACGACGCTGGGGGCCGCCATCCTGGAGTTCTTGCGCCGCCAGATCCGGACGCCGCTCGCCAAAATTGTTTTTGCCCTCGAGCGGGAGGAGGCCCTCGCAACCCTTGTCGAGCGCCCGGACACGTTTGCCGCCGCGTGGTATCCCATCGTCACCGACCTGAAGCTGGACCTGGAGGACCTGTCCGCCATTCCAGCCCCAAAGGTCGAGGGCTACGCGGTGCAGGGGCCGTTCCCGCCGCGCCGCCTGCCCCTTTCGCGCGCTGTTTTAGCGCGGGTCGAAGAGTTTCGCGAGAGCTGCCGCCTGAAAATGGAGGCGCTGCGCCAGCGGCACACCGAAGACGGGGCGGACGAGGAGGCCGCGGAGGCGGCGGCCGAGGCCGACTGCCTGCGGGATCTGCAGGCGGCGATCGCGGCCGCCGCGCCGTCCGTCTTGCAGTCCGAGGCCTACGGCAATGTGGAAGACTACGTCGCCGACTTTGTAATCAGCGTGCGTCGTCTTGCAATCGGCGATCCGCTTGCTTTCTTAGTGCTGAAGCGACGCAGGTCGCCGCGACTTTGATGTCGGACACTTTCCGGCATCAGTTTCATGATGGTGCCACGTTCGATGGCAGGTCTCCGCAGGAGCTGCGAACAGCCGCCAACGTCGTCGCGTGGCTCCTGCGCTCTCTGCACCCGGAGCCGTTCGCCAGCTTTGTGGAGGTGCACACGTTCTGGTGGCGTCGCGCCAAGGAGGCTTCTTCGTGCACGGCCCTCCTCGCTGCGTGCTCTCGCATCGTCGGCATGCAGGAAGTCATTGGCGACAGCGTGGCTAATGGCGCGGAGGCGACGCGCGTCTTCATCGCAGACCGCGTCTGCAAATTGGTGCTGGCGCGCGCGGGCGCCTCGCCCGACTGGCTCCAAGCCTCCCGCTTCGTCATCGCACAGATCTCGGCGGGTGGCCCCTTCGAGGTTCCGCCGACAGCGCCGATCCAGCTCCTGCGTCTCTGCACAGAGCTGGCGGGCTGCTTCAAGCAGCCGCAGCAGCAGCACCCGTGTCACGCTGATATCCTGCGGGCGGTCGTTGACCTTGGGCAGGAGGCGGAGGCTGACGCTACCGGAGCCCCGCTGCTCGCCTCGCCACCCTTCGTCTCCGGTCTATTGCGCGCCATCGACGGCCACGCGAAGCACATGGACGAGGTCGCACTCGACCGCTTCGAGAGCGCCCTTTTCGTTCGCTGCATCGAGACGGCCAACCACGTGGCGTTGGACTCGGAGGCTGCGATGGACCGGTACCGCGAACTGCTGCGCCTCGTGGCGGGGCGGCTGCTCGGCGCCCGCCCGCACCTGACGGCGGGCGCCGCCGTCGTCCTCCGCAACTTCCTCACGCTGGCTGCTGAGGACTACGCGGACGACTCGCGATCGAGCCTGCTGGGTCTCTTCGGCGACGCCGTCATTCGCCCTACCCTCGTCGCCGAGTCGCTTGCCCTGTCCGCCGTAGAGGGCGCCCTGCATGAAGCCGCTCACCCCGCCGACAGCGAGGCATGGGCATTCGTCTGCGACGTCCTCCTCCTATCGCATTACTCTCGGATCGGGCCGGACGCCTGCGCGGCAGGCAGTCGCACATCGCGCGAGCTTGCCAACTGCCTCCGCTCGGCCTGCCGCACCCTTGCTATTGATCCCGCCATTTCAAGCAGCAGACCGCTCCGCCTGGCGATGGCCGCGGCATTTGTGCGGGCGCTGGTCCGCGCCGTGGCAGCCTTCCTTACGCCCAACAGCGGCCGCTTCGACCTGTGTGAGCATCTCGAAAAGGCGCTTGAGGAGGCGCTGGACTCCAATGCGCCGCGCGTGGAGGCGGCCAAAGTGGCGCTCCTGCGGGCCGTGCGGCAGCAGGCGGACGGCCTCCCGCTCAAGGAGCTGCGTGCCCACTGCGGCGAGGTGCTGGACAAGCGCCTGCCCTGGATGGGCCGCCTCCCGTGGCGGCGCGCGGCCACCTCCCGCCTTGACGTCGACCCCTTCGCCGGCGACGAGCAATACGACGCGGCGGATCGCGCGCTCGACGCTTTCGTAATTCGCGAGGTGCGCACGCGGCTCCGCACTGGAAAGCGATTGGGAATCCTCTAAATGTAAATCCTCTAAACTTCAATCAGGCCCGCGAGGGAGTCGAGGAGCTTGTCATTGCAGCGCACGACGGCGACGCCGCCGCCAATCGCGCCCTTCTGCAGGCCGCACTCGCCCGCTTCTACCTTTCCCGTGGCTCTGCTGCACTCACGGACCGTGAAACCACCGCGCGCACTGTCCTCGTCGACCTGCTGGAGGCCCGCCCGCCTCGTGGCCAAGCCGCCTGCATCCTCCGGACACTCCTCGCCCCCGAGGCCGCGCCAGCATCGGGCGCTCTCGCGCTGCCCCGGCCTAGCTGGATCGATGTTGCACCGGGCTGTGACCTCTTTGACCTCCACCTCGCCGCCCTTTTCGCCCACGCGGCCTCCGTCTTCACGGTCGACGGGCCCGACGCGTCCCCGTTCCACGCCATTCTTGCGGACCCCGGCCGCATCTCGCAGCTATTTGTCCCGGCCGCCCCCTCCAACGACCAGGCGATGCTTGCCCGCGCCTTGAGGAGTGTCAACGGAGAAAGGAACCAGTGGTACCGGCACTCCTGCGGCTTCTGGTGCGCCTTTTTGCAATGCCTCCGCGTTTTTGCGACTGTTCTGGCTGTCTGACCATTGTGCAGGTACTCGGTCGGCGCATGCGGGCGACCGATGCAGACGGTGCGGTGCCCAAACTGTGGGCTGACGCTGGGGGGCATGGACCACGTGCCGGCGACCGGCAACGAAGCCGCCCAGCCAGCGGTCGACCCCGACCGTCCTGGCATCATCCCTGAGAACCCTGAGACGCTGCGCGCCGCGGGGCACACGGAGCGCGAGCTGCACCCCGCTGCCTTCCGCGTCCTGCACCTCCTGACGTACCTCTCGCTGGCGGCCGCCGCCCGCACGGGCGTGCTGCCCGAGGACGCTGGCCGCGCTCTTTTCTTCAACGGCGACGCGAAACACTGCCTCGACATCGTCGCTGGCGACGTCGGCGCGCTGTCGCGCATCCTCTCGGCCGACTACGCGTCCATCTGCCTCGCGGTGCACGGTGTCCTCCGACGCTTTGCGGCGGAGCTGGAGGGCGGGCGCGCCGCCTTCCCGCATGCCGCAATGGCATCGCCGAAGGCCCGGCGCGACTTCGAGCAGGCCTTTGCGCGGCGGTATGTTCAGCCGCTCATCGAGAACGGCGCCACGGCAGAGGCGGCGCGCGTGCGCGAGGCGTGCCGGCCCAGCGACGCGGACCAAACCGCCGCGCTCGAGGCCGAGGTGCTAGAGGACTTCGGGCCGCTGCTGCAAAACGCCAACTACGCACCACGGTTCCTCCCACGCATCTTTTCCACTGTCCACGCCGGCTCTGCCGACGGTCTCCGCGCCGCCTTCCGCCTGCGCCCCGAGAACGCAAGGCGCAACCCCGTCCTGGCGCTGCTGCTCGAGCACGAGGGCAGCGTTGGGGCGCTGCGGCGCATGTGGGCGCTCGCGAGGTGGTCGTGCGAGGTGTCGCGGCGACTCGAGCACAGTGTCACGCGCGCAAATGCGGGCGCACGTACGATCGGGGACTTCATCGATTACGAAGATCGCGATCCTGAGCAAAAGCGCCCGCGATTGCCGGAGGACCGTCAGTTTCTGGAGGCCTCCTTCGAGGCTTTTGCAGCGGCGTGGAACGAGCTGCGGCCCGAGGTCACGCGCTTTGAGTGCACGGAGCTGACGATGCCTGAGATGACGCGGCACGCCGCCCTCGCGCTCTGCCTCCCGGAGCGCAAGGACAGCGGGTTTGCGCCCTACTGCTCGCCGCCCGATTTCATCTGATCTGCCCGCAGGCTCTTCCTTTGCATCGGGCTGGACCAGGTCGCGTGCGTGCAGAACTTCCTCCTGACTGAGGCGGCGGCGCTCGCGCGGCGGGGCCACCCCGCCGTCGCCTTCCTCGCCACCTCCGCCGCCGCCTTCGGCGAGGTCGCCATTCAGGTGCACTGTCGTGTGCGCTTGCGTGATGGTCTGAGGAGCTTAGGAATCTGCAGGATGCAACGGAGGCGGACCTCTGCACGTTCGACCTGGACGACGAATTCGCGCAGCGGCACGCGCTACCATCCCTGGCCCTCGCCCGCGCCGGCCGCGGGGCCGTCGCCTACGACTTCGGCGCGGCGGAGGCGGCGCTGGCCGCGCGCGCCTTCGCGGGGCGGCGGCTGCTGCAGGCAGACCCTGAGGACCGTTCCCGCGCCCTCGTCCGCCCCTTCGTCTACCACCTCGAGCTCTTCCCCAGGCGCTACCTTCCTCCAGTGCTGTTTTGTTCCTGCGGCTCACGTGCCGCGCAGCGCCGGTATGATAATGGAGGAGATCCACGGGAAAGTGCCGCAGGAGCCGCTCGCGCGCGAGAGCGTCGCCGCCCTCGAGGCGCGCCTTCACTCTTCCGTTTCGCTGCTCTGCTCTGAAGCGGCGTGCAGGCCGACAAGGAGCTAAAGAAGCAGCGCCAGCGGCTCATGTCCGCGATGGACGTCATCCTTTCCACGGTCCGCCCTCACCGCTCAACTCTTTTAGAGCGCTTCTGACGCCGCCGCAGCTGAACCGGGTGCCGGGCCGGTGGCCGGAGGAGCAGCTGCTGAGCGAGTTCGCGCAGCAGTTTGAGCGGTATTCCCTGGAGGAGTGGCTCCTGACGCTACCCTCGGTCCGCGGCCTCGCGCTGAAGCACGTCTGCGCCCTCTACGAGGAGCTCGAGGGCATCTGCTGCGAGGCCCGCCGCTTGCTTTTTCGAGAAGATTGCTGCACTCACGCCCGCGCAGGCGGTTGTGGAGGGCGTGGCGGACCAGTTTAAGGAGCCGCTGCCCAAGGGCGCCGAGCGGACCCTCCACGAGGGCCTCGACACCGCTGCCGCGCCCGCTGCGGCATCGTCTTCTGAAAGCGCACCGCCGCGAGTGCGGCTGGAGGACCTGCGCGTGGCCCTGCGGCGTTTCATCTTCCGGTACCTGGCGGGGAC
This sequence comes from Cyanophora paradoxa, assembly GCA_004431415.1. Lineage (NCBI taxonomy): Eukaryota > Glaucocystophyceae > Cyanophorales > Cyanophoraceae > Cyanophora > Cyanophora paradoxa. Next base: position 199,027 of record QPMI01000058.1, on the reverse strand, counting down.
GGGCGCCGACGCGGCGGCGGTGAAGCAGCCGCTGGCCGAGCACCTCAAGCGGGAGGACCTCTGGCGCCGCGCCGGCGGCAGCGCCCCGCCCGACGCGGCCCTCAAGGCCTGCCTCCACTCGGACCTCACCTGCGCCCACACGTACCACCTCTACAAGGCCTTGCAAGCCCTCTACAACGTGCGGCCTCGTCTTTTTCGCGCTTCGTTGCGCGTTGATATATAATTGACGCATTTTGCAGCGCGTGGTGCTGGGGGTGAGGCCCGCGGCAGCGGCGGCCGCCGCGGCCCTCGCGTGCACGAGCGCCAGCGCGGCGCGCATGGCCGCCGGCCTGCTGCCCGCCGCCGGCACGCGCCCTGCGACCTCTGCGCTAGCAGACGCAGCGGCACCCCTTCTCGGGGCGCAGCGGCCGAAGAATACGAAGAAAAAGTTTTCTTGAGGCTACTCGAGTTACTGTTAATACTGTTTCTTAGTCCCGTTTCTTAAGTATCGTTATAGCCTAATTAATATTAGCACGCCATTAGGGACCTCAGCGTTGCTTGTGGCCCTCTTCTGTGGTCGCGAGGATTGAGTCTTAGATACTTGTGTCTTAGACGGGTGCTTTTCTTCGTCGTTTGTTTCCTCTTCACTGATCATGAGTCAGATCTTGAGATTCAAAAGTTCGTTTTGGGCCTACCTGGGCCTACCTGGCTTCATTTTCGAGTGAATATTTAATATTTCATGAATGCGCCTGTACATGTCCTTCAGCTGCCTATTCGCATCTATTTCGCATCTATTTCGATGTCGAATTCGAAATCGATTCAATATAATGATTTTGAACCGCATCACGATCACGATCAGCCCTCTAGATCTAGGTCTGCGGTCGGTGCATCAGCGGCCGGTCGCCGACCAGGCGCGACCAGCGCGGCCGGCGGGGTACCGGTCGGCAGGGCCTCTAGATCTGCTCCTCGCCCCAGCTGCGCGGCGACAAGGACCGGGACGTGGCGGCAGCGGCAGCGGCGGCCGAGGAGCGGATGTGCAAGATCCCCGTGCGGACGACGATTGATATCCTGGGCAAGGACGGGCAGCCGCTGCCGAGCCCGCTCGACAGCGCCGACGACGCCGTCGACGCCCAGCGCGCCGCCGAGGAGGACCAGATGATCGCCGACGTGCGCCCCCGCCGCCTCCGCCGCCGCTCCCGGCGCCCCGCCCCGCCCCGCGCTGACGTCCTGTCCAGGAGGAGAGCGAGATGGCTGCGGACAAGGGCAAGCCCGAGTACGGGCGCCGGCGCTACACCGTCGAACCCCAGAAGGGCGGGTCAGGCTCCGCGGGGTACGCCCGCCCCGGCGCCGGCGCCGCCACCTCCGCCGCCGCCGTCGCCTCCGCCTCCGCCGCCGCGGGTCTCGGCCTCCGCCCCTCGGCCCTCGCCGGCGCCGCCGCCGCCGCCGCGGGGCCTCGCGCCCCACCGCCCCCGCCCCTCCTTCCCCTCCGCCTCCGGCTCCTCCACCGTACCCCTCTCCGCCTCCGCCTCCCTCTCGACGGCCTCCGCCGCCGCGAACGCCCGCGCGGCGGCCGCCGCCTCCGCCGCCCCGCGCCGCCCCCGTCCGGCAGCACCGCCGGCGCCGCCGTACCCCCCTCCAACGGGTACGCCTCCGCCCCCGCCGCCTCGTCCCTCGCCTCCGCCTCCGCCGCCGCCGCCTCCCGCCCGCCCGCCGCGGCCGGGCCCGCCCCTCCGCCCTGCCCTCCTCCGCCGCCCGCCCCGCCGTGCCTGCCGCCGGCCGCCCCCGCGCCCCGGGCAGCATCACGCCGTCGGTCGCCGCCGCCGCCGCCGCCGCCGCCTCCGCCTCCGGCGCCTCCTCCTCCCTCTTCGCCTCCCCCGCACCAGTGCGCCCCGAACCCCTCCTCCCGCGCGCCCCAGCCGCGCCAGCACCGCTGACCTCGCGTGCAGGCGCGACCGGCGCGGCCGGCGCGGGGCCCCCGCCCGGCGGCGGCGCCAAGAGCGTCACGGCGGCGTCGGCCGCGTACGGTGTGGCACCCCGCGCGGGCACCCGCTCCTCCCCGCCCAACACCCCCTACGGCGCCGTAAGCGGGCCCATCCCGGGCGCCGCCGGCGCCACCGGTATCCTCTCCAAACCCTCCCCCACCTCGAGCCCGCCCTCCACCGCCCTTGGGCGCCCGAACGGCTCGGGCCCCCCTCCCCGCTCCGGATCCATACCCCCCATCCCCAAGTCGGCGCCGGCGACGGGGAGGCCCCCGCTGGTCTCGGCAGGAGTGCCCGCCTCCCGCCCGGTGCCCGTCACCGCAGGGCGCCCCGCGCCCCCGCCGGCCGTCCGCCGAGAGAACCCGCCCCGCAAGCGCTAGGCGCGGCCCTCGCCATGTCCCCAGTGCATTGGATTGGATTGGATGGTAAGGGGAGAGAGGGATCCCCGGAGAGGCTGAGTGGGGAGAGCTCGAGCGCTAGCTCGATCGCGATCGAGACCGTCGGACGCAACGCAGCGCATAAAAATTTTATTCATCGATATTGATCATGAGCAGCTTGCAATTGACTTCGAAAGCTTGAGGGATGTGATGTGCGCATGCAGCCTAGAGCCGATGCAGCATGCAACCTGCAGCTGAAAAGAAAATGGCGTGGCCCGTTGGCCAGCGTGCGCCGCCACCTTGCCAGGAACCACTCAATTGCAAGAATGCACGCTTTTGGCCCACACCCGGAACCAGGGCCACGCCACCCGATCGTCATCCTAGCGCGAGATCAATTTTCGAAATCGGTGGGAGTTAAAGGGCGGGGTCAAGTTGGCGGGTCCCACATTGAGGGGGATACAGCAACTCTTATATAAGCACAACGAGCAATATTAATATTAATATTAATGCGCACGCGCATGCCGATCTCAACCGGACACCGAGCCTCGGAGCGCGCTTGTGCGGTGCAAGCGCGCGCCCGAAGATCGTTCTCGGCTTCTCAGCGCGCTTCTCAGCTCCGTTGAGATCATCGGCAAGAGCCTCGCGCCGCAGCCTAGGCCTAGGCCTGGCAGCGCCCGCGGCCGTCCCGCGGCTGACGGCCGGGCGAGCAGGTCTGGTGCGCAGGTCAGGTCGATCGGAACCGGGAGGAGGGGGGAGAAGCATTGGATTGAAAGGGGGAAGCCTTTTGAAGGGGGAAGCCTTTTGAAGGGGGGAAGAGGAAAGAGGGAGATGCTTGGTGGGGAGATCGAGCTCGAGACGGAGAAGACGAGGCGAAATTCAACATCGCACTGAAATTCATCGAGCGACGCGCTATAGCATCGATATCAACGATCGAAATGTGGGACGAAGCCCGCGAGGTATAGGCCTCTGGATCGATCTGGGCCCGGAGCTCACTGCGGGGGCTCTCTAGATTTAATCTCATCGGCGCTCGCGATCGCAGAATGCGGAGTTCGATGACAATCGCGTTACCGGCGCCGGCGCCCTCGCGGAGGGCAGATTTCAGCTCGAACAGGCGCGCTGCATGCATATGCGCCGGCGCTCATCGCCGACGAGGCTCTCGTACACGCAGGAAAATCAGCCACCGCGCCGCCCCAAGCACCAGATCGAATACGAGGTGCTTTAGATCTAGATCCAGCTGCTGTTCGCATAATTCTTCGGCGCGTTAAGATCTCATCCGGCAGCCGCGAATCCCCGCTGAATTTCGGGGCGCGTAGGAATTTCTGGAGCTGAAGGCTCGCGTCGCGGCGGACGAGCGCGCGATGCGGACAATGCTGACGCACATCGACGGCCACCAGAATTCGACGGACAGCTGCCTCAACAACGCGGGCGATGCTCTCGGCCTGCGTGCGCGAGAAAATCGAGTTCACGAGAAATTAATGATCAAATTGATCTTCGATCGATATCGAATTAACGACTTCGAATTTGAACCTCGGCGCAGGACTGCCGCGGCATATGCATGCGCAGAGCACGCATCGGGATAGCGCCGCCGCCGCGCCGAGCCCGCGACCGCCGCACGTGATTGATACCGCCCATGTGGATGCGCACCTGGTGCGAGACTCTTGAGATCTAGATTTTATTCGAGCTGGACGAAAAACCGATCGCGCGTGCGCCTGTTCAGATCGATGCCTTCAAGAACAACCGGGCGGCGTGCTTCGTGACTTCGTCTGGGAGGAAGTTCCACTTCGCCGGCTGCCCGGCGCTCTACGAGGGGAGCCTGGAGCGCCCGGACTACGGCCGCGCGCGCCCCGGCGTCGCTGGCTTCTTCTTCGGGGACGAGGGCGAGATGCGCGCGTGGGCCGGCGGGAAGGGGCTCGAGGAGTGCCGCGTCCAGCGCGTCGCGAGCGGCTTCGCCTGCACAGCCCACGGGTCTCGACCGTGATCGCGGCCGCGGTTCTTCGGTCAGGCGCCGGCCAGCGGCCGGCGCCAGCGGGTCCCCCGGCGCCGGCCAGCGGCCGGCCATTTAAATTCCAAATTCATTCTAGATCTCTCTTCAAGGCTTGATTCGAATTCGAATTCGAAGGATTGTCCAATTCCGATTCCTTGGAAGATCTAAATCTCGCTAAGAAGAAGAAAATCGTATACATGCGTTAACTGACGAAAGGGCGATCGCGATCCGCGAAACTCGATTTCAATATTATGTACAAGCCGATTCATAAATGACAAGCATGTGTGGCCACTCGAATTTAGAGTCAGCGTTGCAGTTAATTGCAAGTTAGTTAGGAAGGGGCAGCAGCGACGAGCATCTTAGGCCTCGCAGTCGAGCTCGCGACCGCGAGCGAGCACTAGCCTCGCAGTGCTCTCGCCTAGCTATATAGGCCTGGCCATGGTACCATGCATATGGCCACTTCATCGGCGCGGCGGGCCTGCAGCTGGCCTGACTTGGCTTGGCTGGACCGTCGGACCCGGAGCTCGAGTACAGGCTGGCGCTGTACGCGCTGTACGTCGGGGGCCTGTCCCCTTCCGTCGAGGCGCCCCGTACCCCCGCCCCCCGCCAATCGCGAGCTCGAACCCGGACCCCCCCCCCCCCCCCCCTCGCCCCCGCCCCTCCCCGCCGCTCGCGAGAAGCCCGAAACCACCCTAGGCCTCGGCCTCACCCGGTACCCTTGATTGCATGCGAAGCAGGACTCGGAGAACGCCAATCAAAAGTTAACCGAAATGCAATTGCGGTCTACAAGGTGAAACTACGGCAAAATCAACGTGTGGGGCCCGGCCGGCCGCGGGCCGTCCTCACTTCTTGCCCTTGCCCTTGCCCTTCTTGCCCCCCTTGGCGTTCCCCTTTTTGGCCGGCTTGGGGGACGCCGCCGACGCCGCGGCCGCCGCGGCCGCCGCGGGCCGCTTCTCCTCTGCTGCCGACGCGGCGTCCGACTCGAATCCGACCTGCGAACGAAGGGGGGGGGGGGAAGAAATCAAAGCGTGAGTCACGCGGAGGGTTCCAAACGGGCGGGGGAAGGGGGGTGGGGGGGGCGGCGGCGGACCTCCGGCACGGCGCTGACGGCGCCGTTGGAGCTCCCGTTGCCGTTGCCGTTGCCGCTGATGGCGGCGGCGGGGACGGGGACGGGTACGGGGGCGGAGGAGGAGGGGGAAGAGGGGACGGCCTGCTGGACGGGACCGCTCTCGCGCACGTTGAAGAGCTGCCAGATCGACTCCTTCTTGATGTTCTCGATCTGCGCAAGGGCGCCGACCAGAGTTGGAAGGGAGACAAGACAGAAAAAAGTAGTCCCCAAAGAAGGAATCGGGGCGGGGCGGGGCGGGGCGGGGCGGGGCGAGGCGGGGCCGGACGGACTAGCCGCCTAGCTAGCCTCCGGGGCGCGGAACTAGCCGCCGACTAAAGGAGGCTCAAAAGGGGCTTAAAGGTCAATAAAGAGATGCGGAGGGCGGCGCAAGGCGGGGCGAGGGCGGGGCGGGGCTGGACAGCGGCGGGGCGGGGCGGGGCGGGGGCGCACCATGGTGTTGAAGACGACCTGGCTCTGGGAGCGGTACTCGATGAGGGGGTCCCGCTGGCGGTAGTACGCCAGCCGGTTCCGCTCCTGCAGGCTCCGCATGTCCCTGCGCGGAGACGAAGAGGCGGCGCGTGAGAAGAGGGGGAGGAGGAGAGGAGCCCGGGGCGGGGGGGAGCGCGGGCCGCGGGCCGCGAGGCCGCCCGACCGGCCGCACGGGAGGAACTTCTTCTCCTTCTTCTTCTAAGGAAGCTCTAAGCTCTTCTAAGCTTTTTAAGCTTTAAGCTTTGAGGAAGACGCTAATATGGAGTCTTCAAGGAGGAAGCGGGGCGGCCGGGCCTTAGAGGGGGGAAGCTTAGAGGGGGCCGCGGGGGCGCGTGCGCACCGGAGGTGCTTCTGCCACTTCTCGTCGCAGTTGGTGAGGAGCACGTAGCGCTCCAGCTCCTGCGCGGGGCGGGCCCGGGTCAGCTGGCTGGCTCATGGCGGGTCTTAAGAGTTAGCTTCTCAACCCCGGGCGGAGTAGCTGCATGCGCGCATGCCTTCATGAGGCCCGGGCGGATCTATAGAGCCTAGAGAGAAGCTTTGAGAAAGAAGCTAGAGAGCCTAGAGACGCGCAGAGCGGCCTCGGCCTCGGACTTGCTCGCCTTCATAAGGCCCGGGCGGATCTTCTCGACCTGCACGAACTTGGCGTCGTACGCCTCCTCGCACTGCGGTCACCCCGCGTCAGGCCGGAGGGAGGGAGCGCTCCCAAGGGCCGATCTCGAGCGCGGTTCTTAAGGGCGGGGGCAGGGGGCCGGGGGCCGGGGCAGAGGCCGCTACTAGGGCGGGCCGGGCTCCAAGGACCGGGCTCCAAGGGCCGCTCTTAAGGGCCGCTCCTAAGGGCCGGGGCGGGGCGGGGGGCGGGCCTTGGCGCAGAGGAGGTCCTCGAGCTCCTCCACGTCCCCGCACGCCGCCAGCTCCTCCTGCGCCCGCGTCGAAGAGCGGCCCCGTCCGTCAGCGGGCGGGCGGGCGAGGCGAGTTATGTGGCGAGTAATTAACCCAGCAACTAACGCTCTAGAAGGATCATATGTACGGTCTTATACGCTCCAGAAGGAAGGATCTCTAGAAGCTCTAGACACCAAACATGTTATTTATCGCTGCTTGACCCAGCAACGAACTAGATAAGTACGTATTCCGGACCTTGGTGGCGACGAGGAGGTCAGCTGTGAAGTAGCGGAGGACGTTGATGAGGCGCTCGGGCTCCCACGCCTCCCGCCCCGCGTACACCACCTCCGCGTCGGCGCCCTCCCCCACCTTCCTGCTCGCGGGGGAAGGGGCGAGGTCAGCGGGGCGATCGCGAAAGGACGATGTGAGCAAGGCAGCGGAAGGCGCTAGCTCTGGCCACGCAGTGGAGTCGGAGGCGGACGGTCGGCGTAGTCGATTCTAGGGCGGGCGGGCGGGCGGGCGGCGTCCCCCCCAGCCTAGCCGAGCCGAGCCGCCCCGTAGCCGGGGCCAGCCGCCTCCGGCCTAGAAAGCGCGCGGCGCGTGGCGGGGGGCGGGAACAGGGGCGGGGACGCGCCGGCCGCAGATCTCGGCGACGGCGAAGTGGACGACGTCGTCGATCCAGTCGCACACGACGTCCGCCATCGCGTCCTCGTCCGCCGTCAGGATCTGCGGGGGAGGCCGGGCGCGCGGGGGCGGGGTCAGCTTCTACAGCTTCCTCCTCCTCATCTTCTCGGGGCGGAGTACTAGTGCTAGTCTCGACGGCTCGACGGCTCGCTGGCCCGGCCGGGCCGGGCCGGGCCGGCTCCGTCTCGGCCGGTCCGGCTCGAGTTCGGCCGAGCCCAGGGCCGCGCGGCGTCCCCTGCTCCCCCGCTCTCGCACCTTGCGGCGCATCTCGTAGAAGGAGGAGCGCATGGAGGTCATCGGCTCGTCGAACTTGAAGAGCTGCTCGCGCGAGTCGAAGTAGTAGTTCTCAACCTAAAGGGTCAGACGGGTCAGGGGAGGCGTAGAAGAAGGCGCCCGCTACTCCGCTCCGCGTGCCTTCTTCTGGGCGTTGTCGAGGGAGGCGGTGAGGGTCTTGGAGGCGATGGGGAGCGTCTCGTCGATGCGCAGCGAGCGGAACATCTGCTGCATCTTCGGCCCTGCGAAGAGACGGCGTTGAGGACGGCGGCGAGCGAAGAGAAGAGAAGAAGAGAGAGGAAGGGGAGCGGTGCGGTTCGATCACGCTCTCGGTTTCCCATCATCGAGATCCTCTAAGAAGGGGCGGCGGGGGCCGGGGGAGGGGGAGGGGGAGGGGCGGGGGCCATGTGAACCGCCTTTTTGGGAAGGACTTAAAACTTATTAAGGGGAACCTTTTTGGTTTTATTTATATTCAGAAGGGCGGGGGCGGGGGCGGCGCGGACCGCCGAAGACGCGGAGGAGGTCGTCCTCGAGCGAGAGGAAGAAGCGCGACTTGCCCGGGTCGCCCTGGAGGGGGGGGGGGGGGGGGGGGGGAAGTGAGAGGGGCGGGGCGGGGCGAGGGACGAGGAGAGGGGCGGGGGCGAGGGGCGAGGAGCCAGATTGAAGGCGGGGCGGGGCGGGGCGGGGCGGACCTGGCGGCCGGCGCGGCCGCGGAGCTGGTTGTCGATGCGGCGGGACTCGTGCCGCTCGGTGCCCAGGATGTAGAGCCCGCCCAGCTCCACCACCCGCGCCTTCTCCTGGTCCGTGTACACCGCGTACTCCTGCGGGGAAGGGGGCGGAGGGGGGTCGGTCAGAGGGGCGGGAAGAAGGGACAGACAGACAGGCGCGGCCCAGCGCGGCTGCCCGTGGCGGCCTCTGCTCTCTCTGCCTCGGGCGGGCGGGAGGGGGGCGGGCGGGCTTCAACAAGCTATCTCTAAGCCGCATGGCCTAACCTCTTAAGCTTCTAAAGGCTTCATCAAGCTTCTAAAGGCTTCCCATAGCCTTTTAAGTTTCTTCTGAAGGGCGCACGGCGCGGACGGCGTCGAAGGCGGACTGGAGGGCCTTCACCAGCTCCGTCGCCCCCTCGATCTGCCAGCGTTCGGCCGCCCAGTGAGCGCCCCGCCGGAGCGCGCTGCGCTGCGGGCCGGGCGGGCGGGCGCTCGCTCGCCTTCTCGCCGCAGATGGCGAGGAGCTCCTCGGCCGCCAGCTCGTCCAGCCCCTCGGGGTACGCCTGCGGACAACGAGAAGCGAAGCCCCGCCCGTGAGCGCGGGGCGCGATAACGAGAGAGGAAGTCTAGAGAATGGGGGCACCCGCTTGGCGGCGGCGACGGCGTCGGCGACGAGCTTCTGCACGCCGGCGGAGAGCTCCGTCGGGTAGAAGCCCTCCACCGAGACCTGCGGGGGAGGGGGAGCAGGAAGGGGCGGGCCGTCAGTCAGTCAGTTCAGACAGGCGCCACAGGGAAGACAGGGAAGAGGCTCTGGCTGGCTGGCTCTGTCTTGCCCTCGGAGGCAGGCGCGCGGGGAAGGCGCGGCGGACCTTCCAGTCCTTGACGCGGCCGAGGCCGACGGACTCGTGCTGCTTGACGATCGCGGGGAAGAGCTCCTCACGGATCCGAAGCCGCGCCTGCACGCGTGCGAGAAGAAAGAGAGGAGGCGGGTCAGGTCAAGTCAAATCAAAAAAAGGAAAGCTTCTCTTTGCTTCTCTAAGCTTCTTTAAGCTTCTCCTAGAAGCGGACCATGAAAGTGGGGTTGCCGCCCAGGATGATGTCCGTGCCGCGCCCCGCCATGTTCGTCGCGATCGTCAGCTGCCCCACCCGCCCCGCCTGCCGAAAGACAGAGAGAAATAGAGATGCTTAGACGAGATGGATAAGATAGACAGGCAGGGAAAGCAAAGCGCGGCGCGCCTGGGCGATGATCTCTGACTCGCGCTCGAGGACCTCCGGCCGCGCGTTCAGGACCTGGTGCGGGATCCCTGCCGGCCCCAAATCTCTTAGGGAGGCGCCCGGGCTCTCCTGCGGGCAGGGCGGGCGGGCGGGCGGGCGGGCCGGGCGGACCGCGCTCGTCGAAGCGGGCGGCGAGGAGCTCGGAGAAGGCCACGTTCGTCGTGCCGATCAGCACCGGCCGCCCCGCCTGCGCGCGCGCGGGCGAGCGAGCGGCGTGAGGCGTGGATAGTATAGGCTAGCGTAGAGCGGCGTGGAGCGGCGAAGCCCGGCTAGGCTAGGCTAGGCTAGCGTGGATGAAGCTTTAGCAAGCGACGCACGCGGTACTGCGCCCCGCCTACTAGGCAACTAGCCTATGGAAGGCTATAGCTAAGGCTTTTTGGCAACTAGGCTAAGCTAGGCTAGGCTAGCGTGGATGAAGCTTTAGCGACGCGACGGGACGCACGCGGTACTGGGCCTCGCACTCCTCGACGACCGCGTTCCACTTCGCCTCCTGCGTCACGTACACCTGCGGGGGCGAGCTTGAGCTCGGGGGGGAGGGCCTAGGGAAGGCTTCGGGAGGGCCTAGCGAGGCCCCGGTTTCCCCGGGAGGCCTAGGGAGGGCCGAGGGCGAGCTTGAGCTTGGGGGAAGGCATGACGGCAAGGCCACCGTCCGTGTCTAGGCGCGCTGCGCGCTCTCCGGGACGGCTAGCTAGAGGGGACACCGCCCGTCCCGCAGGCACGGGTAGAGGCCTAGGGGGAAGGCTTGGGGAGGGCGGGCGGGGCGGGGCGGGCGGGCCTGGTCCGGCTCGTCGGCGCGGGCAAGGGGCTTGTTCGTCGGCACGGCCACGACCTGCGGGGGCGGGCGGGACGGGGCGCCGCGAAGGCGTCAGTCGACCGCCGCGAGCTCTTGCTTTCTTAGGCCTTCTTAAGTTCGTCTGAGCTTCTCTAAGGGCGTTATATAATTAAGGTCGGACCGGGAGGTCGTAGATCTTGAGGAACTCGGCCTCCTCGGTGAGGGCCGTGCCCGTCATCCCCGAGAGCCGCGGGAAGAGCTTGAACAGCGCCTGCGGTTCGGGGGCGGGGCGGGAGGTGGGCGGGGCGAGTGTGAGATTACTTGACTAGAAGTCAGATTTTGGTTACGCCGATCGGCTCGTTGCTTCTGCCGCGGCTTTCCCAGCGGACCTGGTACGAGATGGAGGCGATGGTCTTCGACTCGGGCTGGATCTTGACGCCCTCTGCCCCGCCGCCCCTCGATCAGCGGGCGACCGAGCGAGCGGGCGGGCGCCGCGAGCGAGCTTAAAGAAGCCTAAAGAATCTCAAAGAAGCTTATTTCTATTTTTGCCTCGATGGCCTGGTGGAGGCCGCTTAAAGAAGCTTAAATAAGCGCTTGTATATGCTTAAAGAAGCTTAGGGAGCTTAAAGAAGCTTATATAAGCTATGAGCCTAGCCTCGTCAACTTCACGGGCGGACGGACCCTTGGCCTCGATGGCCTGGTGGAGGCCGTCGGACCAGCGGCGGCCCGGCATCACGCGCCCCGTGAACTCGTCCACGATCACCACCTCCCCGTCCTGGCGGGGGAAGAGGGGGATAAGGGTGAGTGAGGTGTGAGGGATGGGGGCGGGGTCCCGCGCTCGCTCGCGCGCTTGCCTTGACGATGTACTGCTTGTCCTTCAGGAAGATCTCCTTCGCGCTGTTGCGCCGCGCCGGCTGGTCAGAGCAGCGGCGCGGGGGCGGCGGGAGGGAGAGCAGGGAGGGCGGGAGGGGGAGGGAGGAGAGGGCCCTACCGGATGGCGGCGTTGCAGTAGTCGGACCACTCCGAGATGAAGTTGGCGCGCGCCTGCATGTCCGCCTGCGAACGAATTTGAAGGCAGGAAGGCAGGCATGCGGGCTTAGATGAGATGAGCTAGAAGGTCTTCTTTCATAAGCCTCTAAAAGCTCCTGTGAGCTTCTTTCTTCTTCTCAAGGGCTGGCGCGGGCACGGGAACGCACGTCGGCGGAGACGCCGAGCATGCCCTCGATGGCGCGCCAGCCGCCGTCCGTCAGCTGGGCGCTCTTCTGCTTCTCGTTCACCTGTCGGGCGGAAGATGAGAACGGAAGCTCAGGAGCTTAGCTTAGGCGGGGGGTACCTCGTAGTCGACCCCCTTCCGGAGCTGGTCCGCCACGTATGCCGCAACCTTCGCAGAAAACTTTAAGAGGAGAGGGGGGGGGGGGAGGAGAGGGGGGGAGCAGAGGGGGGGGGGTACGCGCCTTGTAGCGGTCGACGTTGAGGTCGCCCTGGCCCGAGATGATGAGCGGCGTCCGCGCCTGCACAAAAGGAGTGGCGGGCGAAAGTGAGGAGGGAGGGGGCGGGCTCGAAGGGGGTACAGGTACGCGCCTCGTCGATGAGGATCGAGTCGACCTCGTCCACGATGCAGAAGTTGAAGGGGCGCTGCGGGGGGTACGCCGTTCGATCGGCGCGGGCCAGGCGCCGCGGGCGAGCGTTTCGGGGCCCCTCGGGGTTCGAACCTGCACGAGGTCCTTCTGCTCCAGCGCCATGTTGTCGCGCAGGTAATCGAACCCGAGCTCGCTGGGGGGTACCGGAGCTTGAGGGAGAGGGGACGAGTACCCGAGCGGGGTACGCGATCTATCACCTGTTAGTGCAGTAGGTGATGTCGCAGGCGTACGCGCTCCGGCGCTCGGCCGACTCCATCCCGTTCTGGGGGGTACCATAGTCAGGGGGGTACGAAGCGCGCCGCTCGGGGGTACGCCGCGGACCTGGATGAGGCCGACGGTGAGGCCGAGGCCGCGGAAGACCTGCCCCATGATCTCCTGGTCGCTGCGGGGGGGGCGCGCTCGGCCGGGGTACTGGAGCAAAGCTGTTGTGGGGGAGGGGGGGGGGCGAACCGGCGGGCGAGGTAGTCGTTCACAGTAACGATGTGGACGCCGCTGGGAGGCGCGCGGGCGCGCGGCGTCGGCGGCGGGGCGGGGCGGGCGGGGCGCGGCAGGCGGAGAGAGGAGGGGGGTACCGGCCGGAGAGGGCGTTGAGGTACGCGGGGAGCGTGGCGACGAGGGTCTTGCCCTCGCCGGTCTTCATCTCGGCGATGCGGCGCTGCCGGCGGCGTCAGCGGGTTCCGGCGCTGGGCGCTGGAGCGCGGGCGGCTCGCCTCGTGGAGGACCATGCCACCGATGAGCTGCACATCAAAGTGGCGGAGGCCCAGAACCTGACGCGAGACCTCGCGCGCAAGTGCGAACGCCTGCGCGCGCGGCGCCGCCGCTGTCGGCGCCGGAGCGACGCGCGCAGGTGGCGCGGTCGGAGGCGGTCGCACCTCGGGCAGCACTTCGTTCATCGCTGCGCTCTCGTCGGCGGCTTCTTTCACGCGCTTGCGGAGCGCGAGCGAGCGCTCCTTGAGCTCATCCAGCGACAGGTCCTTCAGCTGGCTCTCGAGCTCGTTGATCTGCTTGACCTGCGCGCGGGGCGTCAGACTTAGCGCGCGAGCTAAGCTGCCGCGGGTGCAACAAAGCAGGCCGCACCCGCCCCTGGAACGCGGAGACGTTCGAGCTTGACTTGGACTTGCCCGGGATCAGATTCTTGATGAAGTCGAGCACGGCGCGCGGCACGAGGGAGATGGCATCCTCGCCGCGGGCGGAGGAAGCAAGCTGCAGCAACTCGGCGTTCGGGTCGCTCCCCTCCAGGCTGCGGCGGAGCGTGCGGCCGAGGCGGCTGGTCGGCCGAAGCCCGGCGAACGACGCCATGCCGGGATTCCGGGCCGCGAACTTGAGCTGCTTGCGCTCCTGCTGCCGCCCGTAGCTGGGCGTGCAGAGGCACGCGTGGCTTCCGCAGCCCGTGCAGGTCGCACGCGCCTGCCCAGCCGCTGCATCCCGAAGGCGCGCGGATGACGAACTGAAAGCTTGCGTACGCTGCTGCTGGGAGGCGCTGAGCGCGCCGGCCACGAACCCCGACATTGTTGCGGTATCTTCTCTGCTCGCGTACCCGTCCTCCCGAGTTCGGCGCGAACGCAGGGCCGGGCGTGCCCGCGGACGTGCAGCAGAGACTCAGGGCGGTAGCAGGACCTCTCTGCCAGTCGCGCGGGACCGCCAGCGAGCACCGGCGAGATGGCGCCAGGTCCCGCGAGAGTGAGCGGCCTGCGGGCCAGGGCCGCGGATCTCCTACGCGGACAGCGGCTGATGCGCGGTCTCTTCATGGCATTCGGGTGCACCGCTCCCGGCGCAGCCGGAACCGTGGCCGGGGCGCGCTAACCGCGGGCCGGCGGCGCAGCATCTGCATGTTCCTTTTGATGGTCTCGGTGAAGCAGACGTATGACAGCGAGTTTGGGTGGGGCCAGGACGGCTTCGACGAGGGCTACTGGTCCGACGACTGCAGCGGCGACTCGAACGCGCGGAAGGAGCTCTGCAACAGCGAGATTGAGCGCCTGAACGCGCTCAAGAAGGAGGTCGAGGCTGGCGAGGGCGGCTCGCCCTGGGCCCAGACGCTCCGGTCGCACCGCGCGCTGCTCCAGATGTGGATCGGTGCGCGGCGGCTGGCCCGCGCCCCGCCCCGGAGCCGCCCGCGGCCGCTTGTCTGACTCGCTCGGAATGCAGACTTCGCGGGCAACAGCGGCAAGAAGGCGAGTGAACCACTTTCGCGCTCTCGCGGGGGCTCCCGCCGGCCGCCGGATCGAATTCGATCGCAGGTCGACAAGCTCGCTGTGATCGTGCCGTACAGGGGCGACGAGGACCGTGCACGCCGCTTCCTCGAGCGCCTCCTCCCCAGCCTCGACAAGCAGCCCATGAAGCGCGTGCCCCGCTGGCGGGAAACGGGCCCCGCCCGGATTCGAACCCTCGCGCGCAGGTACACCGTCTTCTTCTTCGAGCAGACGGGTACGACGTACTTCAACTACGGGGGGCTCTTCAACACGGCCCTCGTGAGCCCCGCCGCCCCGCCCCCGCGCGCGGCCTCGTGGTTTCGGTACCTCGCTGACGCGCTCCCCCCCCCTTCCCCCCCCCCCTTCCCCCCTCTTAAAAGCACAATCTCCTTAACTCCGACTACGCTTACTACGTCTTCCACGGTTCGCCCTCCCTCTCCTCCCCCTCCCCCTCCCCTCCCCTCCCCTGAGTTATTCTGATTCATACGCCCTCCAGAGATGGATATCGTACCCGTCAAGGACGCCCCGTGCCTCATCAAGGCCCTTCCGGAGAAGGTTCGAATCCCCAGCGGCCTGCGCGGTTTTGAGGCTTCGCCGCCGACCTACCGTACCCCGCCTCAGGTCTTCCACGTTACCCCGGGCGGCATCCACCCCCGCGAGGCGAGCCTCCTTTCCTTTGCTTCCAGTACCCGGGCCGCTTCTTACGTACCCGTGCCCCAGGGTGCGGACAAGTACTTCGGGGGGGTAGTGGTCGTGTCCCGCGAGACGCTCATCCGCGTCAACGGTGTGGTTTCGAATCCCGCCGGACCCTCTTTCGGATGCGCTTTGCGATCCCTCGCCAGGCTTCCCCACGGACGGCTGGGGGCTCCCGTACCACTGGCCCCTCTTCAAGCAGAAGCTCGACGTCCACGGGGTACCCCACTCCTGATTCATTCGCGTACCCCCCCGCCGCTCACTCCCCCACTCCCCCTCCAGCTGTGGCCCGCCGAGCGCCCGAAGCTGGACTCCTCCAAGGTGATCCCGTACCCCCGCCCCGCTCCCCCGCCGCCGCTAAGGGAGAATGCAGTACACGGGCCCCTACTACGAGACTTTTGACGGGTACCCCACCCCCGTCCGGCGGCCCGAGGGCCCCCTCAAGGTTCCCTTCCCTACCCCCTCCTCCCTTCGTCGACGTACCCCCCTGAGCTTCGTTCGCAGGGCGTGGACCGGGTAAAGGGCCTTGGGGAGACCCGGTACTGGCTCTCGAATCTGCAGCCCTTCATTATGGGCTCCATCCGCTACTCCGTCCAGGTACCCGAAATCTAAAATCACTGTAGCCCGCTTGGACCCACTGCATGTACTCCGGCAGCTCCTGTGCGACGACGACCGTACCCCCTGGTGCCGCCCGGCGGGGGCCGCGCGCGACGAGGAGAAGGACCAGCAGAAGCAGCAGAAGCAGCCCGGGCCCGGCCGCCGCTGAGGCCCTTCGGTCGCTTTCGAAGTCGCATTCGAACCCAGCCCGCGATGCGCTCGCCCTGTCCTATTTTAGCGGTGTAGAGTGAGAATAGCTTTGCTCGCTGCCGGTTCCTTGTTGAAGAATCTTGAAATGCAATGGAGACCTCGTTACCTTCTTGCCGGCTCCTCTCGATCTATAGCTCCTCATGACCGCTGAGAAACCATCTTATGATCATGACCGCCCCCCCCCCCCCCCCCCCCCCCCCCCCCGCCCCCCCCCATCCTCACCCCGCTCCCCCGCTCCCCCCATGCTCGCCCCCGCACTCCGATCCACTCAATTTCTAAATTCTGCAGTTCCTTTCTCTCGAACGTCGTACTTCTCGTTGTTATAATTAAAGCCTTCGATTCTCTCTTATAACTAATTCTCTCGAACGAAGACGTCATAATCTCGTTATTTAAGCCTTCTTCTTGATCTCGATATATATTTCTCTAGCTAAAGCTAGCTAGCTATAGCTAGACCGCTCAAAATTTGATTTTGCCCTCCAGAGTCGCGATCGCAGCACTGCGGCAGAAATCACACGTCGCGCAGCGAGCTCACGTCGATCCATGGCGAGCGAGAGCGCCACAATCTACGTGCACCCTGCTCTCTCATCGGACGCTCGTCACAATTCCAAGGATGGGCAATTGGTGGAGTTCTCCGGCGGCCTCCCGCTCACCACCCCGCTGCTGCTTGCGGCGCTCAAGGCGGAAGACCTTGAAGCCCTGGACTGCAACGTCAGCGGCGATGCGGTGAAGGCCTGGCAATTCCTGCCACACACCGGGCGCTTCAACAAGCTCAACAATAAGGTGCACTCGCGCATGCACGTGCCCGGAGCCGCGGGATTTGCGCATGCGCATGCATTGTGGGCAGCGAAAATTCGCAATTGAATTGATCGCAATTTCGCGCAGGCTTTCAAGTTCGACTTGAGCTTTCGCGAGTACATCAAGGATCCGCACGTCACCATTGTCGTCGCTCCCTCGGGAGCGCCGGTCGAGGAGCTTTCACCGGATTTTTTCGGCCTGGCTCGGCGTGTCGACGTCGGCATTTCGCCCGCGGAGGAGCCGCTGCAGATCGAGAGCGACGATGAAAACGTGCGCTTCGTGCTTGAGTTTTAATTTCCTTTCGTAAGCGAGCTTTGAACGCGCGCGTGCATGCGCGCGCAGGATTCCGAAGGTGCGGAAGACGAATCGTCGGCTGCAGATTCGAGCGATAACGAGAGCGACCACGAAGATGTGCGTGTTACTTTAATTCAGCACTGCTCAATTCTAGATCTCACGCCGCCGAATATTAATATGCGCGGTATTAATATGCGCGGTTTTATGGTCACGCAATCCATTAACGTTTCAAATTCAAGGTTCGCCCGCAATATAACGAGCTGTCACCGAGCTGAAGGTCGCGCAGGAGCTCGAGTCCGATGTAGATGCTAAGTCTGATGCGGAGCTTGATGAGCTTGATGACACGGAATCAGATGACGAGAGTTCGCCGCCCGGGCCGGGCCACTCGAGCCTTCGCAATCGAGCACCGTATTCAATTCAATTCACATTTGAAAGCAGTTGCAGAAAACGAGCGCGTGGTTGACCTGAATTTTCAACGGCAAGCTGGCGACGACATCGACGAGGGGGAACTTAATGGTGCGTATATTTATTATTTATGCGCTCAAAATGCTTTGCGCGTGCGCGTCGCTGCGTTAATATTCCGGACCCGCCGCGGCCCCGTTGATCGCAATTTAATTGTAGAGGACGAATTCGAAGAGAATTCGAACGAGTCTGGTAGCGAGGAGGATGAGAGCCAGCACGGTACGCTGTCAATTTCTTTGCACTTGCATATTATTCATTATAATTAATCGCATGCGCAGACGCACACGCGTGCACGTGCTCTATCAAGCCGAACTCAAAGCGGAAGCTGGAGCAGTGCATTGGCTTCATCCCCGATGACGAGAGCGATGACGACGAGGGCGAGGGTGCCGGCGAAGGAGTGAGCCAAATACTATCGATATCGATATCCCAAATACTGCTATTCGCAAATTGTTTAATGTGGCGCATCTACGTGTATACAGGACGATGATGTCGACGTCACGTCTGGTGCCATCGCACTCGCCCAGATTGAGTGCGAAATTTTAATATTTCTTCGAATTCGCGCTGTTGTTAATTGGGTTTTTGAAAATTCTGATTGCGATTAAATATTGCAGGCACTACCAGAAGACGCGCCGCCTCCTCATCCGCAAGGAAACGTTCCGCCCGTTCGCGCGAGAGATTCTGAAGGCCGAGCGCGAAGCCCGCCGGGGCGAGTGCGAGGCTCGCGCGGCCGAAGGAAAAACCGGCGCGGAGCGTCTGCGGCTGCCGGATGGCATCGCGACAGGCTTCACGCGCAACGCGTACCTGGCCCTCCAGCTCGCCGCTGAGAACTACCTCGTGGAGGTCTTCCGCGCCGCCAATATCGCGGGGCTTCACGCTCGGCGCTCGCGAATTGTGCCCCAGGACATTCAAGCTGCCCTGGCCATCAAAAATGAGCGCACCTGAGTCGAGTCAAACGCACTCTAGCTAGCCTCGGTAGCGCTAGCTACGGTGGCCATTCTGCTAATTAAATATTTAAATTTTCGCGCATTTTTGAACTGCGAATGCCTACGGAGGGCCTATATAGCTAACGGAGGGCGAATGCCTACGGAGTCCCAAGACCTCAACAGGATGGGCCCGCAGCGCCCGGCCCCAAGCTTTAGAGATAGAGAGAGAGAGAGAGATGTATTTGTCGAGGGAGCTAGAAGGGGGATCCCCAGCTTGAGGAATCGCGGGAGAGGGCCGCCGGGCCGGGAAGGAGAGGGGGGGGGGGGGGGGGGATGATGCATGCATATCTGCATATCTGCAAGAATATCTGCATGCATGGGGGGCCGCCGGGCGCGCCGCGCTGATATCTCTGCGGCGATCGAATTTAGAGGGGGGTACCCGCACCGCGCATTTTCAAGACCGCCGGGCCGCGCAAAAAATGCCGCCACCGTTCGCGATGCGGCTCGCCGGGGCCTGCGACCGTGCTGGTGCTCCCGCGCGCGCTCGCGCGCGCCGATGATCCAGTTTAATTCGCGCATGCAGAGCCCGACGGGGTTTCCGTACGCGTCTGCCCGCGGCGGCTTCCGGACCTCGCCGACCGCATTCCGCGGCTCTTGCGGGCCCTAACCACTTTCGACGGGACGCTTGAGGAGGCGCTGTTCGCGGGCTACCTGCTCGCCGCGCTCTGGCCCGACCTCAGCGACGATGAGCGCGCCGCCATCGAGCACCCGGTGCGCAAAGAGTGGTTTTGCGCAAGCTGCCGCGCTTGCCCCCGCGCGGGGCTGGCCCTGAGGCCGAGGCGCCTTCATTTCTCACGCGCTCGTTCTGGTTTTCGCGCAGCTGAGGACGGACCGGCTGGCGCGGGAGGCGGCGCGCGAAACAGTACTCGCGGCGCTCGGAGACGCGACGACCTCGCCGCTCTGCGCGCGGGACGTGGCCGCGTGGCTCCGGGCGGCCGCTGGCCGCGACATCCTCGAGGCGCCGCCGAGCGCCCTGCGGAGCGGCAGGCGCCGCTCCAGCGCCGCTAAGGAGCGCTACGCCGAAGGCAAAGGCCTAGGCGGCGCGGCAGCGGCAGCGGCGGCGGCGGCGGCGGCGACAGCCCCCGAGCTCGAGGTGCTCACGGCTTCCAGGGCGCGCATGCAGGCCGGCGGGCCGCGGCCCGGGACGCCGGCCCCGCGGCGCATCCAGCTGCCGATCTCAGTCTCGCGATCGACCCTCGTGCAAAAAGCGCAGCCAGAGGAGTAGCAGCACATTTAATTCATTAATTAATTAATCACACGACGGTTCGAGCGGCCGTAGGGAGGCCGGGCGGGTCAATGCGGGGCGCAGCGTGCGAAGGGTCAGGAGGAGAGGGAGGTGCGGCAGAGGGCCTCCAGGTCGTCCAAGTCCTTTAGGACCTGTACCCGGGGGGGGGAAGTCAGGCGGGGGTACCGGATGCGCAGGCGGGGGCTGCGGCGGGCGGCACCTCGTCGATGCCGGCGGGGGGCGCCCCGCCCCCCGCGTCCCCCGCCGCCTTCCGGAACGACTCCGACATGAGATGGGCCCGCTGCGCCGAAAGAAAGGGTAGAGGTCCGTCAGAGGCTTCGAAAGATCGCGTACCCCCCACATTCCCCCCGCACCTGGGAGACCATCGCCCGCAGCCGCTTCCGGTCTTCGTTCGCGGCCACGAGCTCCTTCTTCGCCTGTACCCCCCCCCCCGCTGTGAGCCGGCGCACTGCGATGGGGAGGGTGTACCCCGCGAACAGCCGGGGGCGCGCGCGCCTTCTTCAGGGCGGCCGTGACCTCTGCGAGGGTGCGCTCGAGCTCCACGCGCTTCTCCACCTCCTCCCGGGCCCTGTACCCCCCTCCTGAGCCGGGGGGGGGGCAGGAGCGTCTGGAAACGGGCCGCACTTGGAGTCGATCGCGTTCTGGAGGAGCTTGATCTCGAGCTCGTACCCCCTCAGGCGCTCCTCGGCGGCCGCCGTCGCGGCGCGCACGGCCGCCTGCCGCTCCTCCTCCGCCCGCCGCCGCTCCGCTTCCAGCTCTTCCTTCACCATCTGCGGTACCCCCCCGTCGGTACCCCCCTCCCCGGGCCCGCGACTCCGGCCCCGGCGCCGGCCCCGGCCCCCGCGCACGGCCCGCGCCCGCTCCTCGGCCTCTTGCCGCACTTCCTCCGCCTCCCGCCGCGCAGCCTCCGCCGCCGCCTCCTGCACCGCCGCCGCCGGCCCTCAGCGGCTCCCCCGCAGCGGCTCCCGCGCCAGCCACGCACGCTGGCGGCGGCGCGCTTCTCCGCGTCGGCGGCGGCGCGGCTGGAGGCGCGCATCTCCTTGCGGGCGCCCTCCAGCGCCCGCTCCAGGTCGTGTACGTGATCCAGCTGCTCCAGCCTCGCCTGCACGCCCGGAAGATCAAATCGCGCGCCGCGGATCAAATCTGCGGCGGCGGCGCGCGCTCGCGCCTGTTCTCCGTCCGCGAGGCGTGCGGCCATGAGCCGCCGCTCGGCCTCGATGCCCTCCATCTCCGCGAGCCGCGCATCCATCCGCTCGCGCTCCCGCACCGCCTCCTCCGCCTGACGCCGGGTGTCACGAGGCGCCGGAGCCGCGAGAGAGCGCGCGCGCCTGGGCCCGCATGGCCTCCTTCTCCTTCTCCATCTGCTCCATCTTCGCGACGAGGAACTGCACTTCCTCCCGCGCCTTGCGCAGCTCGTCCGACGCGTGGCTCCCGTGCGCCTCCGCCTCAGCGACCACCTCGCACCTCCGGGAGTGCGCGCCCTGCAGCCGCTCCAGCAGCGCCGCCGCCTGCTTCGCGTTGCTCTGCGCAAACTCGAGGGTCGGCTCACGCCCACGCGGGCGGGACGGGCGGCGGCCTAGACGGACCTCGAGAGATGACGTCCCGCGTTGCAGGAGCGCGAGATCGTTCTGCACGATGGCCAAAAGCTCCGCGACGGCCGGCCGGGGCACCGGCGCGCCCGGGACGTCGTGGCCAGCGCTCAGCGCCATGCGGGCGGCCGAGAACGCCGGACGGCCGCCGCAGCAGGGTTGCTCAGAACCGACTTACGCGGATGCCAAAGAGATAAGGGAGCTCGCAGACATCGGAAAGCCGACGGGTCTGTTGGGCGATGGGCTGCTGCAGGGCCAGTGCAGGCTGTACCGCGCGGAAGAAGCTGACTCTGGCGCGAACCGGCCCAGCACCAACAACTTGCAACAAGGCAAGCTAAGGCGGCGTCAACCAACGTACCCCTGGTCAGCGCAGCGCGGTAGCTTTAGCTCGGCAGGCAGCTGCGCGTCGGCTTCGAGAGGAGCGGCTCCATGGCGCTCGACCCGTGCAGGCGAGCTGCGCGCGCCGCCGCTTCCCGTCGCAGCTCACTTTGCCCAGAGCACTTCGCGAGCACGCCGACGCACTCCGCGGGGCGACCGTCATCGCGGATGGGCCGTCTGCGTCCTTCCTGGCTTCGGCCGCGGCGCTGCAGACGCTCTGCGAGGAGTTCGGTGTTCTCGCGCTCCGGCGCCTGAGCGAGTGCGCCACCGACCCCCTCGCGCGCCCATTGGAGCTGACGCTCGGCGCGTCGCAGCGCCGCGGAGCCGCTTCCGCCGCTCCTCGTGCCGGGTTCGAAGTCGACCCCACCGCGCGTCGCCGGACCCGAACGGGGGCTGAGCGAGCGCGCGCAGGCGGCTCCGTAGCGGAGGCAAAGCTCTGCTTCCTCATCAGTGCGCGGCTTCGAGCCGCGCGCCGCCGCGGGCGCGCGCTCTACTTAACTCGACCAGGCGGCTACCTCGCGGACGCGGAGGCGGCTCTAGAGCGGGCCGCGGCGGCGCACAGGGGCCGCTGCCTCGAAGCGTCCGTCCTCTGCGAACTCTCCGACGAGGCGCAGGCGAACCACCCGACGCTCCGCCGCGGCTACGAGTCCGCCACGCGGCGCCCGCGACGCCCGCGCCGCCCCAGCCCGCCCGCCGGCCATCGCCGACGCGTCCGCGCGCCCGCGCGCAGCTGGCTGACGCGGGAGCTGCGGGGCTGGCTGAGCGTCGACCAGACAGGACCGGAACCGTGCGCATGCGCCCGCGCCGCCCGCCCGCGCCCCCTCAAATCCACCGCTCCAGGAGGGTCTCTGTGGCGCACGCCCCCGCCCAGTTCGTGCCCGTGCGTCCTTCCCCCCGCTGTTCTTCTCCTCCCCCACCCTTCATCCCCCCTTCTGCAGGTCCTACCCGGGCTCTTCTTCCTCCCCGGGCACGAGCGGGTATCCCCCCTGCTGGCGGGAACGCTTCGGGAGTACGCGCGCGCCACCGCCGCCCTCGGCATCGAGTCCGCCCGCGCCCTATTTCCCGTTTCACTCCCCCCATTTGCATCTGAACCCGTACCCCAGCGCGGCGCTGCAGGACGCGTACGAAGCGTCGGCCGCCGTACCCCTCAACGAGATCACCGCCGACCACCTCCCCCCTCGCATTCGGGTGCCTCAGCGCACTCCGTTCCTTCCTTCCCCCCCCCCCCCCCCCCCCGCCCCCCCCCCTCCCGCCCTCAACTGGCCGCAGGCCCCCCTGGCCGCCCTCGCCCACGCGCTGGGAGACCTCTTCGCTCACCTGCGGCGCGTAGCGTACCCCCCTTCCCGAATTCCTCTACCCCCCTTTTTCCCGATACCCCCCTCCCCAGGTCGCGGATGGAGGTGTGGGCGGTGGGCCCCACGGCGCGCCTCGTCGCGCGGGAGCTCCTCGTCGTACCCAAGGCGCGATTCCCCCCCCCCGCTCTGCACGTGTACCCCGCCAACGCGCGGGGGCAGCCGGCGGCCGCTCCGACGGCGACGGCGTCCCTCGTTCTGGTCGATCGCGTGCGTACCCCCCCACTGCTTCTTCCGCCGTACCCCCTTTCGACCCGGTGGCAGGCGCTGGACCTGGTAGCCCCCCTGCAGAGGGGGGAGAACCTGCTTGACCGCGCCCTGGAGTGCCTACCCCGGAACGGGGACGAGGGGGGGTACGACGAGGGCGCCGTCTGGTCGGACCCGGCGACGCTGGCAGGGGGCGCGCCGCCGCTGCCGGAGCCGCTCTCGCTCGGCGGGGTCCTCGGGCGGCCCGGGGAGGTCGCCACGGGCCCCCTCCTACAGTCCCTCGCCTCGCGGCCCCCCAAGGAGGTACTCGCGGCCCTCCAGAAGCGGTGAGGCGTACCCCCCCGTTCCGGCCGCGCCGAGCCTCTAAAGGGGTACAGGCTCGTGGAGGCGCTGGTGCGGGAGGGATTGCCCCTACCCCCGACGACGGTGCGGCCCCGAACCCCGTACCCCGGTACTAGTCCGAGCTGGCCCCTCGAACCCCCGCGCGCGCAGGCGGGGGCGGCCGGCGCGCCGCAGCTGCGCCCGCTCCTTGACGCCTTCCTGAACCCCCCCAAGGGATCCGAGGTCGGCTGTACCCCCCCGGTCCCGCCCCGGCCCACTGCCAAGGCCCGTACCCCCCGCGCAGGCGAAGGCGGCGGCTGCGGCGGCCCGCCAGCGGCCCCTCCTCTCCTTCGCCGCAGCCGTCTCCGCCGCGCTCGAGTACCCCGGCTGGGACGACGCCCTCGCCTCCGAGAAGGTGCCTTACCCCCCGTCGCTCCTCCCCCCCTCTCCACTCCGCCCGACCTCTTCCCCTCCAGGCGCTCTACTCGACAATTGCGGAGGGGGCGGCGGGGGAGGAGGGGTACGAGGAGCGGGCGGCGCGGGGCGCCGCCGTGTCCCGGCTCCTCGCAGACCTGCTCACCGGCCCCTCCAGCGCGCTCCTTTCTCTCTCTAACGATTTAAACGCCCGTCTCATGCGTATGCGGTACCCGTCCCGCAGAGCGGCCCCCCGGTGACGTCCTCCGCCTTGCGGCCTACGCTTCCAGCCTCGGCGGTGCCGCTTTTCGTTCGCGCTCGCTCGCTCTGGGCGCCCCCGTTCGAACTCGAAAGGGCGCAGGTCCCTCGGCGTTGGACTGGGGTGCCGAGGAGCTCGCGCTTCCCCTTAGGGCCGCCCTGGCGGCGGCGGCGCGGGCGGCCCCCGAGGCCGAGCGGCGGGCGCTGCTGGGCGGGCCGGCCGGCGCCGGCGCCCCGACGCGGCGTGGCTCGAGGCTCGGTCCGCGGCGGCCGTCGCACGCCTCGCGGACGCCGCCCGCGCCCGCGACGGCCTCTCTGCCTTCAAGACCCTGCTCCGGGAGCCGGCGGGCGGGGCCGGCGCACCCGCCTACGTACCCCTCGCCGCCCAGCTCGCCCGCCACCTCGCCGACGAAAGGGCGCGCCCGCCCGCCCGCCCGCCCCGGTACCCCCCGGGGCCTACAGGCCGCTCTCTGACGGTCGGTGGGGGGGGTACAGGCAACGGAGACGCCCGACCTCGAGCACGTGTCGGTATCCCTGGGCGGCTTCCTCAAGAGCGGCCTCGGGTGCATGCGCCTGTACCCCCCGAAATCGCCTCTTTCCACAATTAATCTCCTCTGCCAGGCGCTTTGGGCTGCTGGGCCAGGGAAAGCCGAGGCCGGGTTCGAATCCGCTTCTGGTCGTTTTCTTCGTGGGCGGTGTCACGGCCCAGGAGGCAAAGGAGGTCGCGGCTGCCTTCGCCGGCCACAAGTGCCAGGCGCGCCGGCCCCCGCCCCGCCCCTCCGCCAGCCCCGCCCCTCCCTTTGCCGTAACCCCCCCCCCCCCCCTTTTCAGGTCCTGGTGGGGGGTACGGCCCTCAGCACGCCCCGGGGCGCCCTGGGGAGGCTCCTGGCCTCCCCCGAGGACGCCCTCCGGGCCGAGCTGGGCCTCTAGCCGCCAGAGCCGCGGATCGAGCCCCGGCCGGAGGCGGCTCCAAGCCTGGGCCTAGGCTTGGCTCGCGACCGGCCGCCGCGCTTCGAAATACGGTAACCAGTATACGATCCGTGAAATTGGGAGACAAACATAATTATAAGCTATCCAATCACGTGGGACAAGGGGCCGCTGCTGCTGTGGGGGGCCCCGGCGCGCGCTCGCGCGCAAAATTGAAGTATAGGGGAGGGGAGGGGGGGAGGGGCGGGCCGGCCCGCAGCGGGGGTACCGATCTACAGGAAGGCGGCGGAGAGGGTGCAGGAGAAGGTGAAGGGCTGGCCGGGGGCCAGAAGCACGCGCCCGTGCTTCGGGTCGCGGAACGCATCCGCCCCGCCCGCCTGCGGCTCGATCGCGATCTCCTCCCGGTCCCCCGGGGTGTACACCTGTCGGGGGGGCGGGGGGGAGGGGAATGAGCGGGGAGGGGGTACGGGCCGTCGAGGCGGGTACGGTGGCGCGCCTGCACGGTGTCGCAGTTGTGGCCGGGGAGTACGTGCAGCTCGAAGTTCCGGAAGGTCAGGGAGGCGGCGGGGGAGGAGCCCTTGACGAGGGGGTACCCGTTGTCGAACTTGGCACCAGCGAGGGGCCGCGCGACGGGGAAGGACCGCTCGGGGGGTACGGCGACGAAGCCGCCGGTGGGGATGAGGTTGCCGTCGACGGCGACTTCGTTCGCGGCGGCGATGCGGAGGCTCATGTCGTCGACGCGGCCGCCGAACGGGTTGACGAAGTAGGGGTGTACCCCGGTCGTGAGGTACGCGGCGCGGTCCGCGAGGTTGCGCGCGTGCACTTCGACGCACAGCGACTCACGCGAGGCGGCCGAGGCGGCGCCCGGGATCGACGCCTGCACGATGCTGTACTTCACTGTACACTCCAGCGGCAGCGGGTAAAGCCGGTGGGCGGCCATGCGCGTGCGGAATGTCGCCTGGGGCGTCTCGCGTTAGCGGCGCGCGAGGCGGGATCAAATCTCGTAATCTCGGACGCCGTACCGACGAGGGCGAGGAATCCACTATCTGCGCGGGCCAATCAGCGTCCGCGGGTTACATTCCGGCTTCGGCGCGTGCCTGAAAGACCGCGTCCGCGAGGAGGCCGTGCAGGTTCGCCGGGAAGGGCTCAACCGGAACCTCGACAGGGCCCTTGTGCGGGTCCTCCAGCTTCCAGCTAGCGCCGCCGATTCTGTTGACCCAAGGGAACATAACCTGCGCGTCGCGCGGGGCGCGACTCAGCCCCGGCCATTAACTTACGTACGTGCGGGACGGACCGCGAATCTGTAGCCGTCCTGGGTCGGTGCCTTTGAGGCGTCACCCTTGCACACCGTCCGCCACGTCGATGTGGCCCGGTCGAAGCACTGGCGGGGAGGGGCTCGCGTCAGCATCCGCCGTTAGCTGCGCGAGGTCGCGGGGCGAGACGGACGGTCCATGTCGCGACTCGTGCGCCGACCGAGCTTAGGACGAAGCGGTTGGCGGCGCCGTGGATCTCGAGGACGGTCATCTCTGCAATCGCCCTGTACCCGTCCGCTCCCAGCCCCATGCAAGCCCCGCGGCCCGTGCCGGCGCCGCGGCCTCGCGCAACAAACATGCCGGCGCCCCCCCGAGGCCGCGCAAGCCCAATGGGCGCTAGCGCCGTCGCGGCCGCCGCGCCGTCGATGTTCGCTCGCGCGCGTGCGCATGCGCGATCGCCTAAATTTAAATTTCTACATCTAAACCCATATACAGCTACAGCTACAGCTTGGCGCCCCCTAAAGCCATGGCCATGGGCGACACATGTACAGACGGACGTCGACGTACGACGCGAGCTCCAGATCTAGACGCGTCTAAACCCATATATAGCTACAGCTACAGCTTGGCGCCCCCTAAAGCCATGGCCATGGGCGACACGTGCACAAATTAAACGGACGGCGACGTGCGACGCGAGCTCGCGACGCGTGCGTGTGAGCTGCAGCTGGCACTCAATTTATATCTGCGCTCTTGGAAATTTCGGAAGCTCAAGACTACTGTACATGTATCGATTTCGATGTGACGCGCGCGGGGAAACGTCGAAGACGGGAATAGAAAGCTTGCTCGGCCAGCTTCGAAATCGCGCGCTGAGGGCCTATGCTTAAGAGGGCCCGGCGCCGCTGGGGCCCGCGCCGGCGCCGCCCGAGGAGGAGCTGGTCCCCTTGAGCTCGGGCTTCAGCTCGTACAGGCCCCTGCGAACGAAGGGGTGAGCGCGGGACGGGGGAGGAAGCGGCGGGGGGGGGGGGTACGGCGCGCCGGTTGGGCCCGGTCCTGATGTTCACGCAGACGTCCTTCATGATCTCCTTCAGGTAGTTCTGCGAGGAGGGGGGGGGGAGGAAGGGGAGGGGGGGAGGGGGAGGGGGTTACATGCGCTCAAAGCCGGTTGCGCGGGGAAGGAGGGGCGGGGTCCCACCATCGGCTGGTCAGTCTTCTCGGAAAGATCCTTGATGTTCATGGCCTACCCCCCGAGGGCGTGAGGCCCGGGGGGGGGTACGCGCGCACGAACAGGAGGCGGGCCCCGCTGGGCACCGGCTGCGATTCGAAGGCGGAGAGAATGCGGTTGATGGCCTCGTCCTTGCTGACGCGCTCGCGCTTCGCGGCGTACGCCTTCTCTTGCCGCATCTTCTTGGCCATCGCCGCGCTGATCGGCTTGACGAACGCCGTCCGCTTGTGCTCGATCGCGTCGATCGTCTTCACCTGCCGCAGGTGCGTCGTGCTCTTCAGCTGCCGCTCCCTGCGAGCTCTTCAGCGAGTACGGAGGTGCCGGTGCCGGCCGGCGGCGGGCGGGCGCGCCTGCAGAGCGCGCGGTATTCAGGCGTGTTCTGGGGCTTGACGTCGAGCCTCTGGTCTACGGTCCCCTCTATCGCATGCGAGACGCCGCCCCCTGCGCGCGCGAGCCGCCGGTGAGCGAGCGCCGCGCCGCGCCGCGCTCCGCTGCGCGGGCGGCCCGGGGGCGGGCGGGACCTTCTTCGCGGGTGGTGGAGAGGATCTGGAGCGCATCGCTGCCTTCTGCGGAGAGCAGCTGCAGGTCGTACTCCTTCGGGAACTTGGCGAAGCTCTCCAGGACCTGCCGTTCTTGCGAGGGCGGGTTCTTCAGGATGAGGCGCATCTGCGGGGACGCGCGCCACGCCGGAGACGTCAGCGCACGCTCGGCGGCCTCGAATGCACGCCGGGCCGGCGCGCCTTCGGTGGCCTGCCCTCGCCGTCGGGGATCATCTTCACGCGGCCCAGTTCGAGGTCGCTCTGCGAACATTGGGCCCAGGAGTCCGCGAGGAAGTTCGGAATCTTCACGAGCCAGACGCTGCGACCGGCATGCCTCGGTTCGATCGCATGTGAGCGCTCGCGGGGCTGCCGCACCGGCGCTTCTCCTTCGCGGTGCTCAGGTCGCCCTCATCTTCGGCCGCCTTTCTCAGCGCCTCTTCCAAGGCTTCCTGTTCCTTCTTCTCCAACGCCTGCTGGGCCTCTAGCTGCCGCTTGTTTGAGAACATCTGTCGGGCCGCGCGCTCGCCGCCTCCAGGAGCGGCGGAAGCTGCCTCGCGAAACGATCGAGTTGCTCGCGGCGTGCGATATCTCAGGAAAGCTGCCTCGCTGCTGCGGCTCTAGTTGAAAACTTTTTTCGACGGGTACACGCACCGAGGCGCTTCGCGGGCCGAGCGCTGCCGGCGGCCGCATGCGCTCCGTCGCGCCCCGCGCGTGCGCAGCATCGTGTCTAGACCTTTCAGTAGCTTATCCACTCAGCTACGCCGCCGCTAGACGAGCTCCGACTCCTAACGGCCCAGGCCGCCCCAGCGTATACGTACGTCCGCGGCCGCCGCGGGCCGCGTACGCGAGCTTCATTTAGGCTCGGTGGCGACAAATCACTGCCGGCGGCCGACGTTTTCCCGGGTCCCACCTTCGTCATCCTTGGCTCAACGAACAGACGGCAGTACAAGCGCGCTTTCGAAAAAGGGCTGGACGTTGTCGCGGCGGCATACTTCGATTTACACTGTACGAGAGGATCAGAAAAGGAGTCCTCGGACGCCCACGAGCCAACTGGCGCCGGAGATCTCACGGGAGGTGGCCATGGAAGTCGGCATCCTCTAAGAAGTGTGTAACTACAACGCCAGCTCATCAGCAGCTGGCGGCCGGAGGCATCTGTCTCGCGGCGGGGCGCAAGCTCTGTCCACGTAATGTTCGCACGGCATACCAGAGGGAGGCGCCAGCAGCGCTCACGGCCCGAAACCGGACTCAAAACCCGAACCGCCCCGCATCAGTCGTCCAACCTTTTGCGAATTCATATGCAAGTGTGACTTCATGAAAAACCGTGAACAGCATCCCGGAGTCCGTATACGTATACGTAAATCTGATCGCGCACAATGACCGTCATCATGGGCGTCATGGCGCTCAGCTCTGCCAGTCTAGATCTGGATATCGATCTAGATTCCGAATTCGAATCTCGATCTCAGCAGCTGCAGAGTCTTCTTGCAATATTAATTTGCCAAGACATTAAGTATGCCATGGCCATGCATATGCATGGCCCAGTGGACAGTGCATGGCACGACTAGCTATAGGCTACCGTAGCTACCGTGTAACACAAAAATATGGCTGACAGATTTATGTCGTTAGAAAACTTGACCCTTCTCTTGCAATTGGTCAAATATCACGGTCCCAAATTATGTCGTATGTCATGAAATTTTCAGGCTTGTCTGGGGCGGTTGATTGTATGGTGCGACTTACTGTACCCGTTTTATGTCGGTCCCAAATTATGTCGTTAGATCGCGTCCGAACCGACATAATTTGGTACCGACATAGTAAAGTGCCCGTCATATTATTGTGTTATACGGTATAGCTATAGTACGGGATATCGATACCGCTGGCCGGGCTGCGCATGCGGCCCGGCCGGCCCTGCGCAAGTGCGGCTCTAGATCTAGATCTTGTTCGAACTTCGATAATTCGCAATTCCTTCGAGGCTCCCTCGGCGCCAGCAATTTATCACTCGAAAGCTCTCGACGTCTTCCCGGAGCATCCGAGTCCATTATGCAGATGCAAGCTCGCCGAGTCGACGCCGCGCCCTCCTAGGCCTGATCCCGTGGCCGCGCGCCGGCGCTGATATTTTGATTATAAGGGCCACGAATGATTTACGCTGGTTAAAATATCGATATCATCCGTAAATCTGATCGTGCACGTGCACATGACCGTCATGGCGCCCAGCTCTAGTGTTGTAGTAGGATATACCCCCCAGATAGATGTACCTGTACCCCAATGATACCATGATAGATGTACCTGTACCCCAATGATACCATAGTATCATTGGGGTACAGGTACATCTATCTGGGGGGTATATCCTACTACAACAACTCCCCCCTCCACGAGATCACGTCCTCGTGATCTAAAAGGGAATGTCTGGGGGGTACAAGGAAATGTCTGGGGGGTACATGCTACTGCAACATACTGCAACACTAGATCTCGAACACGTGCACGATCTCAGCGCTAGCAGCTGCATGCAAATTCGAATGAATATTCGATTTTTTTGGTGAATATTTGCCGCCATATGATGTTCGAATTCGCTCCCGGGTCCTGAATATTAATTATATAATGTTTGTAGCCACGTGCACGTGCACATCATGGCATCTAAGCTCGAGCCTCGCCGAGTCGGAGGAACATGACCTGTGATTTATCATGATCGATATCATGATATCGATGATATCGATCATTATGCCGATGCCATGATGATGCACATGCACATGTCAGCTGCGCATGCGGCCGCGGATTGCAATTATATACTTAATAAATATTGTGCACACTGTGCAGTCCGGATCCGACGGTCTGGCGGCAATCATGTATTTCAGAATGCGATATCTACAGCTGCAGCCTCGAGCTCGTGCCCGTGCACGTGGCTGGCCTCCCAGCAAGCGTCTCCACATCGAGCTTGCAGGTCGATATCGATATCGATCTCATCTAGTTCTGCATCATTTATTTCGTCATTGAAGGACATCGATATCGCCTCCTCGAGCCCATGATTATTGATGTCGGTGTCGGTGGACGTGTCCTGCGACCGGTAATTATAACGTTAACGATCATGAACCTGATTTCAAACTGATATACACACGCAGGCGAATTTAATCTGAGCACCTGTAACGAAGCTTGTACATGATCATGAGAGCCGTCGACTTCGATTTCTGCCGTTTCGAAACACGCGTACGTCAGGACTCAGGACTTGAAATATTAATGGGCCATGATCAACGTCGACAGCTGCAGCTGCATTTAGATGCGCGGCTGCGCATATGCATGCAGACTGAGAATAAAGCTAAGGGTCGCAAACTTGAAGAAAACACGCCCGCGCCGGCGGCCATGCATATGGCCATATGCATGGCCATTAATATTGCACGCCCAAGGCGGTCACGATCATCCGCAGATCTAGATCTAGATGCATGCTTAGGAAAGGGAAAGCTCAAACATTTTAATTTATTTAGAATGAAATCATCATATATATGGCATCCTGACCGTCAGACTCATTTCGCATGCCCGGGGCACGCACCGTCGGAGCCGCGGCCGACGTCCGCGTCGGCGTCGGCGTCGGCGTCTTCACCTGCAGACTGCTCGCTGGCGTCCTCGAGCTCCGGCATGCTCTCGGCCTCCGCCACCTGGCGGGCGTGCCAGAACCTCATCTCGAACGCGTCTGACGGCGCGGCACCCATTCCGAGTTCCCGCGCGCGGCGCGGCTGCGGCCGGGCTGCTAACTATAAGCGCTAACGCGCGCGCCGGTTTGTGAATTCGAACGCCGCGGCGCTTTGAGGCTCTCCGTTGGACCTACCGTAGTACTCCTCCGCGCGCGCACACTGCCGCAGTACTAGTGCCGTTCGGCCGGCCAGTACGAACGCGCACCGTAGCACGTCTATTGCGACGCGTCGTCGCGGCGCGCGTCGACAGCTACGTATACGACAGCCTGCCGCAGTGCGTCGGCCCTGCGAGGCCTGGGCTGCGACCGTGACTCTAGATCTAGGCTGCGAATCTACCCGTGACCGTACAACACTTGCAGCCTGCAGCTGCGACGTCTGCGAGCTCCTAGATCTCCGACGTCGACGCCGTACGCGTGGCGGCAGCCTGCAGGCTGCAGCGCTAGCTGGGCGGCCTGGGCCTGCTGGGCGGCCTGCAGGCTGCAGGCTGCAGCCTGCAGGCTGCAGCTGGGCCCTAGCGGCTCAGCTGCAGCCAGCCTGCACTGCCCTGCAGGGCGGGGGCTACAGCCTACCGGCCGGTAGTCCCGGGCTACTACTAGGCTAGTACCGGTACTACGGGCCGCTTTTTTGCCGAGGTTGGTACCACTTGTTTAAAAAATTAAATCCGATAAGGAAGTGAAAAAACAGCGGTACCAGAGTCAATCCGCGACTCCCGCGAGTCCCGCGACCGGTACGGCGGTACCCCCGCGGGCCAGTGGGGGCCTACTGGGGTGGGGAGGAGGGCGGGGGGGGGAGGGGGCCGAGGCCCCCGTGGCCTACAGGGCTACCGGTAGCGCTCGGCCACCCGGGGCCGGGCCGCCCGGCGGCCGGGGCCGGCCGACGCCGACGGGCCCGGGCCCGGGGTCCGACGGTCCCGAGGTCTAGATCTGTCGTGCCAGATGCGGCAGGAACTTCGGAACGACAGCTTGCACGTGCGGCCGCGCGGATCACGCCGGCGCCCCGCGCGGCGGCCGCGGCCGCAGCCTCGGCCTCGGCCGGGCCTGGCCGTGGCCGTGGCCATGGGCGGCGATAGCGCGCGCGCGCGCGCGCGCGGACCGCAGCCTGGAGTGACAGTGTTAAAGTCGCAGCGGGTGCCACGGTGGCCGGGCTCGATTTGGGCTTTGGCGAGCCGCCGCCGGCTAAAGGTAATTCGAGTTGAAAAGTCTTGAGAAGGGCCTAACTACGTAAATCTAGCTGGCTAGATGGCAGCGCCCGGCGGCCAGCCTGGCGGGGCAGCAGCTGCAGAGCGAGGGCGAACGAAGGGGGCGAGCGAGCGAGCGAGCGGGGGAGGGTCCGGATCCGAGGCGGGGGGGTACGCGTACGCTGGACCAGCTGGGCCAGATTTAGACGAGGGAGGGGATGGCCTTGAGGATGTCGCGGGCGGCGTTCTGGCCGGACTGAGTGGCGCCCTCCATGGAATCGATGTAGTCCTGCATGGTGTAGGAGCCGGCGAGGAAGAAGTTGGGGATGGGTGTCGTCTGCGTCGGGCGGAAGACGTCCGATCCGGGTGACTCGCGGTACAGCGACTGGGCGAGCTTGACGACCGAGGACCACGTGCAGTTGAGGTTACGCGACGACGGGAAGAGCTGCGGCGGGCGGGCGGGCGGCGCGCGCGCGCGCGGGCTTCAGGGCACGAACGGAAACGGGAGGGCGGAAACGAAGAAGAAGAAGGAGGATGCTGGCTCTTTCTCTCGCACCTCGTGGACCTGCTTGAGCGTGTGCTCCGCGATCTTCTCGTTCGAGACGCCGATCCAGGGGTCGCCCGGCGTGAGCACGAGCTGCATCAGGGAGCCCTCGCCCTCCCGGTAGTAGCTCGACGGGCTGCCCGCCGGGGTCGGTTCGAATGAAGAGGGCCCGGGGGGGGGGGGGGGGGGGGGGGGGGGGGAGGGGGGTATGGGCACCTGGTAAGGGCGAGGTCGGCGAAGCAGGAGAAGTCGGCGTCCGCCGAGTAGAGGAGGTTGTCCAGGCCTGGGGGGTACGTACAGTGAGGAGGGGGGTAGGGGGCTCGAAGGCGGGGGGGGGGTACCGGTGGCCTCGCGCTGGCGCATCCTGGACTCGTCCTGGAGCTCGGTGACCCAGCCATCGAAGCGGAGCTGGACGGTGGCGACGGGTACAGCCTCCAGGCTGTAGATGCGGTCGAACATGCCGTGCTTCCGGAAGCTCTCGGGCAGCAGGCGGTGGATGCCAGGCACGTCGCAGGCCGCGAGGTACACGTCAGCGGTAACCTCCTGCTCCGTCCCGTCCACGTTCACGCGCATCCCGGTCACCCTGCCCCGCCGCCCCGCCCGCTCGGCAAGAGCTCCGGCCGCCCCGCAAGCGCGCGCCCCCACGCCCTCGCCGCGCACCGGTCGGGGAGGCCGGCGGCGTCGGTCGTGTGCTTGATCTCGGTCACGCGGGACTTCAGATTGATCTGCAAGCCGAGGAAGGAAGTCAAGCCGGGCCAAGCGGCGCGAAGCTAAGCCGGCGAGGACCTTGGTGCCGCGCTCTTCGAGGTACTTGACGATGGGGGCGTGCAGGAACTCGTGGGGCGAGCCCTCGAGCATGCGCAGCACCGACGCCTCCGTCTTCGTCGCGAAGAACTGCGGAGAGGGGGAGGTCGGGGGAGGCTGGGGGCGGCGGGGGGCGGGCGGCCCAGGGCGAGGGGAAGGGGACGGGCGGCGGGCGGGGCGGGGCGGGGCGGGGCGGGGCCGCACCTGGAAGATGGTGAGCATGCAGCGGGCGGAGATGTTGTCGCAGTCGATGAAGCCCAGCGCGTAGCTGCGAGAGAGTTACGGGGCGGGCCTGGCTCGGAGGGAGCCCAGAGAGGGGGTGGGAGGCGGGGCGGGGCGGCGCACGCGATTGGGTTCCACATGCGGTCGATGCTGCCCTGGCTGCCACCGTGCTGCTTGAACCAGTCCGTGAAGCTGCGCGGCGGCGCGGGCCCCGCCGGTCGGCTTCGGATGGACGAGGCGTGCGGGCGGGCGGCGCGGCGGGCGCGGCGAGAGCGGAAAGAGAGCGAGCGAACCTGATGCCGTCGAGGTTGCGGATGTCACGCATGGCGCCCTCGGGGTCAACAAGGGCCCGCACGATCGGGCTCGTGCCCAGCGCGATCGAGTTGGCGAGCTTGTCGCCGGCCGAGAGCTGGTCCGTCGTGAAGAACGCCTTCAGGCCTGTGCTCGCCCGCCCGCCTCAGAGGAAAGGAGGAAAAGGAACGGGAGGCGGGGCGGCGGCACCGTTCAGCGGGGCGCCGACCGGGAACCGGAAGTCGAGAGCGCCGGTCTTGCCGCCCTTGTTCACGAACGTGTGCGTGTGCTCCTTGAGCAGGAGGCTCTCCAGGATCCCGAGCTTGGCCATCAGCCCGAAGAGCTTGTAGTAGCACCCGAAGAAGACCTGGGAAGGGAAGGACGCGTTGGCGGCGGCCGGGGGCGGCGCGGGCCTGGATTCGCAGCGCCGCTGCGCACGTGGAGGCCCATCTCGATGTGGTTGCCGTCCTTGTCGACCCAGCTGCCGACCTTGCCGCCGACGAAGTTGCGCGACTCGAAGATCTCGACCTCGTGCCCTTGGTCGACCAGGTCCACAGCGGCCGCCAGGCTCGCCAGCCCTGCGCCAACGATGGCGACCCTCGCCTTCTTGCCCTGCGACTGCGTTGCTGCGCGGGAGGGTCAGCGGGCGGGCCGCACGGGCTCGTGCAGGGCAGCGCACTCCCGGAGGCGCCGCGCACAGGGGTGCTGACCGCGCTGATCTGCTCGCGGAAGGAACAACCATCAGGAACGCTCGTCTACTTGCTGGGCACGCATGCGGAGGCGCACCTCGGCGACATCAAATCGGCGCTCGGCCCGGCGCGCGCGCGCCTGGAACTGAGTGCCAGCGGTTTGGGAAGCGGACCACCGCAGCTGCTTTGCCTCCGTGGAGGCCCGGAACGGGGTCGCACGCGAGGCTGCACGCGCGGGGGCCTGCGGGCTGTAGCTTGAGCTGGACGCCACGACCGCCGCAGCGGTATGCGGGGCCGATGCGAGCGCCGGGCAGGCGAAGGCGGCGCTCTTCATTTCTCAGATCCCACGCGAACGGGTACGTCGAACAATGACGGGTACGGTGCTTCGTCCCAAGAGACAGCCGAGCGGCTCTTAAGATGTGCGCAGCGTGCGCTCTAGCAGCGTGAACTAGCGCAATCGCTCTCGCCCTCCCCGTCGCGCGACTGCGGGACTGCCTCTGCGAACCCTCGGCGCCCGGCGAACCCAACCCTCGACGGCCCCGCGACTGCTCTCCGCGAACCCTTGACATCGGGGCGGGCGGTAGATACGTCACGGCGCGGCGCCAGTGGCTCGCGGGGGCACTAGCTAGTGCAGCGCGCGGCAGCGAATTCGAAGCCGCGCTTGCGATCAGCCGCCCGCGCACATGGGCGATGGAGGAGGCGGCGGCGACGCGCAACATGGGCCCTTGGATGTCCTGAAGACCATCGTCATCTTCCTCGCGTCGGGCCTCGCTGAGATCGGCGGCGGTTCGCGCGCGCGCGCGCGCTCGCGCTTGCGCGCGCCGTTCCCCAATTATATCGCTCGCGTGCCGTTTAGATCGGCGACGGCTCGCGTTAGCTACATTTCGATCTAGACCTGGACGAGCGAGCGCGCGCAGGCTGGCTCGTTTGGAAGGCGGTGCGCGACGGAAGGCCCGGCCCTGGTGGTGGGCCCTCCTCGGGTCGATGGTCCTCGTCGTGTACGGCTTCATCCCCCCCCTGCAGAGCGCCGACTTCGGGCGGAGCTACGCCGGTGCGCGCGCGTGCATGTGTAACCCGGCGGCGCGCCCGGCGGCGCCGCCCCCTTTTGAGCCCGACCGCGCGGGCAGCGTACGGGGGCCTCTTCATCGCGATGAGCGTGCTCTGGGGCTGGGCCCTGGACAAGCAGTGCGTTCTACGCGCGCGCCCCAAAGCCGGCGCCCCGGCGGCCAGGCCGAGTCGCTGTTCCGACGGCTTGTGCAGGAGGCCGGACAAGTGGGACCTGGTGGGCGGCCTCGTCGCGATCGTGGGGGCATCCATCATGTTCTTCGCCCCGCGGCCCGCGGGGGGCGGCTCGGGCCCGGGCCTGCCCGCCGACGCCGGGGGCGGCGGCGGGGGCGGCGGCGGCGCGGACGGCAACTTTGCGTACTTTTCGCTGGAGGCGCTGGCGCCGCCGCCGCCGCAGCCGCAGC
Source organism: Cyanophora paradoxa (assembly GCA_004431415.1). Taxonomy (NCBI): domain Eukaryota; class Glaucocystophyceae; order Cyanophorales; family Cyanophoraceae; genus Cyanophora; species Cyanophora paradoxa. Next base: position 162,082 of record QPMI01000058.1, on the reverse strand, counting down.
CGCAGCCGCTGGGCTCGCCGCCCATCGCCGACCCGTCACACACGGCGTAGCCGGCGCCTTGTACGCAGCCTAGTGAGCCGTTCCTGCAGCTGCCCTGCCGCGTCCGAACCTCGGAAACTAATTGCTTGCATTCACCACGGCTGCGGCCGCCTTGAAATATCATACTCAAGCTAACAGAAGCCAGTTAAACTTGCATATGCATGTAATCATTGAATTTAATTGAAGATCGCTGCAAGAATGCACACTGGCTCGCGCTCGCGCTTGCAGGGAAGAAGCAGGCTCGCGCGAGGGGGCCCGGGCCCCGGGCCGAGGTCAAAAGCGGACGACGGCGATCTCAAGCCGGCGGGTGCCCGTCACGAGCAGGCCCCGTGCCGCCGCCGGCCCGGCCACCTCCGCCCAGCCGGCCCCGCCGGCGCCGGCGGGCGGCGCCGTGACCTTCAGCTCGCGCAGGGCGGCGTGGGCGGAGGTCGCCTGCACGGCGGCGGCCGCGGGGAGGCGCGGACAGGCCGAGAGGTCCAGTCGGGCCAGCGCCGGCGCCCGGGCCAGGATGGCTGCCAGCGTCACCTCGTCGAGCGCCTCGGAGGCGCGGAGGGAGAGGAAGCGGAGGCGGGGCAGGCAGGGCGCAGAGGCGAGGCGGTAGAGGGCGTGCAGGGGCAGGGCGTTGCGGGGCAGGGCCAGGGCGCGCAGCCGCGGGCCGAAGGCGGGGGCGGCCAGGGCGGACTGGAGCCCGGGGGCCTGCTGGGGCCCCAGGCGGGCGATGGAGAGGGCTTTCAGGGCCGGGAATGCGGTACCCAGGAGGCGCCAGCTCGCGGGGCCCAGAATCTCCGCGTCACGCAGAGAAAGTACCTGCGGGGGCGTCGGAGAGGAGCGGGGAAGACAGAAGGGGGTACAGGGTCACCTCGAGGGTGGCTCCGTGGCGGGCGGCGACGGCCTGTAGCACGACGTCTTGGGTGGCGGGAGGGGGGGGGGTGGGAGGGGGGGGGAGGGGGGGGAGGGGCGGGTGCGGGGTGAGCGGCGGCCGGGTACCAGTTCAGAGCGAGGTTAGACGAGAAGGGCGTACCCGGGGCGAGCTGGGGCAGGGCGAGGGCGCGGAGGGGGCGCGCAGCCTCCGCGAGCACTCGCGGGAACTCGGGGCCTGGGGAGGGGGAGGGGGGAGAAGGGGGGTACGTTAGCGGGGGTACGGGAGGCTCGGACGTAGGACCGGCACCAGGGTCGTAGTAGCTGGCAGGGCCAAGATCGGTAAGCCAGGGGGAAGGAGCCTGAGGGGGGTACAGGGTGGGTGACTCACGTGAGCTGGAGGCTGCCGAGGTCGAGGGCTTCGAGCTTCGGGAGGCGTCGAAGCAGCCGGTCGAGGATCGGCCACGACGGCATCTGGGGGGGTACGTGTCGGCGAAGGGGGGTACCGGAAAGATGCGAGGCGGGGGGTACCTGGGCGATGGAGAGGCTCTTGAGGTTGGGGCAGACGATGGGGAGCGCCTCCAGCACGGGGCTCTGCGTCTGCGGAGCCGGGGTAAATGAGGGGTACCGCGAAGCGTTCGGGGGGGGGTACAGCGCACTGGGTTGATGAGGCCGAGGTGCTCGATGCCGGAGCAGGACTGAATGGCGCGCTGGAGGTAGGCGCCGTTGGCGGGCTGATGGGAGCTCTCCGAGGCGAAGCATGTGACGCGGAGGGAGCGCAGCGCCGGCGCGCGCAGATCGAGGCTGCCGTGCAAGCCCGAAGCGTCGCGGAAGGCGACGCAGAGCCGCTCCAGACGCGCGTGCTGCAGCGCCCCGGAGAGCGTCCGCAGCCCCGACGCCTTCAGCTGCCGCAGGTTCGGCATCCTGCGCGCGGCGCGGCGCGGGCGTCGGCCCTCGATTAAGCTCGGGAAGGGCGGCCGCATGCGCACATGTCAAGCAGGCCCTGTAGCGTGCCGCCTCCGAGTTCGTACGATTCGAGGGCAGAGGCATCGACAGTGAGCTTCACGACGTGCACCGCGTGCCGCTGCACCAGCCGACAGACCGCGTCCCTGGCGTACGGGTTCGCGCCGACGTCTTTCACACGGAGGGTTGTGTGGAGCCCGCCTGCGGCGACGACGGCGCGGAAACGCCGGCAGACCGAGTCGATGGCGACGAGCTGCTGCAGCGGGACGACGTCGGGCAGCGGCAGCGGGGCGAGGGCATCGCAGCCGACGAGCCGCTTGCCGGCCGGGCGCTGGAGGTACGAGAAGACATGGAGCAGCACCGCATCCGGCAGGTCGTGGATTGAGCACATCGCACCGGTACCTAGCTTTAGGGCCGAGCTAGGCTAGCACTCGTACCCGCCCGCCGCTCAGGGGGGGGTCAAAGATGAGGAACCTGCGTGTTGTGGGCGAGGGCGGGCGCGGCCCGGGGCGCCCCGATGGCGCTCTGGCGATGTGCGTGGACCCGTTCTCGCAGACGGTGCACCTCCTGGACGCCGCGTTCGTGCTCCAGAGCTTCAGCGCCGATGGCGGCCCCGAGGTACGCGCGGAGGCGTGCGAGCGGCGCCACGCGCGCGTCTGGGTCTCGCCCCGCCTCCGCGGCGCTGATCGCCCGCTCCGCGCCAGGGCGAGGTCGAGCTCGACCTGCGGGCGGAGAGCCCAGACGTGCAGGCGGCCGGCACGGCGGCGGTCGTCGGGATGGACTACGTGCAGGAGCTCGAGGCAATCGCCGTCGCGTTCTCCTCCGGCCAGCTCCTCACCGTCGACCCGGCCCAAATGAAGGCGCGCCCGCGCCGCTCGCGAGCGCGCCGGGCGGGCCGGGGCCGCGCCGAGCGGGGCGGCGGGGCGGCAGGTTGAATGCGTGGGCGACGTGGACTCGGGTCTGCTGGGCGCGGCGTGGGCGCCCGACCAGGAGCTCCTGGCTCTGGTCACGGGCGCCCTGGGCCTCGTCGTGATGACCAAGGGCTGGGAGGTGCTCGCCGAGCGCCCGCTGCACGGCGGCGCCCCGGGGCCCGAGCCGGCGCTCGCCCCCGCCGGCTCCCGCGCCCACATCTCCTGGCGCGGCGACGGCCGCTTCTTCGCCGTCTCCGCTCCGGACCCCTCCGCCGGCGGTCCGCCCGCCCCGCGCCCCGCGCCCCGCGCCCCGCGTCTGCCTCACGAGCCGCTCGCAGGGGCGTACCGGCTGCGCGTCTTCTCGCGCGAGGGGTACCCCACTCGAGCGGGGAGGAGGGCGGCGCGATCCTGGGGCCCCTCTCCTGGCGGTACCCCCTGCTCCTGCTCCTTCCCCCACCCGCTCCATCCCCCCGACGCCCGCCGCGCAGGCCCTCCGGAAACCTGATCGCCGTACCCATGACGAACGTTCCCGGGCCGGAGAAGCGCCGGCCGGGGCCGCCCCCTTCGGCGGCCGCTGCGGCGGCCCGCCCGCCCGGCGCCCCGGCCCCCGCTGCGCCGGCGGGAACGTCGTCGGAGCCTGTTCTCTCTATGTTCGAGCGGAACGGGCTTCGGCACGGGCAGTGCGGCCTGCGGGGCGCGGGGCGCCCGTCCGCCCTCGACTGGAGCGGCGAGTCGGACGTGCTAGCCGTCGCCTTTGGTGAGGGCGACGTCGGCTCGGGCCTCGTCCACCTCTACTCCTTCTCCAACGGCCACTGGTACCTCAAGGCCGAGGCCAGGCTCGCCTCCCCGCCCGCCGCCCTCCGATGGGACCCCGTCCGCCCCTACCGCCTCCACGTCGCCTGCGCCGGTGCGGTGCCGCGTACCCCCCGCCCCCCCCCTCCTGACCGCGGCCGGCCAGACGGGGGGTACGCGCGCTTCGACTTGGCGTGGGACGTGGCCGTCAGCGACGCGACGGCGTCGCCGTCGTACCCCTGCAGCTCCGCCGCCGCCGTGATCGACGGCGGTGCGCGTACCCCCTACCCCTGCTTTTTCCCCCCCTGTTTTTCTCTTCTCAGGCAGGGCCGCAGCGCGGGTGCTGCTGACGCCGCTGCGGCGCGCGGTGGTGCCCCCGCCCATGTGCGGAAGCGTCCTCTCGCTCCCCTCCCCCGCCTCCGAGGCGCGCCCTACCCCCGCTACCCCCGGCCCCGCCCTCTCCTCCCGCCTGCTTGACGCCCTTTCTTCTCAGGTGGCGTGGGCTCCGGACGGCTCGCTCGCTGTGCTCCTCTCCGACGGGACGCTCCTGGCGTACGATCGCCCGCCCGACGCGGCGGACGGGGCGGCGCTGTCAAGCCCGCCCCGCGCCGTCCTTCGCCGCCCCGCCGGGCTCGAGCGCGCGCGCCACGCCGCGCTCCCGTACCCCTCCTCCCTCGTCTGCGTCGCGGGGCCCTCGGGGGTGTCCCCCTGCGGCGACGCCCTCCTCCAGGCACACGTACCCCCCGCCGCTCCTTCCCCGCGGGCGCCTGACCCCCCCCCCCCCCCCCCCCCTTCAGATCTGGTTCGGAGAAGGGGACCCCGCACCGGTCCTCGGCACCGCCCGTACCCCCGTGCGCCCGTATCCTCGTACCCCTGGGCCCGCCCCCGCCCGGCCCGGTCCGAGCCGAGCCGCGGCGCGCCGCAGCTGCCGGGCAACCGAACGGCGGCCGCCGTAGCCCTCTCGGGCCCCACGGGGCGCCTCTACGTCCTCGCGTGCGCCCCGTACCCCCCTGTGCTCCTTCGGCTGTTGTTTGTTTACCGCTGCCGCAGGACGGACGGCGCGATCTTCGCGTGCTCTCCGGGCCCGGAGCCGGCGCCCGGCCCGGTCGCGCTGGAGGCGCTGCCGCCGCTGCCGGCGCCCTGCGCCCGGCTGGCGGTGGCGACGCCTTCCCCGGGGCGGGACGTGCTCGTGTGCCTCCAGGAGCGGGGGCGCCTGTACGTGGACGGGGCTCTGGTGGCCTCGGACGCGACGAGCGCGGCGGCCCGCGGGGGCCACCTCCTCTTTACCGCCCGCCCCGCCTCCCTCCGCGTCCTACCCCTCGACGGCCCGTCCCTGTACCCCTCCCCGGCCGGCTTCCCTTCGGGCCGGCTGACCCGCGCGCGCCGCAGCTCCGGACCTGGCCGCCCTCGCCGCAGATCCGGCGGCCCTGGGGGGTACCTGAAAGCCCCCTTAGACCTTCTCCCTTCGCTGCGACTCACGCGCCTCCGCCTTGGACAGGCCTCACAACGCGGGCCATTGAGCGCGGCAGCCGCCTCGTCACCGCCGCCCGCGACGACCCCCGCGTCGTCCTCCAGGCGACCCTACCCCCCCTCCCCGCCTTCTTCCCCCCCCCCCCTCCGGTCCCCTCCCCGTTCTGATTCGAACTGCCCCGCAGGCCCCGCGGGGCAACCTGGAGACGGTGTACCCCCGCGCCCTCGTCCTCGACTCGGCCCGCACGCACCTCAACCGGTACCCCTCGTCTTCCTCTCCCCCCCCCCCCCATCCCCCCTTCGAATCTCATGCCCCCTCCTTCCACCCTCCAGGGGGGAATACGGGGCGGCGTTCCGAGAGCTTCGTTCGCACCGCGTGGACCTCGCGCTCCTCTACGAGCACTCGCCCGAGCGCTTCCTCGCCTCCTGCCCCGCCATCGTCCAGCAGGCGCGTACCGTACCCCCCTGGCCTCCCTCCCCCCTCCTCTCTGTCTCTGACGGCACCCCCCGCAGGTGAACTCGGTGGACCACATCAACCTGCTGCTCTCCTCCCTCAGGCGAGCGTACTTCCCTCCCCGGGCCTCTGCCGCCCGCCCTGCGCGCGCCGGCTAACGCCGAGCCACGCAAACAACAGGGCGGGCCGGAACGCGGCCTGCGACGCGATCCGCGCCGCCCTCGACGCTGCGGACCCCGACAGGCAAACGCCCGCCCGCCTCGAACCGGTACCCCCGCTGGCTCGGCTGAGGGGCGGGGGCAGGTTCCTGCTCTCGGCGCTGACGGCGCTGGTGCGGCGGGAGCCCCCCGACGTCGAGGGCGCCCTCCGCCGCGTCGCTGCCCTCCGCGGCACGTACCCCCGCCCGCCCCTCTTCCCCCCCCCCCTTTCTAATCTTCGTTCGCGCAGAGCGGGAGGCGGCCGCGCGGGCCGCCGCCGCCGCCGCGGACGACTTCGGCGCCGACTCCCCCGCCGACGACGTGCGCCCGTACCCCCCTACCCCTCCTTCCCCCCCCCTTCCGGCTCCGACGCCGCCCCCCCGCAGGGACCCGGCGACGGCAAGCCCACTGCGGAGCAGGCCCTCGCGTGCGACCCTACCCCCCTCCCACCTTCCTCCCTTTAGAATTTCCCCCCTGAGCGAGGGGGGTACAGGTACCTGATCTTCCTGTGCGACTCGGAGCGGCTGTACGCGGCGGCGCTCGGCCTCTACGACCTCAACCTCGCCCTCATGGTCGCCCAGGTGCCCCGTACCCCCCGCAGCTCCATCCCCCCCCCCCGGCCGATCCCCCCTTTTTTTCTCCCCGGCAGGCCTCGCAGTGGGACCCGAAGCAGTACCTGCCCTTCCTGGCCTCCCTGCAGGCGCGCCGGGCCGCGTCGTACCCCCCAAAAAAGACAAATCCTGAAACGAGCGTACCCCCCCGCAGGAACTGGCGCGGGAGCCGGCGTACCAGCGCTTCACGATCGACCGGCACCTCGGGCGGCACGCGCGGGCGCTCGCAAACATCGCCCGCGCCGGCCCCGCGCGCTTCGGCGAGGCCCTCGAGTACATGCGGGTTCGAGCCCCGGCGGGTCCCGTTACCGTTCCCGGATCTTATTCGACCTGTCTCGCGCGCGTGCGCGCAGGAGAGCGGGCAGACGGAGCTCGGGGCGCGGCTGTACCCCCCGCCCGAGGCCGGGGCGCCGGACGACGACGGGCGCTGGCGGACGGTCCTGCGGGAGCACGGCCGGGCCCTCGCCGCCGCCGCCCGCCACGCCGACGCCGCCCGCGGCGCGCCCTTCTCTTCTCTCCAATCCTCTTCTCTTCCTTCCTTCTCGACTGACCGCCCCGCTCTCCCTGCAGCGCTCCTGGCGTGCGGGGAGGAGGCGGCGGCGCTGGCGGCGCTGGTGGCGGCCGGCGAGCGGCGGGCGGCCTGCGCGCTCGCCTCACGCCTCGGCGCCGGGCCCGAGCGCACCGCCGCCCTCGGGCGCGACCTCGCCGCCGTGCGCCGTTTTAGGGCTCAGCTGAGGGGGTACAGCGCACGTTTTTGACGCCGGGCCGGGTGGGCCGGGTCCGGGGGGTACAGGTGCTGAGGGCGGCGGGGCGGAACGAGGAGGCGGCGATGGCCCTCGCCGACCTCGCGGGGGATACCGAGGCGCCCTTTTTTCCTTCTCTCCCCCCCCCCCAAAGAGCCACCCTGAGGGGTACGCCAGGCGGCCGTGCGCGCCCTCGCCGAGTGCGACGCGTGGGACGCCGCCCTCGACCTGGTGCCGTACCCCCCCTCGCCTCCTCCCCGGCTGCTTAGGGCGGCTCGCGGGGGCAGGCGGCGCGGGCGGGGCGGGGCGACCTCGCGGCGTCGGAGATCCGCCCCCGCCTCTCCGAGGCCGTCACCCAGCGCCTCCAGGAGGCACGTACCCCCCGCCGATTCATCCCCCCTCCTGCCCTCCTTTTACCCCCCGGCAGGCGGAGGAGAAGGGCCGGCGGCTCGCGTTCCTCGCGGCGCGCCTGCCGGCCGCGCGGGACGCCCGCCGAGCCGCCTCCGCTTTCTACGGTGCGCCGCCCTCCGCAATTTTACTCTGAATCGTCTCATTAATTTGAACACTTAAGAGAGAGAATCTATTGTCGCCTCCTACGCCGCCGCCCTCTGAGGCGCCCTTCGCTCGCGCAGAGGCGAACGCGGGGGCGGGCGCCGCGGCCGACGGCGAGGGGGGCGCCCTCGACGACTTCGAGACCCGCAGCGTCGTCTCCGAGGCGCGCGCGTACCCCCCCCCCCGGGGCCTTCTCCCCCCTTCCCCCTTAACCGAGCGCCGGGGCAGGCGAGCACGCTTGCGCCGAGCGAGGCCGGCAGCGCCGTCAGCGGCTCGAGCTCGGTACCAGAGCCCCCTCCTCCGCCTCCTCTTCCTCGATCCGAAGCCTAACGGGCGGCGGTCGCAGCAGGGCAGCTTCGCGTCTGCTGCCTCGAGCCGGAGCGTCTTCAGCTGGAGCTCGACGCGCGGCCCCGCCCGTGCGCCCGCCCCGTCCCGCCCGTCCCGCCTACCCACCCACCAGCCCCTTCGAACCGGGCCGCCACGCAGCGGCCAAGGGGCGGCGGAGCCAGGACCCCGTCGCCCGAGCCCGCAAGATGGCCGAGTCCCTCGCGAAGGTACCCCCCCTTTTTTGATTTCCCTCTAGGGGACTAGGTCTCCTAGGTAGGACGGAGGCGGGGAAACTAGGCCCCCAGCTAGGAGGAGCGGGGCGTGGCGTGCACGTGGCGGAGGCGCTAGCGAGCTTCCGTTCTAGAAGTGGCGGCGTCCCCCGTTCTCCGAGGCTCTCCCTTGAGATGAGATGACGTACCCCCGCCCGCCCGCAGGAGGAGGAGCGCCTGCAGGAGGAGCTGCGCGCCCTCGCCTCGCCCCCGCCCGAGACATCGGGTACCCCCCACTCTCCCCCCCCCTCCCCTTGCCGACGCCGGCCGGCGCAGCGGCGCTGCGGGCCACCCTGGACGCCCTCCTGTTCTTCGGGGACGCCGCCGGGGCGCGCCGGCTCCAGGTCCGCCCCTCCCGCCCCGCCCCGCCCTGCCCCGCCCCTGACTCGCCCCGCCTCTGACTCGCCCCGCTTCCGCAGGCGGCGGTCGCCGCGCAGCAGCGTGCGGCGGCGGCGGCGGCGGTGGAGCTCTGCGGGGCAACGGCGGCGGCGGTGGCGGCGGCGACCGAGGGGGCGGTCCCCTGGGCCCTTCCGTTCCTTGCCGAGGCGGAGGCGGAAGCGGAGGGGGCGGGGGCCCCGCGGCCATAAAGCAGAGTTGCCTATAGCTATCGTCGTTCACTTTGATCGCGAGGTCTAAGACATACACGTATGCGTTCGCGGTTTGCAAAATTGGAAGTCATGTTCGCGCGCCCCGCTGTGCTGTTCTGTGGCTGCGCATGCCCAGCTGTGCACCCGACCCCTGCGCGCGCTACACGCGGGATAGCCCCGCGTATGTAATTATAGCGTTAAAAACACTCAAAGTCGGCCCTTCGCAATAGTTTAATGTATTCAACGCCCCGCCGGGCCCGTGCCCCCTAGGCCCCCTATAGATAGGCCTCTAGATCCAATGGCCGCGCTGGCATTTCGGACGTCGAAATACAAGGAACCAATTATAAATGGAGCACGGGTGCAGATTACGTGCATGTATTAGTTCGAATTCGCTCATATGATCCGTCAATTAATTGTAATAAATTAACTCGAATATTGCACTGACTTTTTCCAACTGATCATGAAACACTGCGGATAGAAGCCTTGAAGGACAGTACTATAGCTACGTATACGGTACCGGAATGACACAAACAGGGATTTAGATCTAGACGAAAATTGCGAGATCTAGCTATAGAGAAAGTGCGAGCACGCGCGCGCAGGCGGGGCGGTAGGTATATATACGGTGTCTAGGCCTTCCCGAGGGCGGCGGCGGCGGCGAGGACGCGCTTGCGGACGCCGAGCTCGGCGAAGCCGACCGAGTCGCGCAGCTGCGCGTTCGACAGGGACGGGAGGACGCGTGCGGCCAGTTCCGACACGGCTAGCAGTACGCGTAGTCTTCTACGGTGCCCATGCGAAGCTGGAAGCCGTAATCCTTCTCCCACAGAGCCTTGTTCAAACGGCAGAGAATATTGAACCACTTCTCCTTCTGCTGCAGCAGACCCCCGAGATTAGATGGATTAAAATAAAATACATGCATATTTGTTTTTGGTGAATACATGCATACATCCTTTTCCACTCCTTTTTAAAATTATTAATTAGCTATAGATAGCGCGCCATGCCATGCCAATGCGGCTCAGCAAGCAGCTCATGATCAGTGGCTCGAGCTCACCTTTTCGACTTTCGCGAAGCTTTCGTCGCTTCGTAGAAGAACGAAGGGCTTGGCGTGGGAAGGCTGGCCCACGCGTACGATGTCGATGTCGCATCTGCGTGAAATCAAGATCGCTGTTGCTTGCAACATATCTAGCTATAGACATTTGATGAATGTGTGGGAAATTTTGAACCTGCAGAACGCCTTCAGCTTCAGCTCGTCGGTCGAATCCGGAGAGACAGTTTCGGCGAAATGCGATTCCCCTGCTTCCATTTTCCGACGAGAGGCCTCCTCGTGCTCGGAACGCGCTAGAAGATCTGCGATGGGCTTCGTATCAGATTTAGAGGCTAGGTTAGCAGAGCCTGAAAGAGCACTTGCCGGCAAGCTCGGACAGGTCCGTTACGAAGTAGGCGCGTTGGCTGATGGGACCGAAGGTGCGCGTGTACCCTTTGCTGTGCTCCGCTGTGCCTGCAGCTGTGACCAAGGTCGACAATCCGGACCCGCGCGCAAGGATGTAGCCGCATGCGGCAATTTGTTGGAGCAGCTTTTCGAAGGCAGGAAGAAATTGATCATCGTGTTCTGATTCTGACACCTCGGGCTCGTACATTCGAGCAATGTCTCTGAGCAAATTCTCCCGCTCGACCTCCGTTGTATCGCTCCTTCCGTGAGCCGTCGATTGCGATTGCCGATCAAGCTTAAGGGACAGCTCATAGTCAAGGTTGAATTCCTCGAGCAAAGACGGGTGTGCGACGGTTGGATTGATGGGACCCAGCCGCGTCGGGTTGGCATCAATCGGGGATGGCACGTACTCGTCTATCTCGTCGTCCTGTGAATTGCCGGTATTTACGCGAACACGAGTATGTGTTATCTAAAGGACACGCTTAGCTATAGAATTACCTCATGTAGAACGTCAAAACATTCCGACGAGAAGTAGAGAAGCTGGCTGCGAACCTCGCGGGCGATCTTCGAAACGGGAGTCAGATTAAATTCTCGGCATCTACAAATTAAAGCTACAGCTGCGGTCGGTAAAAGCGGACATGCAGAGGGCTCGACGCAGCCTTGGCGCCCAGAACTGCTTCTCTTGCGCGCAAGTAAAACTGCGAAAAGCTTCAGCTTGCAATCGCCAGCGACGCGTGCACGTGCGCTCAAGGGCGGCGGAGCACACCTCGTCGAATGTGAGGGACTCGCGCACGACATCCGTCCGCTGCAGCTTATGGAGAAAGTCGAGCTTTTCCTGGATTGCCTTCGAGAGAAACACGCTCTGAAGACCGAATTCGAATATTAACGAGGCCAAGAGGATTTTGATTTCCTCGCTATAGCCATTGTTGAGAGTATGTATTGCACCTGTTTGAACATCTGCGCGTTTTCGCTCTTGTCAGCGCCAGCGCTGGGTTCGTGTCGCAGCCTCTTCAGAAGCCTGTCGACGTCATGCGCATGAATGAGATCATACCATGATGCACATGAGTGATCATGAGGTCATGATCACACGTATACGTATACTAGATATATATAATATACGCATGTCATGATATCGATTATGACTAAAACGGGAAGGTCTACTGATCATGAGCGGCGCGCACTTCTCTAGCTGGCGGCCCTCTGCCAAAATATGCGCGAACAGGGCCCCGACACCGTCGGTCTCTTCGCAATCGGACAGCTTGCGAAGGTCGTCCATCATCGACTCCAGTCGAAACTTGAACGGTTCATGATCAGCGACCTGCACACAGCAACTATGTCTATAATACGACGAAATGCGGATCGCACACTCAGATACGTTATACATATACCTTTTTCTTGCCTTCATCTGCATTCTCAATGCGGTCTTGTGAATCTGTCTCATCCGCCCTTGCCGCAAGCTGGTTAATAAAATCTTCCAACTAATCGTGATCATGAGCGCGACGCGGACAAGCACATGAGATTATACTTCGCATGCCTGATCAATATCATTGGAAAGCGCCCGATCGCGGAATTCGAAGAGCTTTTTGAGCCAATACTCGAGGCGTCTCCAGAAGCTGTTAGCCGAAGGCGGCTGCAGGCCAGGGAAGTCTTCCCGTCTCTCGCGCCGTGAGATGAAGAAAAGAACGTAGTGCCTTAGAAACACCCAGAGCTGTAGCGTCCAGGGAAGCCTCATCTGCAGCTCTCCGGATCCTGCCTTGCCCAGGCGGCTCTGGTCTTTCCACTCGCAGCGGAACTTAATTGCGCGGCCTTCAGGACCAAAAGAGCGCTGCGAAAAGGCAGTCAGCCCTACTTAGCTGCTGCTAGCGCTTTAATTTAACGCAAACCTCCTTTACATGAAGTGTCGCAAAGACGCTGGAGCGGTCTTGCAGGTACACACGAGAGCCGACGCTGAGCACCTCGTAGAGGAATCTCACGTGGTGTTTTTTGCCCCTGCACGCGCGCGCGCGAGATTATAATTTTCGTGCGCCGGCGGTTGAACGAGTCTCATGATCACGATCATGATCAAGCAAGCAACAAATTAAACACGCACCAAGCGTGTGTGCACGGACACCCATCGTCTGCCGCACGCGCACGGGTGGTAATGGAGCTTACGGTAGGCCGCTCCTCAAAAATAATCTGCAAGAAAAGTTGATAATGAGCCTCAGAGACATAAATTTGGAGGCAGCATCGCGTGACATTCAATTCGGTCGGCGCGTTTGCGAATCCACGATCAGACTTTGGCTTTGAGAGCTCAGCTTTCTCTGACCAGCGCCCGCGCCAGGGGGTGCTCTGGGAGGCATTCTGCGCGAAATGGACGCCGGATTATTCTTTATGTGTGATAATTGTGTGCACCAGCTTCACCGTAGCCACTGCACGAGATTGCGAGCGTGATTGCGAGCGCGATTTTCCGAAGGCTTGCGAAGGCTCTATCAGCGCGACTCGATAGTACCTGTCTCGATCGGTCCAAACACGCGCGAGTCAGTCGAACGCTGAAAAAACAATCGTATGCGTAGATTAGCTAGGTAGGGTTCCAAGAGCACCATAGATTGACCAAAGGCTCCATCGTTCCGTGAAGAGTCTGAGCTCGTTCAACAGCGTCGTTTTCTTGCTTGGCATCGGCTACCGCCTCTTCGTAGGAAATGCTCTAAATCCAGTGCAAATGTTTCAAATGTAATTAAGCGAACTCAAACTCAAACTCAAAAAGTGTGATGTGAATTTTAATGCAGGAACATCGCACCACAATGGCGATAAAGACATTAACGAAGATGAGCGTTACGATGATTGTGAATGTAAAAAAGAACACTCCTCCCTTCGATTAGGTTCGCGTGTTACTCAGAAGAAAGGACGTCGACAAATCATATTTTGCACACCGCATAGGGAGAGGCGGCGATTGCTTCGTCTTTTATTATATATTATAGTGAATTCGAATCAGTTGTTATTTATATAATCCCGAAATGCACAAATAATATATAATAATTACCGTACTGCGTCTCTCCAAGAGCGAATCGGAATATGGAAGCAAAGCTCGAGCTAAATGAATGGTACTCGTACAATCTGTGTCGGATCCGGATATTCGTTTGTTATCTGGATGAATTAAAGCCGAAACTCAAAGGAGAGACGGACGCAAAACCGAAAATCATCCAGCCAGCAAATGCAAAAGTCGTGAAGATGAACAGAATGACCGCAATGAACGCTGCAAGATCCCAGCTGCCCCAGAAATCAATAGTCAATGAAGCAAACGAAGCTTCCGCGGTGTCGTATGTGCGTATGCGCATGCTTCCGCTTACACGGCCTTCGAGAGCGTGGCCCACACGAGGTAGAATCGCCAGTAGATGCGGAAGTACTGCGCGACAGTGGCAGACGATGTATTTAATTTGGCGCTGGTCCGCCCTTGCAATTGTGCACGATCATGCAATCGCGAGCCGCTTAAATAGCGCCCACCTTGAACATTCGGAAGCCGTAGACTGCGACAGTACAAGCAGCAACATCGCCTATTTTCGCTGCAACCTGAGCGACGGATCCGGCCGCGGATTCGAATTCGCTACCGGAGCAGGATTGAACAGGATCGCGCTAGCTCAAAAACGAAATTTTTGCTCCGCATGCGCACATGTTTGGCTTCCTGCAGAAGTAGGATTACATCGCCTCTTTCTGGATCTTCCGAGCTCTCTTGCAGCTGCGTTCAAGTCCTCTTAATGCCGCGATCGTATATAATTTCTAGTGCATTCTAATTAAATATTGAAATCCAAATGCAGGCGAACATGCCTTTTTCGCGACAGCTGCGCACAGCACCCAGTACTGGCAAAAATATATGATAATGACCATGTGACACAGGATGACACTTATTTCCGCAATGTTCCAGATGTCATAGAACTGCGCGAATAAATTAAAGCTCCGCATATATAATGCGCGATCGCGAGCCGGGGCGCGCTCACGTAAAACCAATGGCGTTTCGCCAGCTCATTCCACTCCAAAACCGTATAGCCCACAACAAAGATTGCGTACACCAGGATTCCGATATTGAGCATCACATCGGTTCCAAGGAAGAGCGATAATGGGCGAATTCGGTTGAATGTGAGGAGAAGACCAGTTGATGGTACCTCTGCAGAAGCGTTTTAATTTAATTTGCAGTTTGTAATTTGCGATTGGGATCCGGGGGGGGGTTAGTTTCTCACCTACAAGCAGCTCTGCGCATGTGAAGACCTGGGTGCTGGGTGTGTACAGTGCGAAGTAGATTATATGAGCTCGAGTAGAGGGTGACAACCAGCCGTCCGAAATCAGCTCGTCTAACTGCTTCCATGCGTACTCGATTCCTTTATCGATTCTGATATCTGTGCGGTTGTGGGCACCGCGCGCGAGAATAAAAAATTAAGTATAATAATTACAAAGAACGCTTTTACCGTGCCTGTAGCCACCTGCAACTCGCGCAGGCAAACCCGCCGTTACGATCGCGAAGGTAATTATAATATTAATGACAGACTCTAATATGAGGTAATTATAATGACATACTCTTGCTAAACGCGCCGGCTATAGCTATTCTAGACACCCACCAGTCGAGTACTGGTCGACTGAAGACGAAGCGAAGACGCTCCAGAAGTTTCCAGGCACGACATAAGGCATCCCATTTCTCCTGCGAAAGATTATAAGTACAGTTGAAGGCCCTGAAGCGGTTGAAATCACGGCGCGGATGTGCGGACAGCCCGGTTCGAACTCGAATCCCCTCGGCGGGATTTCGAGCCATATATATATAGGGCCCGCCAAGGCGAGCCCCCGTGTTCCGTCGACCCCGCTAAAGTGGCAACGTGGCCGAATGCACTGCGATGGCGCAGCCAGAGGGAGGAGCCTGTAGAGACCCCCTAACGCGTGGCACTCCTCGGCCGCGTAGATAGAGGAGTGCCTGTGTACCCAAAAAACCCCGGCGGGGCCCCCTAGGCCTCCGGAAAGTTGAAGGCCCTGAAGGGTCCGAATTATGTATACTAATTCTGTGCACTGACCACTTGAACCTTGTTCCATCAATACCTCCGAAGTCCGATTTATCTTCTTTATCTTCTCTGTAGTCGACGACGCATTTCGTTGGACCCTATTGTCGCGCACCGTTCATTAGATTGCTTTCAAATCGCCAAGAAAGCACATTAATATTAAAAGACCGAAAGATCGAAGAAGGAAGTCGAAATTGATGTGGGCACAGGACAGGCTGTGCGAGCCGTTCGAGACTGCACGAGTACGCATGCGTTTGAGTTTTAGTGCACGGACGCGCGCGAATGCATAAATATTGCCGTTTAATTTTGGTGGCTTGCGGCTTGCCTGTCTCAGGATCACAACTGGCATGGGGAGCGCGAATTCATGAAGGCTTGAGCTTTCCATCAAAAGAGGAATCAAAGTTCTGCATGTGCAGGTCGGCGTCATTCGCCACTTGTCCAAATTGAATTACTCTATATATAATTTTGTGCGCACGACTTGATCCACGGGAAGATATCATCCCGCTTGCTCACTGAGAAGAAAGCTGAATCACCTCCCACCTGAATCGAAGAGCTCGAAATTTAGCTGCCCAACACTCGTAGCCTCTAATTACGTATGAACGGCTTACAATATTGAGTATGGGACTCCCTTCGGCGATCGAATTCACGAACTGCGCGCGGCGATTGTATCAATTGAAAAGATGGGGCCGTATACGGCTGCGGACCTCGTACGCGCGGGAGCTTGGGAAGACGTAGGAGAGAATCGAAAAATAGAGCGCCGTAAAAAAGATGAATACCACAAATTCTCGAATGAGCTGCAGTCGCGCAAATATCAGGGAAAGGGAATGGAAGGGGAGCTTGGGGGCGGGGGGGGGGGGGGGGGGGGGGTTGAGGCGGTTTTTAAGAGGGCAGGGAAGGGGAAGGCGCGGGGGGAGGAAAAACAATATTAATTTGCCCCCGCTCTAGATCTCGGGCCGGGCCTCAATACGGTACTGGAGCGATTACCCTTCCTATGCACACTAGTGAGTGAGTGCGGCTATGGGGTCCGCCCAGCGTTGTGTTACCATCAAAACCCCCAACGACCCCCAACGCGACTGGCTGCGCAATCGCTATATATATCCTAGTAGCCCATAGCTAGTAGCTAATAATAGAAGGCGCACATAGGAGCGGCGGTGGGCGCGAATGTACTGCTGAGCGCGCTTGAGGTTGAGCTTGCGGTACACGAACGCCTTCTCCAGCTTCTCTCGAAGGGAAGCGTAGGTTTCCTCCTTAGCATCGCGAAGGGACGCGTAGCTCTCCAAAGGCTTCGCCCTCGGCCTTGCATCTTGCGGCCCTGAGCCTGAGGGACCGCGAGTGAGTCAAGTCGGCAGCTATAGCTACAGTACTATTCGCACCTTGCACGTACGCGTCTTGAAGCTCGAGCCTTCCTGGACCGTCATGATCAACGCCTAGGCCTGGGCGAGTTTCCTCCTGGATGCGTAGGTTTGAATTTGGCTGCAGCCCGGCAGGCCTAGCCATAGCTACAGGGGGACCTGCAGCCTGCGCACATCCGATAACGTTATATCGATACTCGAGCTCGAATTCGTCGATAAATTAACGAATCAGCGATACAGCGAGCTAGCGCACTTGATCATATGCATGATCATCGGAAACGTCATCAGTTGACGCCGGCCTGGCCATGGCCGTTGTGATGACGCCGCGTTTCTCAGATACCGATGCAGCGGGGCGGTCGACTGTCGGCCGCGCCCCGCGGCCGGTTTGCGTCGGTGAGATCTCTAAATCCTCGGAATCATGATCACGGCGCCGGCCGCGGTACCGGTCGCGGTACCGCCGCTGCGGCAGCATCACGGGAGCACCATACAATGCACGCGTACGTATACGATGCACGCGCCTGTCCATCGTATGGTGCTCCCGCTGATGCGGCCGCAGCGGCGGCACGAGGGCGAGGGCGGCACGTGCCATCGTGATCATGATCGATATCCATGGCCAGCTGCAGAACAACCGCCGGGATCTCAAGCTCGAGATGCGCGACCTCCGGAGCTGGAGGGCTAGCCATGGCCAACTTGCGTCTATAGATGACACTAGCTACAGGGAGCTCGAGATCTGCGCGGCTGACTTGACTACGCCGCCCGCCGCGCGCGCCGCGGAATCGGCTCAGCGGCTATAGCTAGCAGATGGCCATATCCATGGCTGGTGCGACTCGGCGATTACCGTAGTACAGCTGTGGCTGATGGCAGCCTGATGCCGCACTGCAGGCTGCAGCCCGGCCGCATGCGCAGTGAATCATGATCATGCCAGTGATGCGGCCGCAGCGGCGGCACGAGCTCGAGCGCTAGCCTGGGCTCCGGGAGGGCGAGCGCTAGCCAGGGTTCGCCGCAAAGAAGCACGGCACGTACAGTGACGTACTACGGTACGGACCGGTACGCGTGCCATCACTGCCATGATCTGCCATCCGAGATGATCCGACTCGGCGTCGAGTCGGCGATGATCGGCCCGAGTCGACGGCGAGTCGGCGAGTCGACGGCGACTCGGCGCTAGCTATACCGGTAGCTGTAGCCTGTAGCCGTTTTGGCTTGAGCATTGATGATTAGCTTGCAATTGCATGATCATGAGCTTAATGAATCGAGTGCAGCTCGCGAATTATAATTCAACAAGCTCGAATTCAATGCCATGATGCAATTGCTGTACCGGGTAGCTTGAGCTCGGACGCGAGCCGGCCGCGAAGCTTGTCACCGTGGCACACGCTGCTTGTGCTCATGCCATATGCATGATGATCCGATGATCAATTGCAAATGCTAGCGCTACCGTGTGGCACTAAATTACCGCGGCATAAATTACCGCGTTAAAAACTCCGGCCCGAGGGTGGCCAAAATACCGCGGTACCAAATTACCGCGTTTTAAAAAACTGGAGGTTTGTATTGGGCAGTAATTGTGGGGGGTACTGTATAGAGCAACTTGGCTGCAGCTTGTTACCGCGGCACCAAATTACCGCGTTTTAACAAATTCGCGGCGCGGTAATTTGGTACCGCGGTAATTAAGTGGCCGCGGTATTATAGTGCCACACAGTAGCGCAAATTCCTGATCATGACTCAGTGATCATGCATATGGGACCTATTATGGGTCCACCCAAGATGCGCTTTAACTACAAAGTCTAACTTAGTAAAACTACCGTATAACAGAATATTAGTGCGCGCATAATATTAATGCGCCCCCAATTTAATGCGTTTTCTGCCGTCAAAACGCATTAATTTGGGGGCGCATTATTAACAGATTGCTAAGAAACTGGTGTCAGTAGACCTCAGTACCCCCCTAATGCAGGCGACGAAGCGTAAAAACGCATTAATTTGGGGGCGCATTCTTAGCTGTACTATTTTTTTGGTGAATTACCGGCCACAGCCTCTAGTCTACTCCAGCACTGTGGGGGCGTATACAGCTGTACTAGGGGTCTGGGTCCAAAAACGCATTAATATTGAGCGCATTAATATTGTGTTATACGTTACTACTGCTGTAGTTCCGCAGGCTGGGACTAGTATCATTGTAGTATACGTAGTATGATTAAGCTGGACGTCGACCGGCGCGGCGGCGCCGCCGGCGCGGCGCCGCTGGGCCTGCGGGGTACACCGTACGCCGGGTCTACCACCACTAGGGCCACCTATAGCTGGGGCTGCTGAGGATGTCGACCGCGTTCGCAGTGTGCCCCGTGGCATGGGCTGCCGATGTTTGGGTGCGTCGATTCTCGTCGCTCGGTGCCGCAGCGGCTGATCATGACGGCCCGAGCGGCGCTCAGGCCCCGGTCCGCCCCGCGGGTCGCGGCCTCGTTCATGCCTCTACCCGCGCCGGAACCGGCTGCCGCCGCTCGGCCGCGGAGTCGGCCTTCCTCGGGAGCCGCGCCGCCTTCGCCGCGGCGCCGGCGCGGCCGGCGCGCTCCGTCGCCCAGGCGCCGCCGCGCTTCGACGCCGTCGCCTCCGCCGTCCAGGAGAAGAAGCAGCCGGCACTAGTAGAATGGGCCCGGGGGTAGGAAGTGGCACTATCCGGACACAACCCTGACACTATTTATATTGTCAGGGAAGTGTCAGCCCTGACACCATCCTGACTCTAAAATCATTTTTTTTGGTGAATTACCGGCCACAGTCTCTAAAATCATTGCTTGAATGGCGCATCCAGACACTATCCTGACACTATATTTATAATGTCAGAGTGGTGTCACATGTAATGTCAAGGTGGTACCGGTGTCATATTAATGCCACAAACGCTGCGCTAGCACTGCAGCACTGTGCTAGCAGCTAGCGCGGCTAATCGGAACTAGCGGACTCGTCGAGGCGAGTGTGAGCTTAGGATGAGCCTATGTAGCTAGGAAATATTTCCTTAGCTCAGCAGCTTTTCCGAAATGGTTTTGGCAACGATAGAAATATATTTATATTTATTAAACTGAAAAGAGACAAAGAGAGAATCTGATATCGCCTCCTACGCCGCCACCCTCTGACGCGCCCTTCGTTCACGCAGAGGCGAACGCGGGGGCGGGCGCCGCGGCCGACGGCGAGGGGGGCGCCCTCGACGACCTCGAGACCCGCAGCGTCGTCTCCGAGGCGCGCGTACCCCCCTCCCCTCCGGGGCCTTCTCCCCCCCCCCTATCTGAGCGCCTAATGAGATGAGATGAGATGACGTACCCCCCGCCCGCCCGCAGGAGGAGGAGCGCCTGCAGGAAGAGCTGCGCGCCCTCGCCTCGCCCCCGCCCGAGACATCGGGTACCCCCCACGCCCGCCCCAGCGCCGCTCGCGCCCGCGGCCGACGCCGGGCGGCGCAGCGCTAGCGGCGCTGCGGGCCACGCTGGACGCAGTTCTCTTCTTTGGGGACGCCGCCGCGGCGCGCCGGCTCCGGGATCCAGGCCCGCCCCTCCCGCCAAGCCCGACCCGCCCGCCCGCCCGCCCCGCCCGCCCCGCCCCGGCCCGATCGTGACCCGCCCCGCATCCGCAGGCGGCGGTTGCCGCGCAGCAGCGCGCGGCGGCGTCGGCGGCGGCGGAGCTCTGCGGGGCGGCGGCGTCGGCCGCGGCGGCCGTGCCCGAGGGGGCGGTCCCCTGGGCCCTTCCGTTCCTTGCCGAGGCGGAGGCGGAAGCGGAGGGGGCGGGGGCCCCGCGGCCATAAAGCAGAGTTGCCTATAGCTATAGCTATCGTCGTTCACTTTGATTGCGAGGTCTAAGACATACACGTATGCGTTCGCGGTTTGCAAAATTGGAAGTCATGTTCGCCCCGCTGTGCTGTGCTGTGGCTGCGCATGCCCAGCTGTGAATCCCCATTCCGGTGCCCTAGGGGTGGCACGGGATTCTAGACAACAGGTTATAGAGTGAATCTGACCTGCAGTGAGTGCAAGACCGGCCCCAGAGTGATGCAGGTTCAGCAGTATGACAGTACTCGTAGATTTGATCCGACAGAGTTTCACTACTCTAGTCTCTCTACTAGGCCGGTCTCCGGGAATGGCAAAATCCCTCTAAACACGCACGCGCCGGGCTCTTAAAGCCCTCACGCTGTCCGTCCGAAGCTCTCATGATCAGATCATATGATCCAATCAGACGGCTCAGACACTTATGAAAAGCGAGCCGCTGGATTCGAACCCGAGTCTCTAAGCACGCCGAAGCGAACTGCCGGAATTGAACCCGGGTCTCTACGAACAGTAAATTCTCTAAGGCTGCAGCCGCCTAAGATTTCGAATTCGCCCGCAACAACACGCGGGATAGCCCCGAGGTGTGTGTGTGTGTGTGTGTGTGTGGGGGGGGGGGGGGGGGGGGGGGGGATTCAGTTGGGCAGGGCGGGATTGGGACTTGGGATTGGGCAATTATACATGACGTCGACTTGTGCAGGGCGGGATTGCGATTGTTTTGGGACGTATACGTATCTATCGTGTAAATGAAAGGCCGGACTGGAGCCGAACCCCTGGAATTGGGCGACTGCGCAATTCCACTGTCTAAATTGAAAACATCGTGAAACGACCGCAAAATGGAACAACTGCATGAAACTAAGAATATATATGCTATATATAACCACACTAAAACATGGGCTAGCGCTGATAATGCGATTGCCGAAATCAAGTGGGCTTTCCACAAGAAGGGGGACTGCGTGATAATCAGATAACACCCTAAAACGATCCGCTGATTGAGTGACTACGAAATGGAACGAATGCATGAAACGAAGACTATATATAAACACACTCAAACATGGGCTGGCTGTGCCGACTTAGCCGATGACAATGTTACCGCCGTTCATCTGAATGGAAGCGCCGTCCACCACGATGCACGCTTCCGACTGACCCGCCACACACCCTTGAAGTGATGGCGAACCGGGGGCGGCCAGCGGAGCGGCCGGCGCAGGCGTGGGTAAGGCCGTTGGCAGGGCCGTGGGACGGGGCGTCGGTGTGATAAGCGAAGCGCCTGCGACTGCACGATGCCAGCACGGAGAGGCGCCATTAGTAATTGAAGACACTGCGGCAAGGAACCTGCAAGAACTCGTATTGCGTACACAGCTCGAAAATGAAGCTACGGTAGCCGACAATGAGCAGATCGGTGGGCGGGTAGCCGTTCGCAATCACGTAATTCGCCTTGCACGAATTTCTGCATATGCATGCGCCAGAGGTACCGGTCTCATGATCAGTACATCCAGTCCAACCTCGTCATCGCAAGCTCAAGCGCATGCGTATACGTATGCGCACCCCGATGGTCCGCAGATGGAATTGAACATCGCAGCTGACGTTATTGTGGCGGGAATGGTCACCCCGGCCGTCATCGAATTCGCGCTCCCCTGTTACGTTAGGCGTCCTTCATCAGCGCGGATGTGAAAAAGCTTTGCGACGGATTATAGAATCTAAGAGCGCACAACAATGCATAGCGTTGAAGAGTATGTCGTCTGGTACGAAGGGCAGACATACACCCACGTGTAGAAAATATTGTCGAACTTGACCATGCAGTTGGCCCCAATGATGCAGGTTGCAGCTGACGTTGCCAGCACGTTCACGTACAGCCTCTGGTCGCCTGCGCGCTTTTTTGAGCATTCAATTTGCGAACTGCCGCAGACCGGCGGATTGTAAATGAGACACTCGATCCGGAACGACCAATCTCATTTAAATTAAGGATCCGGATATAAATCTATATCATCAGACGTCTACAGGCTTGAAGAATTGAACGCTAAATTTAAATCGATCAAGGAAGGGTGGCGGAGGGGGGCCCGGCCCACTGCGGGGTGGGGACCCACTGAAGCTGGAGGCCGGGCCAGGGTTCCGGTGGGGGGGAGGGAGGGGGGAAGGAGGGGGGCCTGGGTTGGGCGGGGGAGGGGGGGGGGAAATGGGAAGGGGTTGGGTGGGGGGGGAGTGGGGGGGAGAGGGGGGGGGGGGGGGCGGCGTAGCGCGGGGCGGGCCGGGGATGCAAATTGACATTGGTCGAGAACCAGCTCTATAGCTGGGCACTCCAGATCTAGATCTTCCTCTCGCGATCGCTCTGCGGGTCAAATGGCTGCGCTCACCGGTCGGCCTCCCCAGCGTCGTGAGCACCCGAGATCCGCTGATCGTGGGGAACGGGCGCGACGCGACTACCCATGTCGCTCCGCACGAGCTCCCGCTGCGCGCGACGCACATCAGCCGCGTGCACGTGCATGGGACGAGATCCCGCCAGATGTTTACGTGAAAGCGATTCCGCAGATGGAGTCGAAGAGCCCCGTGGGCAGCGTAACCACGACCTCACCGTTGTTGCTCGTGCTCGTCACGCTGTGCACCTGCAATCAACCCCGATCAGAGATCTAGATCTAGATCAAGAGCGCTTTTGAAACCCGCGACACCATATTGGTCGCCTGGTGCCGCCGGGCCGGTCCTTATAAATTACTTGCATTAGCTATCGCGGACTATGGCCAAATGTTTCAAATGAAAGCTTAAGCTTCCATGCAACTAGGACGTCGACGTACTGCAACTCAAGCCACCCCTTGGCTGCACGTGCTCTTAGAGCCTTTGCGGTGCAATTTGCAATGAACGCAGCTGGATTCCGAATGCGTTAACGTTCTAGGGTGTGCCTCGCTCACGTCTATCGCGATCGTCTCTTTATGCAAGAATATTACGTACATGTGCACCGGGCCGGCCGCGGCCGGTGTCACTGCTAACAGGTCTAGAAGGGCCCATGCATGCATATGGCCAGGCCTAGCTATAGGTCTTCGCCGACCGCGGGCCGGGCCAAAGCGCACCAGCACGCAAGAAGCGTTGTAGGTCGTCTGTCCCGCCGGGCAGACGGAGATATCGACTTCGGCGTAGGTCGTGCTCGGCGTCCACTTGACACCGCATCTCGCGCCCGCCGTGCAGTTGAAGCTCGACATGGTGCTGACAACCAGCGGAGTGCTCGCTTTAAAGAATCGCAGTCAGGCCAAGCTCCCTGCGCATGCACCGTACCAGCCGCGAGCGGCCGGCCCTTGACTGAAACACGGCAGGAAGAACTCACGCGGGTTGAGTGTGAAGCTGCGGTAGCCGACGATGAGCAGATCGGTGGGCGGGTAGCCGTTCGCAATCACAAAGTTTGCCGTGCATGCAACGCTGCGTCGGCGATCGCATGATCAGTTCAGTCAAACGGTAATTCGGTAGCGCTAGCATCGTGGTATACTGCGCTTCAGAGTTGTGAAGCGCGGCGCCGGCGGCTAGCGCTGGCCTCGGCGCGAGCTCGCGGTCGCGCGCGCATGCGCTGAGAATAAATATTAGCGCACCCCGATGTTCCGCAGATTGAAGTAAACATCGTCGCCGCCATAATGGAGGCGGGAATGGTCACCCCGGCCGTCATCGAATTCGCGCTCCCCTGTTAACGTTAGGCGTCCTTCATCAGCGCGGATGTGAAAAAGCTTTGCGACGGATTATAGAATCTAAGAGCGCACAACAATGCATAGCGTTGAAGAGTATGTCGTCTGGTACGAAGGGCAGACATACACCCACGTGTAGAAAATATTGTCGAACTTGACCATGCAGTCGGCCCCAATGATGCAGGTTGCCGCTGACGTTGCCAGCACGTTCACGTACAGCCTCTGGTCGCCTGCGCGCTTTTTTGAGCATTCAATTTGCGAACTGCCGCAGACCGGCGGATTGTAAATGAGACACTCGATCCGGAACGACCAATCTCATTTAAATTAAGGATCCGGATATAAATCTATATCATCAGACGTCGACAGCTGCAGGCCTAGGCTTGAAGAATTGAACGCTAAATTTAAATCGATCAAGGAAGGGTGGCGGAGGGGGGCCCGGCCCACTGCGGGGTGGGGACCCACTGAAGCTGGAGGCCGGGCCAGGGTTCCAGTGGGGGAGGGGGGGGGGAAGGAGGGGGGCCTGGGTTGGGGGGGGGGGGGGAGGGGGGGGGGAGAGGGGGGGGGGCGTGGCGCGGGGCGGGCCGGGGATGCAAATTGACATTGGTCGAGAACCAGCTCTATAGCTGGGCACTCCAGATCTAGATCTTCCTCTCGCGATCGCTCTGCGGGTCAAATGGCTACGCTCACCGGTCGGCCTCCCCAGCGTCGTGAGCACCCGAGATCCGCTGATCGTGGGGAACGGGCGCGACGCGACTACCCATGTCGCTCCGCACGAGCTCCCGCTGCGCGCGACGCACATCAGCCGCGTGCACGTGCATGGGACGAGATCCCGCCAGATGTTTACGTGAAAGCGATTCCGCAGATGGAGTCGAAGAGCCCCGTGGGCAGCGTAACCACGACCTCACCGTTGTTGCTCGTGCTCGTCACGCTGTGCACCTGCAATCAACCCCGATCAGAGATCTAGATCTAGATCAAGAGCGCTTTTGAAACCCGCGACACCATATTGGTCGCCTGGTGCCGCCGGGCCGGTCCTTATAAATTACTTGCATTAGCTATCGCGGACTATGGCCAAATGTTTCAAATGAAAGCTTCCATGCAACTAGGACGTCGACGTACTGCAACTCAAGCCACCCCTTGGCTGCACGTGCTCTTAGAGCCTTTGCGGTGCAATTTGCAATGAACGCAGCTGGATTCCGAATGCGTTAACGTTCTAGGGTGTGCCTCGCTCACGTCTATCGCGATCGTCTCTTTATGCAAGAATATTACGTACATGTGCACCGGGCCGGCCGCGGCCGGTGTCACTGTTAACAGGTCTAGAAGGGCCCATGCATGCATATGGCCAGGCCTAGCTATAGGTCTTCGCCGACCGCGGGCCGGGCCAAAGCGCACCAGCACGCAAGAAGCGTTGTAGGTCGTCTGTCCCGCCGGGCAGACGGAGATATCGACTTCGGCGTAGGTCGTGCTCGGCGTCCACTTGACACCGCATCTCGCGCCCGCCGTGCAGTTGAAGCTCGACATGGTGCTGACAACCAGCGGAGTGCTCGCTTTAAAGAATCGCAGTCAGGCCAAGCTCCCTGCTAATGCACCGTACCAGCCGCGAGCGGCCGGCCCTTGACTGAAACACGGCAGGAAGAACTCACGCGGGTTGAGTGTGAAGCTGCGGTAGCCGACGATGAGCAGATCGGTGGGCGGGTAGCCGTTCGCAATCACAAAGTTTGCCGTGCATGCAACGCTGCGTCGGCGATCGCATGATCAGTTCAGTCAAACGGTAATTCGGTAGCGCTAGCATCGTGGTATACTGCGCTTCAGAGTTGTGAAGCGCGGCGCCGGCGGCTAGCGCTGGCCTCGGCGCGAGCTCGCGGTCGCGCGCGCATGCGCTGAGAATAAATATTAGCGCACCCCGATGTTCCGCAGATTGAAGTAAACATCGTCGCCGCCATAATGGAGGCGGGAATGGTCACCCCGGCCGTCATCGAATTCGCGCTCCCCTGTTAACGTTAGGCGTCCTTCATCAGCGCGGATGTGAAAAAGCTTTGCGACGGATTATAGAATCTAAGAGCGCACAACAATGCATAGCGTTGAAGAGTATGTCGTCTGGTACGAAGGGCAGACATACACCCACGTGTAGAAAATATTGTCGAACTTGACCATGCAGTCGGCCCCAATGATGCAGGTTGCCGCTGACGTTGCCAGCACGTTCACGTACAGCCTCTGGTCGCCTGCGCGCTTTTTTGAGCATTCATGAGCAATTTGCGAACTGCCGCAGACCGGCGGATTGTAAATGAGACACTCGATCCGGAACGACCAATCTCATTTAAATTAAGGATCCGGATATAAATCTATATCATCAGACGTCGACAGCTGCAGGCTTGAAGAATTGAACGCTAAATTAAAATCGATCAAGGAAGGGTGGCGGAGGGGGGCCCGGCCCACTGCGGGGTGGGGACCCACTGAAGCTGGAGGCCGGGCCAGGGTTCCGGTGGGGGGAGGGGGGGGGAAGGAGGGGGGCCTGGGTTGGGGGGGGGGGGGGGAGGGGGGGGAGAGGGGGGGGGCGTGGCGCGGGGCGGGCCGGGGATGCAAATTGACATTGGTCGAGAACCAGCTCTATAGCTGGGCACTCCAGATCTAGATCTTCCTCTCGCGATCGCTCTGCGGTCAAATGGCTACGCTCACCGGTCGGCCTCCCAGCGTCGTGAGCACCCGAGATCCGCTGATCGTGGGGAACGGCGCGACGCGACTACCCATGTCGCTCCGCACGAGCTCCCGCTGCGCGCGACGCACATCAGCCGCGTGCACGTGCATGGGACGAGATCCCGCCAGATGTTTACGTGAAAGCGATTCCGCAGATGGAGTCGAAGAGCCCCGTGGGCAGCGTAACCACGACCTCACCGTTGTTGCTCGTGCTCGTCACGCTGTGCACCTGCAATCAACCCCGATCAGAGATCTAGATCTAGATCAAGAGCGCTTTTGAAACCCGCGACACCATATTGGTCGCCTGGTGCCGCCGGGCCGGTCCTTATAAAATTACTTGCATTAGCTATCGCGGACTATGGCCAAATGTTTCAAATGAAAGCTTAAGCTTCCATGCAACTAGGACGTCGACGTACTGCAACTCAAGCCACCGGTACCCCTTGGCTGCACGTGCTCTTAGAGCCTTTGCGGTGCAATTTGCAATGAATGCAGCTGGATTCCGAATGCGTTAACGTTCTAGGGTGTGCCTCGCTCACGTCTATCGCGATCGTCTCTTTATGCAAGTACATGTGCACCGGGCCGGCCGCGGCCGGTCACACACCCGGGTGTCACTGCTAACAGGTCTAGAAGGGCCCATGCATGCATATGGCCAGGCCTAGCTATATAGCTATAGGTCTTCGCCGACCGCGGGCCGGGCCAAAGCGCACCAGCACGCAGGAAGCGTTGTAGGTCGTCTGTCCCGCCGGGCAGACGGAGATATCGACTTCGGCGTAGGTCGTGCTCGGCGTCCACTTGACACCGCATCTCGCGCCCGCCGTGCAGTTGAAGCTCGACATGGTGCTGACAACCAGCGGAGTACTAGTCTGTCCAGCCACATATTGCAGCGTGCACGTGCACACAAAAGCGATCACAACGAGCAGCAATTGTTTGATCATGACTTGGAGAAGCATATATACGTATACGTTCCAGTCGCTGCGCACACGTGCACGAGTCCGTTGCCGCAGTGCTGTAGATCATGATCATGATCAGCTGCAGCTGTGATCATGAAGCTTTAAGCAGCTTAAACTTCCCATGGCCATGCATGCGCAGCCGCTGATCATGAGCGGAAGACAGGAAATCAGCTAGCGCTGCAGGCTCAGCGGCTAAGACATGTACAGAGGCTTCAGCTTGCCGTTGTTGCCAATTGCAACTTGCAAGCTGATCGATATCGCGATCGTGAGGTTGGTCGGATGCAATAGATCGACCTTGAAAGCTTGCAAAAAGTTGCAGGGGTATACCGTTACGTTCGCTGGAATTTGCACTGATACCGATCAGCTGCTGCCACCGGCTGGAGATGTCGGCTGCGTTCGCAGTGTGCCCCGTGGCGTGGGCTTCCGATGTTCGGGTGTGTCGATGCTCGTCGCTCGGTGCCGCAGCGGCTGACGGCCCGAGCGGCGCTCAGGCCCCGGTCCGCCTCGCGGCTCGCGGCCTCGTTCATGCCTCTACCCGCGCCGGAACCGGCTGCCGCCGCTCGGCCGCGGAGTCGGCCTTCCTCGGGAGCCGCGCCGCCTTCGCCGCGGCGCCGTCGCGGCCGGCGCGCTTCGTCGCCCAGGCGCCGCCGCGCTTCGACGCCGTCGCCTCCGCCGTCCAGGAGAAGCAGCAGCCGGCCGGTGCGCGCCGAGCCACTCGACAGCGGCACGCGCGCGCGCCCGGGCTGACTACCGGAACCAGCGGACTCGTCGAGGCGCGTGCTGCACACGATGCTGCGGGTCGGAAACCTCGAGCGATCCATCCAGTTCTACACGGAGATCATCGGCATGAAGCTCCTCCGCCAGAAGGCGAGCCCGCCCTTGCCGCGCCCGCCGCGCCGCGCCGCGCCGCCTCTGTCTAGCTTACGGGCCCTGCCTCGCAGGACTATCCGGACGGCCAGTTCACTCTCGCGGTGCGCCGCCGCCCGCCGCTCCCGCTCCCGCTCCCGGCCGCCGCGCTCGCGGTGCCGCCCGCGCCGCGCCGCCGCGCAAACGCCGGACCGCAGTTCCTGGGCTTCGGGCCGGAAGAGGAGGGCAACACGGCGCTGGAGCTCACATACAACTACGGAGTCAACAAGTACGACATCGGCGCCGGGTGCGTGCGCCTTGCACTACTAAGCTACTTTGCGCTCGACTCCGCCCGCCGGCCCGGCCGCCCCGCCCCCGCCCACGCCCGCCGCGCCGCGCCGCGCCGCGCCGGCTCCGCAGCTACGGACACATTGCCCTCTCTACCGAGAACATCTACAAGACGTGCGTACCCCCTCGCTCCCCTGGTGGCGTCGGGGGGGGGGGGTACGCTGCCGCCGGCTGAACGAGTCCCCGCAGCTGCGACGCGATCCGCGCCGCCGGAGGCAAAGTCACCCGCGAGCCGGGTTTGCCCGTACCCCCCCTTCCCGTCCCTCCTTCCCGCTTCCCTTCTTCTGGAAGCTCCCCCTCCCCCCCCTCCCCCCTTGGCCGCTTGGCTTCCCGCCCCTCTTTCTTCCCTGCTCTCGCCCTACCCCCCCCCCCGACCCCTCTACCCTCTACCCTCCCCCGACCGGGGGGGGGGGGGGGGTGCAGGCCCGATGAAGCACGGCACGACCGTCATCGCCTTCGTCGAGGACCCCGACGGTGGCCGCCCGTACCCCGGCCGACCCTGCTCCGCCCTGTACCCTGACCGCGCCCCGCGCCGCGCTGCGCAGGCTACAAGATTGAGCTCATCGAGAAGAAGAGTGAGTGGGGGTACCCCGACCCGTCTTCCCCGCGCCCGTGTACCCCTGCTTTCCTTTGTACCCATGCCCGACCGGGTTTTCCCCTCTGCTCAGACCCGCAGCCCTTCCTCCACACCATGCTCCGGGTTCGCCCATCTACCCCCCCGTGCCCCCCCCCCCCTTCAAATACTTCGTACCCAGGTCGGGGACTTGGAACGTTCGGTCAAGTTCTACACCGATATCCTCGGGATGAAGCTGCTGCGCAGCAAGGCGCGTCCCCCTCCCCCACTCCCCCCCCCCCCCCCACCCTTACCCCCTTCCCCCCCCTTCCCCCCCCCCTCCACCCCCAGCCCCCCCCCCCCCCCCCGTTCAGCAGCAAGGCCCGCCTTACCCCCTTCCCCCCCCCTCCACCCTCAGCCCCCCCCCCCCCCCCCCCGTTCAGCAGCAAGGACCGCCTTTCCCCCCGCCCCGCCTCGCCCCCGCCTCCGCCCCGCCCCGCCTCGCCCCGCCCCGCCCTGCCCCGCACCACCCCGCCCCGCCCCGCCCTGGGGTTGATCAGCGGCTAGTTCCGCGCCCCGGAGGCTAGCCAGGCGGCTAGTTCCGCGCCCCGGAGTCTAGCCAGGCGGCTAGCCAGACGGCTAGTCCGCCCCGCCCCGCCCCGCCCCGCCCCGCCGCGGCGTCTCCTCTGCCGGCACTCTGCGCGCCCCGGCGCCAACTTTTTTCGTAGGACTACCCCTCCGGCAAGTTCACCCTCACTTTCGTCGGCTACGGCCCCGAGGCGCGTCGTACCCCGTTCCCCCCCCCCCCCCCCCGGCTGACTCTTTTTTGAGTTTTCCCCCTGCAGGAGACGCATAGCGCGCTGGAGCTGACGCACAACTGGGACACGTCGAGCTACGACCTGGGCACGGGGTCCGAACCCCCGCCTCGCCCCCCCCCCCCCTAGCTTACGGGCTCTTCCCCCCCCCCCCCCCCCCCCCCCCCAGGTTCGGGCACGTCGCCCTTGCGACATCCGACATCCGTGCCGCGTGCGCGATTCATGATTCTGGTCCCGGAAGGATAGATAGCCCAAGGGGATAGCCTAACTTTAGTAAGGTGGCCGCGCGTAAGGGGATAACCTAAGATAACGCGCACAGGGATAGCCTAAGCCGGCTTGGGTGCGGCGGTAGAGTCGAGGCTATAGCTAGGCCGTGCCCGGCACGCGTGCCTAGCTATAGGCTCTTCCCGGCACTCGGTGTTCTTATCAACTCTAGACCGTCACACCTAAGCCACCTAAAGAAGCTTTTCTCTTAGCTCTGAAGAAAGGGCAAGCCGGCTTGCACTGTAGCCCGTCCCGGGCGGCTAGACTGCGCACACGGCCCGGCCCTGGAGGGCTCCCCCTCTTTCCGCGCCCGATTGCATCGCGAGTAACCCGTGGCCGCCCCCCCTCCCCCCGCCCCCGGCCCGCAGCTGCGACGCGATTCGTGCTGCCGGTGGCAAGGTCATCCGCGAGCCGGGTACGCTATATGTATATATACTACGCTTCCCCTGCTGCTGGCCCCGGTCCCCCTCCCCCTCTCAAAAAAACGGACGGGGTACAGGCCCGATGAAGCACGGCACGACCGTCATCGCCTTCGTCGAGGACCCCGACGGTGGCCGCCCGTACCCCGGCCGACCCTGCTCCGCCCTGTACCGGTACCCTGACCGCGCCCCGCGCCGCGCAGGCTACAAGGTTGAGCTTATTGAGGTGCAGAACGGCAAGTTCGACATCTAATTGATCTTCTAATTCGACAGCTGAATCGAATAATGAATCGAATACTAGTGGCCCCCTTTGGGGGGGGCGAGGGGGGGGGGAGAAGAGGAGGAGGGGAGGGGGGGCGGGGGGGGGAGGGGAGGGGTGGGGGGGTGGGGGGGGGGGGGGGGGGGCGCAGCTGGTTCGACCCTATGTATGAGCTCGAGTAGCCTGCAGCCTACTAGCTATAGCAGGCCGCGCGCGCCGCCGCGGTGGGGGCGTCGCTAGCGCTGCCAGGCTGCAGCTGACCATGCATGGCCTAGGCCGGCGCCTGGCGTGAAGCCCCACCGTACGCGTGGCACTCTGGTTTAGGCTTAGTTTAGTTAGGTTCATGCATATGACGTCGACGTCTGTTATGAAGGTTTTACTCACTGAGCTCGAGTAAGAAATCGATCATGAGTCATTTGTCATGAGTCATGGCCCGTCGCCGGCGCGGACCGGGCACTGCGGGCAGTCTGCGGCGCACGGCGGCACGGGCCCGCCGGGCCGCGCGCGCGCGCGCGCGCCGGCGCCGCACGTACGCGTACGGCGCACCGCCCGGCGCCGCGCACGCGTACGCATGCCGCGCGCGCGCGCGCCCGCCGGCGATCCCGAGTCCGAGTCCGGACTCCCAGAGTCCGGATCCCCGTCGCCGGGCCGATCCGGGCCGGGATTCCCCCGCGGAATGCCGGGAGGCCGGGGCGCCCGGCCGCGGGGGCCGGGAGCCTCGGAGGCCCGGGACTCCGGGACTCCCGGGGCCCGGGATGCCATGATGATCGGATGCTCACTGGCAGCGGCTGCGGGATCCGCCGGGCCGCGCGCGGCCGCCCGGGCGGCGCGGGCCGCGGGCCGGCGGCCGGGCCGGCCTGCCGGCGCCGCAGTGCCGGTGGCTGCCACTGCGGCCAGGCTGCGGACCGGAGTCAGTGCGGAGTCACTGCGGACTAACATCATGCGGCAACGAGCCTCGGATCGGAGTAAATCAAAGAATCCGGATTCCGGATACCAGTACCGCTATTATTTTATGTTTTTGGTGAATTACCGGCCACAGTCTAGCGCGGAGTAAATCAAAGAATCCGGCCGGATACCAGTACCGCTATTATTTTATGTTTTTGGTGAATTACCGGCCACAGTCTCTAGACACCAGCACTGCGGGGGCTGCCGTTATTATTGGTCCGTTAAACACATAATCAATGCGCGCCAGCTATTATAGCTATTATTAATGCACACATTAATAGGCTTTTATATATATTTTACATACTTATACGTACGTAAACGTACCAAATTAAAATTGAAGTTTTGTCCGGTATATCTATATATTCGCAATTGTAAATTTTATATACACGTAATCAAATATCTACCGTATAGTTTTTGGCAGCGAGTATTTTGTGTATGGTGACGTTCCTCGTGTGTACCCTTCTCTCTCTTCTACTTCGCTATATTTGCCTCTCCCGCCTGGTTCAGCCCCATCGTCTGCCTTCCCTGTCACTACTGGCTTGCGTTTCGCCCCTCCTCTTATACTGCCGATTCCGAGTCTGCACCCGAGCTCTGCCCCTTTCCTCGTGTCGTCCCCAGTTCCTCAGATTAGTCTTCAGCCGTCCATTGTTTTACCAACTCTACAATCTCGATTCCGTTTAGACACTCCGCCAGCTTCGACTTTCCCCTCTAGTGGTGTCCTACGTTTCGCCTCTCCTACTGTTCTACCGCCTTTGCCTCCTGCGACTACGTCTTCTAGTTCTGCTGTTAGCTCTGTCTTGTCGTCTTCGTCTAGATCTTCGTCTTCGACTGTAGTTCCTCGTGCTCGTTCTCCTTATTTGCTGCGTCCCGTGCTCCTCGTCGTTCTAGTGTGACTAGTACTTCTGCATCGACGCCCTTGAGCTCTTCTACTCCTTCTCCTCGTGCTCGTTCTCCTTATCTTTTGCGTTCTTCTGATCGTGTCCCTTCTCGTGATCCCTCTTGATTCTGTATATATTTTGTGCTAGTTTACTGTATCTTTGATTTGTGATTGCTTTGTTGTCTTTAATATCACTACCTACGGGGGGTTCGCCCCACCGTAGTCTCTCAAAAAAAATAAATCAAATATCTATATATACATGCGATTCGAATGATTCCGGTACCCCGGAAAATTGAGCGAAGGCCCGCGAGCGAGTAAGCCGGCGCAGTGGGGCTTCCCAAACGCGGGTGCCTGCTAGCACTGCACGTGGCTGGTCCCAAAACTCGCGCGGCCGACGCTCTGTAGCTTAGTTCAACCGAACGCGAGCTGCAGCCTCCCCCAGCCGCCCAGCCGCCTTCCCATGGCGGCAAGTCCCGCCAAAGAGGCGGCGACCACGTCGGAAGCGCCCCAGGACGCCCCGACGTCCCGTCCTCTCCTCACGGTCGCCTTTTTGAATGTCGAAAGCCTCGCAGGCATCTCTCGCCGCATCTGGCTCGCAGGCTGGCTCAAACGCACCAAAGTCGACGTCCTCGGCATCATAGACCACCGACTCCGCCCGCGCCAGATCGCGCACTTCGCCCAGCGCATCGACTCCGCCTGGCGAGTGTTCATTCCACCGGCCGCAGAGCTCAAACCCAACATCTGGAGCAGAGGAACGGGCTTCCTCGTCCGCAAGAACATCCCGGCTCTCCCGGGAACGACAGCGACGCTCGTCCCCCTCCCCCCCACGCCCGGCGTCGCGCCGCACGACCTCACAGTCCTGC
This sequence comes from Cyanophora paradoxa, assembly GCA_004431415.1. Taxonomy (NCBI): domain Eukaryota; class Glaucocystophyceae; order Cyanophorales; family Cyanophoraceae; genus Cyanophora; species Cyanophora paradoxa. The sequence goes on along the minus strand of QPMI01000058.1, from coordinate 128,245 downwards.
GCCTAGAGAGCGATACGAACGCGTACCATATCATCTGTATATACGCGCCTAACGACGTTGCCTCGCAGAAGCGCCTCACGGAGGGCGCAGCACTAGCGATCGACTCCCTGGCGATCCCCCCGGATGACGCCCTCATCCTCGGAGGCGATCTCAACGCCTACGCACTCCCGCACCTAGAAAGCCGGCGCCGCGCCGGTGCCCCGCCCCCGTTCGGGCACTGGAAAACTCTCCTCGCAGACCTGAACCTGTTCGATGAGCACCGGCGCCGGCGCCCCCGTGACCGCATCTACACGCGATGGCACCGCAAGACGAACCGCTTCGACCAGAACGCGGCGCGCCTCGACCACGTCTTCCTCTCAGCTGATCTGTGCGTAGCCGCAGAACGCGTCGGCATCCTGCGCACGGCGGGAGCGGCCCCACGCCCCGACCACGACGCCGTCTACGCGCGCCTGCACACCGACGCCGTGCTGGAGCCCCGCAAGTCCCGCTTCCGGCTCCTCGATAGCGTCCTTCGCCTGCCCGACTTCCAGAGGGAAGTCCGGAAGATCACGGCAGCCGCGCTCCCGCGCCAGCCGGCCCGTAACACCGCAGACTGGCAACGCTGGCTCGATGACCTCTTCGCCGAATACAGAGAGATCGCCCGCCACTCCCGCCCGCACGCTGACTCGGCCCGCCGCGAAGCGCGCGATACGATTGCAGGCCTCTGGCGCGACGCGGAACAGGCGCTCCAAGACGCCGAGCTCAACACTACCGAAGAAGACTACGTCATCGCCGACATGGGCTACCTCGCCGTTCAGGAAGCCGCGCTTGACGCCGCCGACGCCGCTCTTAGCTCCCGCAAGCACCTAGAGCGCTCCCTAGCGCACGCGCACACCGTCCCCCCGGACCTAGCCCGCCACATCAAGTACTCCTCGGCTAACAACCGCATGCGCTCCCTACAGCCGTACCCCCCTAGCGAGGGTACCCCCGCGGCGACGACGGAGGAGGACATGGCGGCCTACGCCTGCGCATACTACACCGAGCTCCTCGCGGCCCAGCACCCGCTCCCCCCCGACCTCCCGGCGACCCCGCCGCAGCCCCAGCCGCTGCGGTCGGACCCGCCGGCTCCGCCAGTTCCACGGGCGCAAGAGCATTCCCATGCTCGCCCAGCTACACCCGCGGGGTCTGAGCCAGACGGCGCTCGCTCGCATGCATCGGGGTCTGAGCCGGACGACGCTCGCCCGAGGACGACCACAGGGCCCTCGGGCCCGGTGGACGTGACCCCGGAAGCCGCCGAGGCTTTCCCGGCGGTGGTGGCCAAGCTCCGCGCTGCCTACCTCCTTACGCCTGAGGACCCCCTCTCCCACGAGGAGGCGGAGCTCCTCTCCCGCTGCACTGACACAGCGCCCCCGCACTTGTGCCCTCCGATGCGCGCCCCCTATACGGTCGGCGAAGTCGAGACATGCCTTAAAGACATGAATAAGTCAACGGCGCCGGGCGAGGACGGCCTCACCGTTAAATTCTATCTCACGTTCTGGGACATCCTCGGCCCAATAGTCACGGAGAGCTATAACTGCGCACGGGCCCTGGGCACCCTTTCCGAGCGTCAGCGCACGGGCCTGATTCAACTGCTCTATAAGAAGGGCGACCGCGATAAGATACAGAACTGGCGCCCGATCACCCTCCTGCAAATAGACCGCCGCCTACTCGGGGCGGTCCTAGCCAAGCGCATTGCACCCGCATGCCAGCACACGATCAGCTCGAGCTTTATGCCCGCATGCGTGCAGACGGGCTTTATGCAGGACCGCTGTGGCTCAGACAATGTCTGGCAGATGCAAGCTGTTATCCGTCATGCGGACCGGCAGGGCATGCACGTAGTCATTCTGAACACCGACTTCGAAAAAGCGTACGACCGTGTGGAGCACCTCTATGCACTCCGCGTCCTCGCAGTGCAGGGATTCCCACTGGAGTTCCTAGCCGACGTCCGCGCCGTCACTAAAGGCGCGCGATCAAAACTGATGATCAACGGGACCATCTTCCCCATCATTATCCCAGTGACACGCAGCGCGCTTCAGGGCGACCCGTTCGCCTGTATGTTCTTCAACACGCAACAGGAGCCCACCACACGCGACATCCTCGCCGACCCGGAAATTACCGGTGTACCCGCCCCCCGAGAACCCCGGATCGAATCCAAGCTAGTCCAATATGCAGACGACGCAGCGCACTCACTCAAGATAGATCACCGCAGCCCCGATCCGGGCCGCCCGGTCAAGAAGACCATAGCTAAGTATCAGAAAGCGGATTCGCGTACCCCGACCTGGAGAGAAAGTAGGTGGCGGGCTCCTGCCCGCTGGGCGCCTCTCCGGCTGCCGCGAATCGCCTCGGCGGCGCCTCCATCCCTCCTTTAGCTGGTTAGCCGCGCGTCCGTTAGGAATCCGCTCCGTGGGTCGGTTCGGCGAGCCACTCCAGCGGACACCAGCGGCGGCTTTAGCAGCTGCTCTCTCGTTCAGCCCAAGCACTTCTCTGCGGTAGCGATCGGCCGCCCGCGGCTATGGGGTCGGCGACCTGCGCTGCGCCCGCGCAGATGATCGTCGGTCGTGTGAGTGCACGCCCGCGTCGCGGCCGTGGGCGTCGCGGCCGCACAGATGCTTGGATTCCTGGCGAGGCGATGTGCTTCTGAGCACTCGGGCGGCCCGGGGCCTCCCAACCCCCGCCGCAGCGGATTCCGCGTGCGCACGCGCGCCAGCTGGAGGAGGTATCTCTCGGCCGAGGAGCACAGCTTGCTGGTCTCGGCTGGCGACGCTGTGCGCCCGCCGGTTTTCACCCGGGCTCTCACGGGCTCCGGTTTCCGGCCCTCCCTGGGGTTAGCTGGCTTTGTTCCCTTAGTGTGCATCTTCCCTATCAGATGGAGGGCTATAGTTCAGGCTGCGCGGCTCCAACCCCATATCCTCGCTTATACCTGGGTTCTCTCCTGTAGGCTCCCACGTCTTGAGGGGGGGTTATGGTTGCTCTGTCCTGATTTGGCTCTCTAGGTAGGAGTAAGTAGCGTTGCTAGGTGTGTGTAGGTCGCTTTCCTCAGTACAATAGCTCCACCCTGTCCGGTTTCTGATGGCTAGCATTGCGCCTTAGCCTAAATTGTTACCTTTCGACATGACACAGTCAGACACCCCAGTTACATCACTAGCTGTACTGTCTCGGTGTGTGCGAATTCAGTGATGCCATCAGAAAGCGGGGAAATACAACGGCTCCTCGCTCAACCTGGGCAAAACCGAGGGCATGCTGGCGGGCGCGGCGGCACCAGCAAAGCGACCCGGCCAGCCAACGGCGCTCCCGGAGAGCGGCCCTACGGCCTCGCTCTCCTTTTAAGGGTGAGACACTCAGCTGTCCTGTATGCTCTGTGAAGCAAAGCCAGGCGCCCGCTCACGACCACTGCTCAAGCCACCCACGCCACTCGCCCCGCACCTTAGCCCCGGCCCCGCAGGGCCCCCACTTAGCCCGTGCTCACCTCCCTCCTGCGTACCTAGCCCCATCCCGGCTCCCCGGGACACCCGCCCCGCGCCCCTCACGCCCAAAGATAGGGGGATGTGCAACCGCCCTAGGCCTGTACTACCCCCCCACCCCACCCTACCCCCCCACCCCCCCCAACAGACCACGCACCGCCGACGCGAGCCCAAGTAGGACACCCCGCCCAAGCTCTCCCCCACCCTGAACGCTTCTAGTTAGCGTCGAAGCGCCTATCCCTGTGTAGCGGCCACAGGTTATGAGCTGACCCAGAGTTCGGCCCAGTCCGAACCGGTAGTGCATACGATGAAGTTAGCTAACTGAAAATAACATCATCGCCCAAGAATTGGGCTATCCTGAAAAAAACATGCGATTCGAATTTCGAATTCACAGATCCGGCATCGGCATTTCTACTCGCGATCGGCATTCATCGAATATCGCATTGACTCTTGGTGAGACAGTTCTTCATTCAAGGTTGATCTGAGGTTTTTGTTTTTTAGCTTCTAAGAAGGTCTGAGACCGTCTGACTCACTGTGACTCAATGCGTGAGCTCGCGAAGTTTCGGAATTGCGAATCAACTTGCGATCGCTTTCGCGGGATGGCGATTGGTTCTGTGCACGTGACACAGGAGGCCGATTGAGTCAGTGAGTCCGACATCAACGGTTGCGATCGTTTCGGTCGCGAATCGCGAATCGCGATCAGTGCCTTTCACACTAATGTAATTCGGGTAATATTTAAGACCCCAAAATATTTATAATTAGTAATCCCGAGGCCGGTTTAAATTACCCGCGGTCTGCAGCTGCTAGCGCTAGCGCTGGTGCGCCCGCGCGCGGCCGGGCCCCGGCCCCCCGTCGCCGAGTCGGCGGACGTCGACGCATCGAAATCGCGACTCGGCGATCGATATCATGATCAGGCCATGGCCAATTGCAAGGCGTGGCCAGCCCGGCGGGCGGCTAGGATACTAGTCGCTCGAGCTCATGATCATGATCAGCGGCTCGATCATGATCAGCGGCGACGCCGCGCGCTTCTGCGCTCCCTTCGGCGGAGCCGGCGCGGCGCCGGCGCAGGGCTATATATAGCTACTTACGGCGGCGCCGACGCGACGTCGACAGAGCTACGTACCCCCCAGCTTGCACGGCGATTCATGTTTAATATACGGTAAATATTTAGTAATCAGCCCTCAAAACTTTGGTACGTACACTGTAATTAAAGATCCAGCCTAGCTGGCAGTACCCTGCATGTATATACTAAATATTTCCCGACTTACAGTACTGTTAGACGGGTATAAATTTAGGCGTGGATAGACGAGGCAACCCACTCGTCTAACTTAACAGCTCGTTTTTTTTCCTAATCGACTCGACATGCCCGTTGTATGGGCAAGGGTAGCCGGCGATCGCGATAACTTTTCACCCGGCACAGAACGGCTAGTCGCTGCACAGCATCTTTTAGCCGGCAAGCTACCGGGTAGAATGCACTAGCTTGCGCCGGGGAATTCCGAACACCCGAGGGGAAATTGGTCAAAAACCGGATTTCGGCCGTGTCGGGTCGACCGGTAAAAAAACGAGCTGTGTAAGGGGGTATACCTTAATGCCGCCTGTATGGAGCGGCCAGCACCTCGTCTAACTTTGTCCACGTCTATATCACGATGCCATGATGGGTGGGCAAACGTCTAACTAAAAACCCGTCTAACATAGTACATTGACAGTAGTTTCGATCAGTGGCCATGGTTTGTTTAATTCATCATTCATGAATCAGCGATCGCACTGTGATTCGCACAGCACGCGTACTGTACGCGTAGCGTCGCGTACGCGGCACGCCGGCCCGGCCGCAGGCCGCGTCGCCCCGGCCGCGGGGCCCGGAATCGCCCGGCCGGCGAGCCTGCCAGGCTGGCCGGCCCTTGCGGCGCCGCGGCGAGTCGGCGGCGACTCGCCGGCGCCGCCGACTACGAGACCGCCGGGCCTCGCCTAGCCTACTGTAGAATGCAAAATAGTTATTATGGGGGATATTTTTATTACTAAAGTTGCGAGGCCGCTCTAATAAAGATTTTAGAGTAATAAAGCAGTGCTGCGAGGAGGGGGTACACCCTTTAACCTCGTTGGCGCCCTTCTTCTCCGCGCTTCTTTGAGCGCAGTGTATGTGCGTGGCCCGTGCCACGGTGGGCTGTGGGGGGAGTCGGGGGCGGGGGTCACCCCCTTCTAAAGGCCGCTATAGCTAATAAAGCTCTCGAGCTCAGCGCCAAGTGATAAATATTTACTAGGTAATTAATAAAGCGGCCAAAACCCCGGACTAATAAATATTTCAGACTAATAAAGTTTTGCATTCTACAGTAGTACCACGGACCACGGTACTAGTACTACGGTAGGACCCGGGAACGCCATCAGTACTACCGTGCAGCTAGCGCTGCAGGCTGCAGCCTCATGCCGCTGACAGCCGCTGAGCCTCATGCAGCTGCAGCGTTACTAGTTACTGCCACTTACTGGGCCGCAAGTTTTGGCCCGCAACTTTGGCAACTGCAGGCCAAGCCTTGAAGGTGATCAGCATCCATGATGGCACGCATGCGCGTATGGGCCGTGATGATATGGCTCAGTGAGCGTCCGACGTCGACGGTCGTATCATAGTATGACAGGCCGCAGCACCGAGCACAGCGCGCAGCAAATTGCCAGCAATGCGGCACCGGTATATGAAGGCCACGAGCCACAATGCCATGATGATGACCCGTTGCGCTCGGTTTCAGATAGCACCTGTATGCTTTAGTCAGACAAGTTCGGGCGCGTAAGCTGCAGCTGCTCACTGGCAGCGCCCGCGCATTCATATGGCGGAGCACAGCGCGTCGCGCACCAGCTTCACCGCAGCGGACGCAGAACAGGCCGCACTGGCACGTGCACATGTATCGGGGCAGCATGCGCATGCGCAGCTGATCATGAGCGTGCAGCATGGAGAGACTGCGACGGTGACAACCCCTCTCCCCATCACCGCGAAAACATTCGTGGCGACATCGATGGCTACGCATATGCATACAGCTCCATCTGCAGCCGGTCGGCAAGCGCAGCGTGCACCTGGCCGCAGTACTAGTGGCGCGGAGGATCATGGAAGGTCGATGGATGCATATGGGAGGGATCACAGAGCGGCGCATCCGACACCGGCAGCTACCCGTCCCCACGCTCGAGCTCATCGCAGCCACGACGCCGACGGCCCCGTTCATGCGCACGGCGCGCATGCGCACCCGCGCCATGGCCACGATATCGATATCGATGGCAGTGGCGGCTCAAGCTCGGGCGCTGGCTCGGGCTCCGTAACCGCGCACGCTTTTGCGGAGGAAAGGAGGGACGCCGGGACTGCCTCCGGGCATCCGAAGGTCTACGCCCGCGCTAAATTTTGATGAAGCGCACCGCCGTTTAATTTCATGAAATTGATAAATTCGAGGACCCGGCAGGCTTCGACTTCGACTTCGGCTTCAGATCTGATTCGGCCTCGGGCCCGGCCGGCTCGCGATCGGGCTCCTGCCCGCGGGCACACCGGCGGTAGCGCTGGCGCGGCACCAGTACCGGATGCAGGCATGTCGAGTACTGCGCAGGTACGTCCAGACAATGGATCTAGATATATATGATCTAGTACTAGTAAGCGCACATCATATAATCGCGTCTACCGTATTTACGCATATATAATTATTTTATAATCGACCATAATCAACACTGACGCGCTGGCCGTGGCAGGCGGCGCCTCTTCCCCCCTCGAGCTCGCGATCGGCGACGCAAGCGTGGCCAGCGGCGCCGGCAGCGGCGGCGCCGGCGCCGGCCGCGGCCGCGGGCGGCGGGGGGGAAGAGCTGGCGGTGCACGTCCTCCCGAGCGTGTACCGCCAGTCGGGCGACATCTTCCTCACCGTCTTCTGGCGGAGCGCCATGGTCAGTCGTCCCCGGCCCCGGCCCGCGTTTTCTTATTAGCTATAGCACCATCACCGTGATTTCCTATCATTTTTAATAAATGAATCAAACACTACCATCATCTATCAACGAATTACCATTAACTGGCTACCTATGGCCCCCTAGTCTTTTGGCGGAGCGCAATGGTCTGTCGTCCCCGGCCCCGGCCCCCGCGCGCCCCGGCCCCGGCCCCCGCGCGCCCCGGCCCCGCGCGCCACAACCGTTCAAGCTTGCAATTGCGATTGCGCAACCCCGCGCCTGACCGTTCGAATAGACCACCGCTCATTCCGCTTTGAATTTCAAGTTCTAGATCTAGACGTTCGTTTCCTCGCGTTAAGATCGGACGTTCGCGCCGTCATCGATATCGATATATATCAATGGCCCGGCTGAAGATAGCGTCGACTTCGATCGCGATGCACGAGTTCGACGCAGCGCTGAAACTGAAGCCGCGCCGCCGGCGCAGTTCAAGCCATCTAGATATGTAATAGATCTAGTACTAAGAAGCCGTATAATAATAATCGAGCTTCTAGTTCATTTATAACGCAGCGCTGAAACTGAAGCCGCCGGCGCATGCGCAGTTCAAGCTGCGGATTGGGCGCGACGTCGACGCGGGGGACGAGCGCGCCGTCGATCTCGAGGTCCGGATCTATATATGGCTGGGTCTAGATCTAGAGCACTCCAGCTTCGATAATTCTTTGATATTCTTTGAACTAGCTTTAGCTTCCATCATCCACCTCAAATGAGCGCGGCGCGCAGCGCCTATAGATATGCCGCGCTGGTTTCAAAGTTGCATCAACGATAGGGCCTATAGCTAGAAACAACGGCGTCGCGTTAGAATTGAACGAATTCGGATCCAGCAATGACCCTCGCGCGCTGCGCGCGCGCCGGCGCCGCAGACGGTGAAGCGCTAGCGGATCATGGATCTAGATCTAGAGTAGCTCCAGCTTCGATAATTCTTTTTACCTAGCTTTAGCTTTAGCTTTAACTGACCAAGCTTAACTGAGACGAGCTCTAGGGGTTGTAGGTAGTTCTAGGGTGCCATGCCATCTACATCCCCGTCTATCTCAGCTCTGTCTGACTATCTCGTCTCTTATATAAATATTTCTCAGACGGTGAAGCGGATCCGGGACCGGGTCATGATCGCCATGTTCGGGCCCCGCGAGGCCGAGGCCCGCGGCCTCTGCCTGCCCCTCTCCGGTGCGCCCGATATCGATCGATCCCGAACTCGGTCGATCCCGAACTCGGTCGATCCCGAATTCGAAATCGGTCGATCGCGAACTCGGTCGATCCGATCCCGAATTCATATTCGGTCGATCCCGAACTCGGTCGATCCCGAAATCAGTATTGACCGTCGATCGCGGGCAGAATACACGTCGGACTGGTTCTACGCGGCGCTTTTCCTCTCGGGCGCGGCGCCCCTCGCGGCCGTCGGCCTGTACGACCCCGACCCCGGGAGCCCCGCCGCCGGGCACCGCCTCCGCGCATTCCTGCGCGACTATGGGGCGATGCGGCGGGACGGGCGGCGGCCGCCGCTGCCGCCGCCGCCGTTCGCGGCCGGCCCCGGCTCGGGCTCGGGCCCGGCCGCGGGCCTATCGGTCCCGGCGCCCCGCGCCGGCGCCGGGCACTCCGGTTCTGACTTCGAGTCCGAGGCGGAGGATTTGTCCGGGGGCGTTGACGAGGAGGAGGAGGACACGGCGAGCGGGGCGGAGGGGCCCACCGGGGGGCGATCGCAATCGCAACCGGGCGCGGCGCCCTCGAGCCGCGCGCGCAGCCGCAGCCGCAGCGGCTCGCTGGACGCGTACCCCCTAGCCCCGGTGGACCGGGGGCGCCTCCCCCCAACGTCTACATCCAAGGTCCCCGCCCCCCCCCCCCCCCCCCAACTTCCCCCCCTACCCCCACCTCCTCCCTATCTCAGCTTTCTTCGTTCGCAGACCGGCGGGAGGCGCCAACGTGGACGTCGCAGTACTCCATCCGGTTCCAGTGGGGCCAGATCCGGGTCCGCCCGAGCCGAGCCGCCCCCCGATCCCATTAATACTACCAGTCCCGCCTGCTTAGAAGTCTAAAGCTTAGAATGGCCGATCCCGAATCCGATCGATCCAGAAGTCGATCGATCCCGAAATTGTATTAATGATCATTGGGCGCTTGCAGTTCCGGATCAACCTCTCCATAGACAACGACCTGGTGGTGCGTGCACGCGCACGTGCTCCTGCTCTCTTAATTTCGAATTTCCTGATTGCTGAGCGGCGGGGCCGGGCCGGGGCCGCGTGCGGGTGGGCAGACGGTGTCGCGGGTGCGGGACGCGGCGGTGATCGCCGCGCTGGGCCCAGAACAGGCGGTCGAGTTCGGCCTCGTCGACCCCCAGGGCCTCGACCGTGCGCCCCAGCTTTAAATCTAGATCTAGCTATAGATTCTAACTTTTTTAATAAATTTGTATATGTTCCGGATCCTTTGGTTTCTAATATTGTGATCGGAACCGACGGCATGAACGTAACCGGCGGGCACGCGCAGTGTACAGGCGGTGCCCCTTCAGATCGTATAGATCTAGATCTATATCTAGCTATAGTTTCTAACTTCTTAACATGTACATAAGCTAGCTTATAATTAAGCACAAGCTAGCTTTTTAGAGCTAGCTTTCCGGATCCTTCGAAATGCGATGTGATCCTTAAGCTTCGGCGCGGCGCAGTGTACAGGCGGTGCCCCTTCTACCGCGAGCTCTTCGAGTCCCCGGATCCGCCGTTCGTGGGGGCGCGGGACCCCGAGGGGGGTACGGCCCCGGCCGCCGACCGCCTTCGCAAGTTCCTCCGCCGCTCCGGCGTCGTCCAGGCGCGTCCTATCATTTTCTTTTGACAGAGGCGTTAAAAAATATAACATATACAACAAACAAACAAAGGCCATATATAACAAAGGCCTTGCCATATAACTGGCGGAAGCCGTATATAACAAAGGCCTTGCCATATTTATAAAGGTTAGAATCTAGCAGAAGCCATCTCCGCCGCTCTGGCGTCGTCCAGGCGCGTTCCGTTACGATATATATCATTTTCTTTTAGCAGAGGTGTTAAGCCATATAGAATCTAGCAGAAGAATTAAGCAATATAGAATCTTTTCTTTTAACAGGTTAGAATCTAGCAGAAGCCATATTCGCCGCTCCGGCGTCGTCCAGGCGCGTCCTATCATTTTCTTTTGACAGAGGCGTTAAAAAAATAGGTTGGAATCTGGCAGAAGCCATATATAACAGAGGCCTTGCCATATTTATAAAGGTTAGAATCTAGCGGAATTCGAAGCCATAAGAAAGGCCTTGCCATAAAGCTTATAATTAGAATATAGCAGAACCAATCTAGCAGAAAATGATATATATCGTAACGGAACGCGCCTCGGGCGTCGTCCAGGCGCGTTCCGTTACGATATATATCATTTTCTTTTAGCAGAGGCGTTACGCCATATAGAATCTAGATCTAGCAGAAGAATTAAGCAATATAGAATCTTTTCTTTTAACAGGTTAGAATCTAGCAGAAGCCATATATAACAAAGGTCTTGCCATAAAGCTTAGAATCTAGCGGAACCAAGGTCTTGCCATAAAGGTTCAATACTAATCCGTCGTGCAGGCGGAGGCCAACGCTCCCGGCGTCGGCGTCGTCGTCGTCGGCGGCGGCGGCGGCCCCAGCGTCGGCGGCGGCGGCAGGCGCAGCGTCGAGTTTGCGCCGGTGCGCTCGCCGCGGCCCGCGATCGATCCCGAACCCGATCGATCCCGAAATTGGGCGCAGATTTCGGCGTCGGGATCGGAGATGGAGACCGGGACGGGGGCGGAGAGCGCAAGCGCGAGCGTCAGCGTCTGCGGCGGAGGCGGCGCCGGCGGCGGCAGCGGCGCCGGCGGCGGCGGATGCGGCGGAGGCACGTCGGCCTCGAGCTCTCGCTCGAGCTCCGCCGTCGCTGGCGGGCCGGGACCCGGATCCGGACCCGGGCCCGGATCCGGATCCGGCCCCGGCCCGCTCGCGGCCGCCGTGGTTCCCCGTATGGGCCGCCCCCGCACCCGCCGGCCTTCCAGCTCCAGTTCCGCGGGCTCTGTAGCGGCGGGCGGTGGCGGCGCCGGCGCCGGCGCCGGCGCCCCGCCTGCGCCGGCCGCTAGCTCTGGTGGATCCGTGCAGGGCCCGCCGCCGCCGCCTCCGAATGCGGCGGCCGGGCCCGTGGCGCTGCAGGGGGGGGAGGAGCTCCCCAAGTACGTCTACCACCTCGTCCACCGACCGGGCGGCACGGCATCGCACCAGGTACAGCTAAAGAACCTAGAACAAGAATTTATGGTCTTGAAACCTAAAGAACCTAAAGAACAGCGCCAAAAAGAACCTCAAGGCCCCATAGGTTCTTTGTAGCACGTGTACCACCTCGTCCCACCAGGTACTGCTAAAGAACCTAAAGAACCTAAGACAAGAACCTAAAGGACAGCTAAAGAACCTAAAGAACCTAAGACAAGAACCTAAAGGACAGCTAAAGAACCTAAAGAACCTAAGACAAGAACCTAAAGGACAGCTAAAGAACCTAAAGAACCTAAGACAAGAACCTAAAGGACAGCTAAAGAACCTAAAGAACCTAAGACAAGAACCTAAAGGACAGCTAAAGAACCTAAAGAACCTAAGACAAGAACCTAAAGAACAGCTAAAGGTCTTAATCTCCCCTCGCAGGTCTTCGTTTCCTTCCTTTGGTACAAGCAGAACGTGCGCCTTCCTTTCTTTTCCTCCCCCCTGTCCACCCATCTACCCCTCCCCTCACCGCCAAGGACATCCCCAGCCCCCCCCCTCCCTTCCCCTCCCCCCCCTTCCTTCCTCTTTCTCACGACTTCCACCCCCCCTCTCCCTCGCAGTTCAAAATGACGCTGCGGAACGATGCGGACATGGATGTGCGCGTACCCCGGCCCCCGGCCCCCAGGCCCCCAGGCCCCCACTAAATTTACAAATTAAACGCCGCCTTGGCTTGCTTCCGATCCGTCCTGCCCGTCCAAGCTCGAGGTCTAATGGGCGGCCCGGGGGCGGGCGCCCGTTACAAATGCCGCCCTGCTGCTGGCCCTTCCATTCAAGCTCGAGGTCTGATGCGCGGTCCGGGGGGGTGCGCCGGCTCTTCGTTCGCAGACGGTGAAGCGGGCGCGTGACGCGTGCCTCATCGCCGCCTGTGGGCCTCTCGAGGCGCAGGACCGCGGCCTCTGCTACCCCCTCCAGGGTCCATCCCCCCCCCCTCCCCCCAATTTGATTTCTTCCGTCGTACTCCCTCCCTGTTCTGATTGGGTTCCGATTCCGCCTCCTCCCCCTCCTCGCGATCAGAGTACCGGGGTACCCAGTTCTTCCGCGAGCTCTTCGAGTCTGCGGAGCCACCGAGCGTCGGGCCGCACGATCCGCAGCCCGGTACCCCCGCCGCCGCCGAGCGGCTCCGCTCGTACCTCCGAAGGTGCCTTCAATTTTGATTGTTGTCGGTTATAATGGATGCGCCCTTCATTAAATATATAAGTAAAGCTCTCTAGATGTTAATTTTACTTGAGGAGAAGCTTATAGCTTAAGCGCGCGCGCAGCATCGGGCTGCCTGGAGCGACGGCGCCGCGAGGCTACTTTTACGGCACCCGCAAGCGCGACCGCAGCGCCGGCGGCGGCGGCGGCGGCAGCGCCGGCACCGGCGGCACTGGCGGTACGGCGGCACCGGCGGCAACGGCGGCGGCGCCGCCGCCGCCGCCTGGCCTCATGATCGCGACCGCGAGCATGGGGGCGGCGGGGGCGGAAGCGGAGCCGGGGACGCGGCGGCGGCGGCGGCGGCGGCGGCGGGGCCGCACGGGAGCCGTGCATATGGCCAGGGGCCGCCAGAACCGGAGCTCGTCTTTCCCCCCCTCTCAGCTTCTCCTCCCCCTTTCGCCCCCCTCCGGCTCCTCCCCCTCCCCCACCAGCGCTAGCGCCGCCCCCTCCAGCTCCGGATCCGCGGCCGGGGGGTACGACGTCGATCTGCCCCCCAACGTCGCCGTCGCGACCCTCAACCCCAAGTCCGCGTACCCCCCCCCCCAACTCCCCCCTCCAACGCTGAACTCGGGTGTACCCCCCTGGTCCGCAGGTACCCCGGGCGGGAGCACTGCTACGTTCGCGTCCAGTGGGCCCGCAACCAGGTACCCAAGCGGCAGCGCCGGGCCCTCTAGATCTTACTTAAACTCAAATTCAAACTTCTAGCTGATGCATGTGGCTGAACGATCAACTGATCATGATCATGATTATCACAACTAACCCCCCGGCCCGCCCTGCAGTTCCAAATGTCTCTTCTCCCCGGACTCGACCGCGCGGTGAGCCTGCAGCTGCTCCCCCTACCCCCCTACCCCCTCCCCCCCCTGTGCCCTAGGTCTAGATCTCGGACCGCACCGCGGGCTCCCATCCCCCCTGCTCCGGCCCGCCGCCTACAGCCTCTCATACCTCGTCTCTCATCTATCTATCTCATCTCTCGTCTCTCTCTCGTATATATCTCGCCTCTCATATCTCGTCTCTCGTATCTCATGATCATGAGCAGGCGGTGGAGCGGGCGCGGGACCGAGTCTTCATCGCCGTCCTGGGGCCCCGCGAGGCGGCCCGCAAGGGCCTCTGCCGGCCCCTCGACGGTCCGTCTACTATCTATCTATCTAACTGTTTATCTTCCTTTCTATTTTACTATTATATATCTAACTATCGATCTTACTATCTATCTTTCCGTCTACCAGAGTACCGCCAAGAGGCCTGGTGAGCCCCTTTCTTTCTTTCAGCGGCTCGTAGCCTCTCTTTCTTTCCTTCTTTGCTAACCCCAGGCCTCTTTCTTTCGCACCGGTAACGTTCAGGTACAAACAGCTGTTTGAGGAGCCGAACCCGCCCCGCGTGGGCGTGCACGACCCCGACCTGGGCACACGCGGGGGGGGACGGCGCGTCCGAGACTTCCTGAGGCGGTCCGGCCTCGAGGGCTTCTCCCTACCCCCCAGGGGGGCCCGGTTGGACGGGGCGGGAGGGGTAGCGGGATCTCGAGGGGGAGGCGGGGGCGGGGGCGGGCGAGGGCACCCCAAGCGGGGCCGGCGCGCCGCCCCCGCCGCTTCTGCCTCCGAGGAGGACGTCGACGACGAGGAGGACGACGAGGCGGACGACCGCGGTACCTGGCACGTGCACGCGCACGGGGCCGACAGGGGGGGTACGCGTACGGCCGGCCCCGGTGGTGGTGCCGGCGCAGGCGCCGGCCCCCGCGGCCCCAAGGCCGCCCGGTACCCCGGACCCCACCCCGCGTCCTCCCCCTCCCCCTCCTCGTCGTACTCGGGGGAGGGGAGGGGTACGCTACCCCCCTTCGAATTCCCCGGGCCCCCCAACGTCCCCGGACAGCAGCAGCCGCCGCCGCCCTTCGCCCTGTACCCCCGCCAGTACCCGTACCCCGGGGGCCCGGGCCCCGCCCCGCAGCCCCTGATCCCCGCCCCGCCCTCGTTCGGCCCGACGCCGCTGCCGATACCCCCGCCCCTCTCCCCCCCGTCCCACTGCCCGTCCCCGCTCCCCTCGCCTCCCCCGCGCCTACCCCCGCCCCCCGCCCTTCACCTCCCGCCCCCTCCTCCTCCCCCATCCCGCGGCCAGCACCCGCACGCGCTCCCGCCGCCCCCGCCCCCGCCCCCGCCACCGTCCGGGCCGCCGGTACCCCCAACGGGAATCGAGCCCCCTCCGCCCTTCGGGTTGTTCGGCCCCAGCGACCCTTCGGTGAGTCACGGGCTCCGGCCGGGGTCCTGGCCCTTTTTCTGGCACCCCCAGCCGCCCTCCCCGGGCCCCTCCTCTGGCCATGGCCAAGGGCCCAGCCGCTCCTGAGCGGCCTGGCCCTTGGCTAGCGCTCAGCGGCTTAGCCGCTTATATAATTAGCGCTAGCCCTCTCGATGTATACTACAGCTATAGCTATATATATATCACAGTATATAAGATATTGATAGTTTAAATTCGTCTTCCTAGCTATAGATCTGATGCTCCTATATGATTGCGCTTGTCTGCCCTTCAAACCGACGTATAGATCTCTCTTTCTTTTGTTTCGAACTTGCTCAGAAGACAAATAGTTACAGATATATTTATAACAGTTTAGATGCGATACATTGTGCTTCATTTGCGTGTAGCCCCTTGAGTTTCGCGAGCTTCTCCCATTGCTTGATTTCATTTTTCGATTCAGATCCAGTTCCCATCTGCTATACAGCAACTTATTAAAGCTGCCGCAGTGCAAAGCGATTTTGGCGAATTTCAAATGCTCTAAACATCAGCTCTTCGAGTCATGATCAATGGCTTTTAGCTTTTAGACTTCTGCTCAGCGGCTTGCAAATTGATCTCTGATCATGATCCCGCATTCATCGTTCTCAATCGTGGTCATCTTTTAATCCGATCTTGATAGATACATTTTCTTATCTTGTTCGAATTCCTCTGCTAGGATAGTTCAGGTCACAGGCCAGAATGCTGGCACGATCAGCCGCTGAGCATATCGATGTCGATGTGCTTGTTCAGCTTCAGCTAACATTTACAGGATTAGCTAAGATTGCATCGAATGGCGATATCGATGAATGCAATGTGATGATGTGAGTAGTTAGATTTGAATAGAAGAACGAGAACGAGAAATGATGCGTGCACACGCGCACGCTGGCAAGCATTCGAATTCGAATTCCAAGCTCGCAAGCTCGGCCCTGATCCCATCGATATCATGGCATGATAATCATCGAGATCAGTGGGTGAGCAATTCCAGCTTGTGAATTCGAAGTTAAAATTGTACTTTATAACTAATTATATAATTGGGAATGGTACTAGAGCTCGCGATCGGTAAGCAATGGCGTCGACGTCTACTGGCTTCATGTGCTTCATGATCAAAGCTAGCGCTTGTAATTGCTAATAGTCACTGATCATGATCATGAGTTACAGTGTGCTTGGATATCACAATCAAATATTTGAATTTACGACCGAGGGATGATTCTAATGCACATAATATTGATGATTTTTTTTTGGTGAATTACCGGCCACAGTCTCTAGACACCAGCACTGCGGGGGCTGCCCAGGGGGCATAAAGACAAAAAAGCAAAATAACTAAGACAAGAGCACGAAGAAAGATAAGACAAAGAGCCAAAATCGACAATAAAAAAGGAAAGACACAGAGCTCGAGACAGATCGATAGCGAGAAGAGACGATAAATCGAGCAGATCTAGGGACAGAGGAGAACTGACACGAAGAAGAGCCAGAGCTTGAGATACCATCAATATCAGAAGGAATTACATCACTAAGAAGCGGGGGACAAAATTGAGAAAGATAAATAACAGGAAGAAGACAAGTAAGAGGAACAACAAGACGACAAGGAGGCGGAGGCGAAGCAGGACGATGCGAAAGGGCAGAGCTACGGCACGAGGTCGAGGAGGACACAGGAGGCGGAGCAGGCGGATCAAGAGCAGGCAAAAGGACAGTCAAAGGAATCACGAAAGCCGGCCGGGGTCGAGGCGCGAAAGTCATAATATTGATGATACTTATAAGCATGCCTGCACAATTGCAATCGACTACTAAGCGCGACTACTATCTAGACGTCTTAAGTGAACAGCGAACGCGCAGAGATTGAGTGATTCGCTTATCAGTGATCGTGAACACTAGCGTATCAGTGATCGTGATCACGAACTATAAGTCGCGGGGCGACCTCCCGCGCCCTCCGCGCCCCCGCCGAGCAAAACGACACTGAAGCCGCCACCGTACACGCCCCCAGCGGGCAGGGGCCTAGGCGGCGGGGCGGCCGGGGCCGTACCCCCGTTCGTGATCACCTGGGCCGCCGCGTGGGGGACCGGGTCCGGGCCCGGCGGACCGCGGGGGTACGCCATCGAGAGGGGAGGGGGGGCGGAGGGGAGGGGCGCGGGGCCCGGGGGCGCCTCCGGGGCCGAAGCCTGAGCCTGAGCCTGGGGGGCCGCGAGGTCCATCTTGCAGAGGCTGAAGGCGGGGGGGGGGGGGGGGGGGGGGGGAGGCGGGGGCGGGGCGAGAGCGCCAGTCAGCGGCGAGGGGGGGGGAAGGGGGGGTACGCACGGGCACTCGTGGGCAGTCGCAAGCCACCTGCCGGGGCAAGGGCGGGTGGGTCCTGGTCACAAAGCGAGTGCGGATGGAGGGAGTCTAGTTTCTTAGCGTCTCTGCGCTAGCTAGCCAGCTACTCCCCGGGCAGGACCGGAGCTAGAGCTAATATAAGCTTCTATCTCAAAATCTCAAGCCCAGGTCAGGAGCAGATGCGCAAGCTCGGCCTGATCAGGAGGCTGCTAGCTCTCCCCTCGGGCCGCGAGCACCTCGGAGCGCGGCGAGGCGGGGAGGAGGGGGGGTAGTGGGGCAGGGCGCACTGGGCGAGGCAGTTCGGGTGGAAGGCGTGCCCGCACGGCAGCAGCGACGCCTCGGACCCCTACGCCGAAAAAGAAAGGGCTCAGCAAGGCACGCCGGCACGGACCGCGGGGGGCCCGACCAGCCCCCCCCCCCCCCCCCCCGCTTCCTCCCATCCTTCCCCCCCTCCTTCCCCCCCCCCCACCACCTCACCGCGATCCCGCTAGAGCGCGAACCCGGCCCCCCTACATCCTTCCCACCTTGTTACTTAGTGAGTTAGACTGTTTCCCAGCCTCGCTTCCCACCGGGGGGTACGGGGTACGCGCCTCGACGTACTCCTCGATGCAGATGGCGCACGGGTCGTCCCAGGGGTGCCCCTCCGCAGGGCCCGCCGGCCGCGTCACCCGCGGGAACTGCGCCGGGTCCACTCGCGGCGCCTGCCTGCGGGGAAAGATGAGGAGCGGGGGCGGGGGGCGGGGGAGGGGGGGGGAGGAGGGGGGAGCGGGGGGAAGAGAGGGGTACCGTCCGCCTTCGCCCTCGTCGATGACGATGAGCTGCGCGTCGCCAAGACAGTCTCAGAGGGGGGGTACAAGCTGCGGGGGGCGGGGGGGTACCGTGAAAGTGCGCATGCGGGGCCCCGGATCGAGGCCACGGCGGGCGGCGAGGGCGGCTGCCAGGCCGCCACGCTGCGGGCAGAACCGCCGCTGCAGGTAGCCGAATCCTGGGCGCGCAAGAGATCAGAACAGATGGAGTAGGGGGGTACGCGGGCGGGCGACCGGACGGCGAGGAGGCGGGGGGGGGGTACGCGGGCTACGGACCGATCGAGGAGACGGCAGCGATGACGACGAAGCCGGTTCCGATGACGCCGAGTCCCCAGCGCGGCAGCGACGAGCCCGAGGACGAGGAGGAGGAGGAGGAGGGCGGGGTAGACGCTGGGCGCCCAGCGACGAGGGCGTACCCCCCCGGGACGACGGCACGGCCGCCGCAGGCGCTCCGGTCCGCCCACGCGTCGCTCACGTTGTCGAACTGGGGTAGGAGAATTAGGGGGTACAGGAGGTTGAGAGGGCGGGGGGTACCGTGAAGTAGGCGGACAGAGCGGAGAGGTAAGGGTGCTCAGCGGAGAGCGGGCGGTCGGCGAACCTAGAGTG
The DNA here is from genome assembly GCA_004431415.1 of Cyanophora paradoxa. Classification (NCBI taxonomy): domain Eukaryota; class Glaucocystophyceae; order Cyanophorales; family Cyanophoraceae; genus Cyanophora; species Cyanophora paradoxa. Next base: position 109,384 of record QPMI01000058.1, on the reverse strand, counting down.
GGGGTAAGTGGAGCCGAAGAGGGGGGGGGGGAAGGGGGCGGGGTAGGGCACGGCGCACGAGGCGAGGGTTTCGCGGGGTACGGCGACGCCCATCCAGACGCTGCGGGGGAGGGGGCGAAGGCAGGCGGCATAAGCTCGCGGAAGGGGGTACGCGCTCAGCTGAGAGGGTGGTACCGGATATCGTCCACGTCGACCGCGTACCCCTCGGGCGCGCGTAGGACGAGGTCGCCGGGGGGGCCGTCGGCGGGGGGTACCCGCAGCGCCCCGGCGGCGCTGCCCACGGCCGCGCTGGACCGATACAGCTTTCTCTCGTTCGCGCGCGAGTCGTACGTGCCTGGGCTAGGGGCGTCAGGCGACGGGGCGGGGCGGCGGGGAGGCGGAGGGCGGGCGCGAGCGGCGCGGCGCCGGCGGACCGGCCCAGTGCGTCCACGTGTCGGAGATTGGGGCGGAGGCGGAGACGGAGGGGCGGCCGGCCTGGGCGAGCCGCCACGCGGCGCCGTCCGCTCGGCGGTCGTCCCGCGTCTCCCGGTCGTCCCGCCGCTCCGCCGCTTCGATCCCGAAGCCAAGCTGCGCCTCCGCCTCCGCGCCGCCGCCGCCGCCGCCGGCGCGCCCCGCCCGCAGCAGCCACGCCGGCCCGCGTCCCGCGATCGACGGCCCCTTCCGAAGCGCGAGCCAGAGCTCGAAACTGCGAGGGGATCCGGATCGCTCGGCCGGCGCCGCGAGGGACGAGGCCGCGACGAGCGGCGCGCACGTGAACGAAGTGGCGCCCGAGAAGTCGAGCGGGCCGCCTGGCGCGAGGCGCAGCTCGGCGCCCTCTGTCAGGCGCACGCCCTGCGAGCTCGAGCCGCCGCCCGGGGCAGGGCCTCCCAGGCCGCCGCAGCTCTGCCCCGCTGCGACGCACAGCGCTGCTGCGAACACGAGCGACGGAGCTAGGGTCTCCAAGGCCGCCAGCGCCCACATCGACCGCGCCCGGCCGGGGCGGAGCTCGAGCGCCGATCGGCCCGCGCTCACGGCTATCGCGGGACGTCGACTTTCATGCCTGTAGCTGAGCGTCTTATGCTGCTCCAGCCTTCGCCAACGCAACGGCCGACAAGCGCCCATACATGGGCCGGGCGCTGTCACCGATTACAGCTAGCTGGCCGCGATCGGGAGGACCGGGTCCTCCGGTATTCCAAATTCCTGCAGTTGCAAAGCTGGTTGCCAGCATCCAGTGCCAGCGTACCCGCAACCCGCTCGATCCCCCAGGCGAAATGGCGCACGAGAGCCGAGCGAAGCGGGCGCGCACGGCGGCGAATGGAAGCGAAGGTGAGCTTCGCCGATCGATCGGAGATCAGACGTGCCGATTGAGCGGCGCTCTCCTCTTGCAGGCAATATCGATGGCGCCGGCGTGGCAGGCGCGGCGAGCGGGCAGGGCGGGACGCACACATCCGAATCGAGCAGCGCGGCGGCATCGTCCTCGAGCGGTGCGGCTGGCGTGCGGCTCGTCCGCGCGCCGCGTTCGCTCACTCAAAACTAAATGTACGCATACGCGTACGTACACATGTACATGCGGTCGCGCGGCCCCCGCGGGCGCGCCGAGCGGATCGTGCAGCAACGAAGCTGCAGCATCCACCGTCGCAGCAGCGATTGCGGCCGGCCGCAGCCCGCTGGACGCGCTGCCGGACGAGCTGCTAGCGCTGGGCCGTGTGCTGTTCCTGGCCGCGCGACGTGGCTGGATCAGGCCGCCAACGTGCGACGAAACCTCGCTGCTCGACCCGAAAGAAGACATGCCCGACGTGCAGCCGAAGCAGCTTGTGCAGCTGAAAGCGGTGTGCCGACGATTCCGGCGGGTCGTGGACGACGGCAGCCTCTGGGGCCGCGTGGCCCTGCGGGAGCCGAACGACGCGGCGGTGGATCCGGAGGCGCTCACGAAGCTGCCCGAACAGTCACGGAAGGCCGTGCGGCGCCGGCGAATAGTCCTTCAAGGAGGCGACGTCTCAGCCCGGCCCGTGGTCTCTGCAAGCTGGCGGCAGCATTTCGGGATCAGCTGGAGGAGCTCAGCATCACCTTTAGCGGAGCAGATGCTGCCCAGCTCCCTGTCACCGGACTTGCGTCCATCCAGCACATGCAGCGTCTCCGCAGTCTAAATGTCAGGGTGCCGCCGTCCGCATACGTATCCGTGTCAGCATTTGCAGCGCCCGCTGTCTTGCAGTCCCTGTCGGTCCTCTCCCTCCTTCCAAACCTGCAGGTCCGTGAGTGAGCACCGACGACATCCGCGGCTCGCGATTGCTCTAACTTTAGCCCGTCCCAGATGCTCGATCTCGGCATCCCGCTTCCCGTCACAGTTCTTGAGGCGCTTACTCCTCTCGCCCCCTCGCTTCGAGCCTTGCGCTTTCGTGCAGCAATCGGCAGTGGCCAGCCTCCAGCAGCGGTGTTCGCAGCTGCCGCAAAGTTCACGGCGCTGGAGACGCTGTGGCTCTCCTTTTTCAGCGCAGATTCCGGCCTAATGTTCTCTCCTTCCGCTCACGATGAAGACCATCTCCGTCCGCTGTGCTCCCTCACACAGATCCGAGGTGCAATCCAGCGGCCAATAATCATGAGCCTATTCCCTGCGCACTTTGCTTTGTCTCCTTACGTCGCGTTCAGATCTTGCAATTGCCGCATGCGCACGACTTGGCTGGATTGGCTTCATCTCGCACATGCCCCGGCTGCAGTCCCTCATCGCATCCATTGGAAACGTTAACTCAAGTCCTGGAATAGACTTGGCGCCTCTTTCTGCAGCTCCAGCCCTCCGCAGTCTCCAGAACATGCGGCGAGAGCCGCTTCGGTGCTCGCCAGCTGCCGCTCCCTCGAGGTGCGCAATCCATTTCTGTGTGACGCGTACGTCCTTGCTAGATCTGACATTCAGCCTCGCGCACCAGATCGTCAACTTCATCCTCCCGTTGGAAGTCTACGTTCCTCAAGCCATGGGCGCAGTTGCAGCACCTCGGCATCAAAATGCACGACGGTGGCTCCATGATCACGGGCTCTTTCTTGAAGGTGCGCATCTAGCTAGATTCTAGTACCAGGTTTTGCTTCGAATTCTTCGACTCTCTTCTAACCCCTTTTCGGGCACTTCGTTCGCAGCGGCTCGCATCCGACGTGCCGGGCCTCCGCCTGCTTGAAGTCAACTCAGCCCTGCCGGTCGCGACGGACCTCGTCTCCGTCAGCTCGCTCAACGGCCTCGTCTAGATCTAGATCTGCTTCACAATTACCCAACGGCACTGTAATCGATTTGTGCTTTACTTGCCCTACCATTTCTCAACAACTGTGCAGGTATCCAACGAGGTCGCGACGAAGATGAGCATGGTGGACTCCGGGAGCGGCAGCTCCTCACCAGTTCGCTGCTGGACGTGAGAGTCGTATTCACGGGTGTCAAGGATGATGCTTAGGCCACTAGGTCAGGCCAGCAATATAAGGCTTGAGCTCGACGAAAATGTGTTTAGCTTTTTCGAAAATACGATAAACCGGTACCGACCAAAGCTTAAGCATGCATATGCATTAATATTTGTTTTTAGCTTTTCCGAATATTCGATACACCGGCTGGTTTGGTCTTGATCTACGAGGCTAGCTACTTCCGGCCCACGCCCCGACCCCGCTGCTTGAGGAAGCCGCTCCGGAGGCCCTGGCCCTAGGCCTGGCCCTGGGCCCGCCGCGGCTCCGGCTCGGGCTCCGGCTGCAGCTCGCGCAAGAGGGCCCGCGCCCGGTCGAGGCGCGCCGCGTTCGCGGCCTGCTGCTCCGCGAAGCCGCTCAAGAGGCCCCGTAACGCCGGGGCCAAGTGGCGGTCGTCGGCGTTCGAATTCGCGAGGCAGTGGGCGGGAGGCAGTGAGCCGCGCCGCCGCGCCTCTGCCCCGTCCGGCGAGCCGCGCCGCCGCCCGCCGCGCCTCCGCCCCGTCCGGCGAGCCGCGCCGCCGCCCGCTGCGCCTCCGACCCGTCCGGCGAGCCGCGCCGCCGCCCGCCGCGCCTCCGCCCGTACGGCGAGCCGCGCCGCCGCCCCCCGCGCCTCCGCCCCGCCCGCCAAGCCGCGCCGCCGCCCGCCGCGTAGCTAAGCCCGCCAGGCGGCTGCGGTTCTCGTGTGGCCCCGCTTCTTAAAGCTTCGCGCGGAATCCGTGCCGCGGACGGCCGCGGCCCGGCCCGCGCGCGCGCGCGGCGCGCGCGCGCGGCGCGCGCGCGCGAAGCCGCTCGAAGCGCTGGCTCGGCCAGCGCGCGCGGCGCATTCTAGAAACGATATAGAGCGGCCAAACCTCATCCTGGCCCTTCTTCTGGTAGCACGCGACGAATGCGGCGACTTGATCTCCGCACGGGCCCTCAAACAGTCGCCTCATAATCTCGCAGGACGAGCACCCGGGCTTCTTCTCCTGCCCATCCGCGCCGCTTGCGTCTGCGGCTGCGCCCGACGGGCCTGCTTCCGGCTGCGCTGCTGCCTGGCTCTCCTTGCTCGCCTCGTGCGTGGTCATCTGGCCGTCGCAGCAGAATCGCTCAAAATGCCTCCCAGGCGCTAAAACGCTCGTCCCGCAGTCCGCTCGCTGCCCGCGCTCGCCGCTCGCCCTCGATCTCCAAAGCCGCGCCAAACGGAGTCGAACCGTGGCCTCGCGGATCGATCTCGCGGATCCGCCAGCGAGAAAACTAGTGCGCGGGCGCGCTCCAAGGCCCAGCCGCGTCGCTGAGGTGCACCTTCCGAGTGGCTCTCTGCGCACGATTCACCTCAGATGACCTTTTGGTTCTCATCGCCTAGATGGATCGCCCAGACCACGCTGCATTCGTCCAGGCTGCGAACGCCCTGACGCAGTTCTACAAGACATCGGTGGCGTCGCAGAAGACCTCCTATTTGAAGGGCTACCGTTCAGCTCTCGAGTCAGTCTCCCGCTGGCTCGCCAAGGAGCAGCAGCTCGGCGCTACAGCCTCTCGCACCGTTTCTGTGGATGCGCTCAGTCAGCTCCTGGTGCAGGAGATGCGCACGGCGCTCGTGGAGGATGCAGATAGGGACCGCGATGAGAGCGACTCGGGCGAACGGCCCCGTGCTGCGCAGTCGCCTCCATCGGAGTCCACCACGGACATGTCTCATCGTGCAGCGGAGGAGCCCCGTGCAGCCTCCTTTGGCCCCGTATCCGCTTCTTCGAACGAACGCGAACGCGCATCCGCCTCCCCCATGCGGGCCCCCAACAGCTCCTCGCTCCCATTCTCCTCTAGCGCGCAGTCCAATGCGTCATCATCCTCCTCCTCTTCAGCCCCGGTCCACGACCCGAGCGCTCGCCTCGGCTCTCCGGCGCGGGGCGCGTTCCAGCTCGCCGCGGTAGCCTCTTCGCAGCCAAGGAAGCGGCAGCTCGGCCACATGTTCCACGCCCCAGATCCGGTCCTTGGCATCAACTTTCTCGACTCCAACCTCGACGGCCTCCACCTGCAGGAGCAGTTCTCGAAGCGCGGCCGGCTCGCGGCCGCGGGGCCCTTTTCCGGCGCCGGCCCGTCGTGAGCGAGCGCCCGGCGGCTGCCTCGCTGTCTAACGGACTGCATTCCTTTCCTTTTCGCTCTTGCTCCTCGTGGCTGCCGATGGCGGATACTTTTTGAACCGTTGGTGCCCCGACGCCGTTGTATAGCACCGGTCCTTTCCGCCTGCCGTCCTCGCGCAGGCCTGTACTTTCATGTTTTTTTGTGAGTGATACAGTGGACCTTCCTTTTTCCGGCACTGATGCCCCCCCATCCACTTCAACCAATTGCCGATCCCGTCGTTTGCACAGATCTATAGCTAGATCTAGATCTAGATGGCCACTGGCTAAGGCGCAAGAGGGGTGCGGCTGGGCTGGGCTAAGGGGCGTCGGCGGCGGATTCGAACTCGAAGCGCGCCTTGAACGCCAGGTACTCCTCGAGGGTGGCGCCGGCGAATCGCTCCGCAAAGGCGCCGTCGGAGGCGGCGAGGGCCGCCGCGAGGCGCTCGGGCGGGGCACCCCGCAGCGCCTCCGCCGCGAAGGCGAGCCTGGGCGCGATGCGGCCCTGCAGGCTGTAGCTGAAGAGGGCGGGGGCGGCCGCGAGGACCTGCGGCGCGGCGGGGCCCAGCGCGGCGGCCTTGGGGCGGAGCTGGCGGTCGGCGGAGAGGGAGAGCAGGCGGGGGTGGGCGGCGAGGAGGGCGGCGAGGAGGGCAGGCGGGCAGGCGAGCTCGCCGAGCAGAAAGGCGAGTGCGGGGCGGGCTTCTCGGTCCGGAGAGCAGAGGAGGAAGGAGGGGTCGGACTCGAGGACGGGGCGGAGGAGGGCGGGCGAGAGCCCGGCGTCGGAGAGGAGGGAGAGGAGGGCGGCGGGGCCGCCGAGGGCGCAGGCGGCGGGGAGGGCGGGGCAGCGGCGCAGGGCGGAGCAGGCGGCGTCGAGGTCGGAGGGTCGAGGGGCGCCCCTGCGGGGCCGTTGCGGAGCTGCAGGCCGCAGGCCTCCAGGGCGCAGGCGGCGCCGGCGGCGGCGTCGGGCCCGGAGGCGAGGAGGCGCGGGGCGCGCTGGGCGATCGCGGCGAGGCTCCCGAAGGGCACGCCCCACGCGAGTAGCGTGTCCCACGACTCCGCCGCGCGCTCGGCGGCGCCCGGCGCCCCGCCGCAGACCGCCGCCAGCCGCTCGGCGGCGGCGGGGGGTACGCCGCGCGCCTCCAGGACCTTCGCGGCCTGCGTCGAGGGCGAGGCGGCGCCGCCGTCCTCGCCGGCGGGAGAACCGTTCTCCGGCTTCGGGAGAACGTTCATAGTAAGAAGGAACTCCTGTGAGCCGGTGAGGGGTACATGAAACGCGGAGGTTCGGGTGGGGGGGGGGGTACGGCGCGCCTGCCAGTCGCGGAGGGGCGCGCGGGCGTAGGCGGACGCGAACGTGTCGTCGGGGGCGGCGAGGGCCTCCAGGGGCCAGGGGTACACGCCGCGCAGGGACAGGAAGGCCGCCCGCGCGCGGATGCGGCTCTCCGAGAGTGTGAGGGCCTTGGGGTACCGCGCGATGTCGCCGGGGGTACAGCATCCGAGCTCCGTCACCAGCAGCTCGAACTGGAGGGGGCGTCGGACCGGAATCGAGGGGATGCGGTACCCCCCCCCGCACCTTGGCGTCGAGGTCCGCTAGCCCGTGGTTCAGCAGCCCGGGGCTCCGCTCGAGCAGGCCGGAGAGCCGGCGGTCCACCGGTACCCCTCCCGCCTCTTCCTCCCCGCCCCACTCCTCCTCCACCTCCGCCTCCTCGTCGTCCCCCTCCTCCGCGGGGGGCCCCAGGGCGCGATCGCCGAAGCGCTCGGCCAGCCACTCGAGCCGCGCCGAGGCGCCAGAGACGCTCTTCCCGACCACCGCCGGCAGCTGTGAGGGGAAAGAATCAGAGGGGAAGGGAGTAGAGAGAGAGGGGTAGGGGCGCCTTGGTGACGACGGCGCGGGCGGCGCGGCGGGAGAGGCCGCGGGCGCGGAGGGCGGTCGCGAGGGCCTCGAGCCGGTCCCGCCAGCCAAAGAGGACGGGCAGGCGGGCCGCCAGGCGGGCCGCCTCCGGCCCGCTCAGCCCCAGCGCCCCGTGCGCCGCCGCGACGAACGCCCCCGGGTCGTCCACCTGGAAGGGGGTACGCTCGATCGAAGGGCGGGGGCAGGCGTGGTAGCGGGGTACGCGCCTCGAGGCCGCGGAGGAGTCTTGCGTGCCCGCTGAAGCACGACTCCACTTCCGCGGGCGTGAGGCCTGCGCAAGCGGAGGGTGCGGTTGAGCGGACGCTGGGCGGGAGCCGCGCGGCGCAGGCGCACCCTCCCGCAGCAGAGCGGCGGAGCGCTCGATCATCACGCGCGCAAGGCCCACGTCCCGGCGCCACGCGTTCGCGATCCCGGGCTCGTAGGGGTGCCTGCAGGCGCGCGTCGCTTGGGGCGGGCGGGCGGGCGCGGGGCCGCGGCGCGCGTGCGCACCGCTCGTGCAGGTAGTTCGAAAGGGGTAGCAGCACCTCGACCTCGCTCGCGCCGGCCGCGGCGCCCGCCTCCCGCGCAGCGGCCGCTATCGCCGCAGCCTCCTCCTTGCTCGGGAAGCTCTCCTCCGCTTCGAACAGCTGCTCCAGCGTCGGCAAGACCGAGCGCTGCTCCCGCCGGGGCCTAAGCTGTCCCGCGACGACAGGGCGGGCTGGAGGGGCGGGCCGCGGCGCTCGAAGCGGTGGTGGTCGGCGCTGGGGCTGGCCCGGCCGCGCTGCAGCGAGCGCGCGATCCCGATCACGCGACGCGCCTCTCCTCTCGCCCTTCGCCTCCCCGTCCGCGTCCCTCTCAAAGCGCCTGGGAGGGCCGCGGCCGGGATCGCGGCTCTTCTCGCCCGGGCCCCGGCGCCGCCCCGCGCGCCCCGGCTGCTTCTCCTGCGGAGATCTGGGCGCATACATCAGCGCGTGTGCTTGAAACCTCTTAGCTAGGCCCCGCGGGCTGACAGCGCGCCTTCGGGAGTCCGCGCGGATCGAGGTCCACGCAGCCGCTGCGGGGATCGCCAGCAGGCAGCCAGCCACGAACGCCATCGCTCTTTGGCCCGAAACCGTCGCGGACGTGCGGCGGAGCCGCCGCTCAAACTCGCCCCGCGAAAGTGGCCCCGGCTGAAACGCACCCGGGTCTTTTCGATCGAGAAGAAACGCAGCCGGACGTTCTTCCTAGAAGCGCTCCAGAGCGCCCCGGCATCATCTCGGCTTCAAAGCATCGCTTCGAAGCGCTCGGCAGCGCGGCTGGGATCCGCCAGCTCGCAGCGCCAGCAGAGATGTGCGATCGTAGCGCGTCCCGGCCCTCCTCGCCGGGCGATCAGGAGACGTTGCTTTCTCCTCATGTTCTTGTGCGCAAGGCCTTCTACGTCGCCTTCGCCGCCGGCATCGGCGTCCTCGAGGTGCGCTCCCGCGCTCCGCCGGCCTCGCGGGCGGCGCCTCACGAGCGGCAGCTCTTCTCGAGATGCGTGGCCACGGTCCTGTGCATGTTCCTCCCCGCTGGCGTGCTCGACGAAATGCAGATTCTCTTCGGGTGGGCCAGCTCCAAAGCTAGAAGCAGCGCCCGCCGCGCGCGTCCGCGGCGCATCTGATCCACGCCCTTGTGCTTCTCGCGCAGGGTGATATCTTCGAGGCTCCTGGGCGCCCGCGTCGGCGGCGAGAAGAAGAACACCTGCCTCTTCAACGCTAGCGCACACGGCCTGTGCGAGGCGAGCGCCCCCTGCAGCCTTGGATGCTGCCGCTCCGCTCTTTTCGAGCATTCTTCACGCTCCGAGTCGCCGCAGGCCCGCGGCTTCCCGCTGGAGGAGCACGTCGTCGTGACTGAGGACGGCTTCATCCTGTCCCTGCAGCGCATTCCGCACGGCCGCGCCCGCGGCGCGGACGCAAATTCCGACCGAGAGCGTCCGCCCGTCTATCTCCAGGTGAGGACGCGCCGCGCTCCGGCGGCTCCGCCCTCGCCGAAGAGTTTCCCGCGGCTCACTCGCACAATTTGATCTGGCGCAGCACGGCTTCCTGCAGAACTCGGAGGTCTGGCTGACCCCCGACGCAGACCGCGCGCTGCCGTTCATCCTTGTGCGCAATTCTCCGTCGATCCGCCGCCGCGGCCAGCTCACGTCGCGCAGGCGGACGCGGGCTACGACGTGTGGCTGGGGAACGCGCGGGGGAACAAGTACAGCTCGAAGCACGTCCACCTGAAGCCCAATGACTCAACCTACTGGGACTGGTCCATCGACGAGTGCGCGCGAGCGCCTTTCGAAGCCGCTTCGCTCCCTTCCTCTGACGCGCCCGCCTCGCGTCGCCTCGCTTCTCAGGATGGTCCAGTACGATATTCCGGCCGCGCTGAGCGTGCGCTTGCTGCTCTCTCCTTCTCACTTCTATCCGCCTGAGCTGAGCTGAGCTGAGCAAGGGCGGGCGTGGGGCGCAGCACGTGCTGAAGATCAACGGGGCGGCGAGCCTGGTGTACGTCGGGTTCTCGCAGGGGACGGCGCTGGCGTTCGCGACGCTCAGCACCAACCCCGCCATCGCTTCGAAGGTCTCCCTCTTCGTCGCCCTCGCCCCCGCCGCCCGCATCAACGGTACCTCCCTTCCCCCCCCCCCTCCCCCCCCCCCCCCGATTCTTCCTTTCCTCCGCTTATCTCAGCAGGCCTCAGCAACGCGATGATCGACACGCTCGTCCGCTGCTCGCCCGTGCGCCGCCGCCTCGCGCCTCGACGTCGCGCGCCTTCCCGCCTCACGCGAGCGCGCACGCGCCGGGCAGGGCCTTCTTTTCACGATCATGGGCCGGCGCTGCCTGCTGCCCTCGACCCTCTTCTGGCGCCGCGTCCTCTCCCGTCAGGTGAGCGAAGACCGCGTGCCGAGCCTAAGAACCTTTAGAACCTTTCGGGGCGAGCGCAGAATTTTGCGCGGCTCATCGACGCCTCGATGTACTTTCTCTTCGGCTGGACTGGTCGCTGCATCCGCCCCGAGGCGCGCCCGGCCGGCCCTTTCCCTGCGGCTCCCGCATGGCCCTGACGGAGAGGGCGCTTGCGCAGGACAAGCCTCTCTTCTACTCGCACCTCTACTCGTTCAGCTCGGTCAAGACCGTCGTCCACTGGTTCCAGGTCCGCTTTCGAAGACAACAGAGATAAAGTCGCCCCTGTTCTTCGCGCCGACGCCGCCGCCGCCGCCGCCCACAGATGATCGCGAGCGGCCGCTTCCAGTTCTACGACGACTACAGCTCCTCGGTGCGAGACCGCCCGCGCCGCTGAGCCGCTTGGCCTTAGCTTATGAGCGCCCCAGTCCGTGACGAGCGGGCACCGCTACAAGGGCGCGATGCCGCCCGCGTACCCCCTCTACCTCGTCCCCTGCCCCATCGCCCTCTTCTACGGCGGCGAGGTACCCCCCCCCCTCCCGTGTACCCCCGTCCGCACCCGAACCTTGGCCGCCCCGCCCGCAGGACACCATCCCGAACATCGACGCCCTCCTGAAGGTGCGAACGCGTTACCCCCCCCCCCCCCTCGGACCGCGTACCCCCGTCCGAGCCCGGCCCGCGGCGCAGGAGATCCCGACTCCCGTCTTCACACACTTCGAGCCCGAGTACGAGCACCTCGACTTCCTCTGGTGCCTGCCGTACCCCCCGGCTTGTCCCTGTACCCCCAACCGACCTCTGCGCAGGGCGGGCACGGCGGCGGAGAGGGTCTACAGCCGTGTGCTGGGGCTCTTGCGGCAGCGCGCGCCGGCCGCGGCCGCGCCCGCCGCGGCCGCCGCGGCGCCGCCGCCGACTACTGGGGGGGCGGGGGCGCTCGCGCTTGGCCCGGCCGCGATGGCGGCGTGATCTCTTCTTTCAAGCAGGGCCAGAGCCGGTCCTCTAAATCTATAGCTAGATCTGTACAGCCATCAGTTAGAATTTACAAGGCCTAGGTGTAGATACGAGCACCGCACCTCAATCCGTACCTCTTTCGATTGAATGCGTGTACGAATCAGAATCATTTCTGTTCGCATTTCTCTGTGTAGACCTCGCATCTTCTTCTCTAGCTATAGGCATGCGCGCTTCTGTAGTCCTGGGTGCGTGAAGCCGTAGCGCACGCGCGCGCCCTCTCTTCGAATTCTGTCGAGCTGATCATGACGACGCGGCGCATGCGCAGGTTTGCCAGCGTCCACGCATGTGGGATAGGCATGGGCGGAGGGCACGGGCGATTCCGTCTTTATGCAGCTGGCGTGCACTTCGCCTCACGCGCACTCCATAATGAACCGGTACCGGTTGAGGTTCGACCGAATTTTCGATTGAACGGGATTTTTTTCCGCGCCATCCACAGTTCGCGACTTCTGCGGCGCTCTAGATCTTTGATCGATGGTCCACGCTGCCGAGCAAGCAGCCGCTACGTCGCCCAGCGGGATATCGATGCATCCGGCGGCAACGACGTCGATGGCGACCGCGGCTGGCGGGAGGCAGGTACGCGTGCGGCTCGCGGAAGAGACGAGCGCGCGGCGGCTGACAGCTTGCCCGCGCAGCGGCTGCCACTGCAGCTACCCCGCGCGTACGCGGTGCTGGTATGCGCTGAGGGTTTCGAGGCGGACGGCGCTGCGCTGCGGGACGCGCTGCTGGACCCGGCGTGCTGCGGCTACGCCGCCGCCGACGTGCGCCTCCTCGCCGGCGAGGAGGCCACGGCGGTGCGCTCGATCGCATACACGCGCGAAACGATCGAATGCGCTCACGATGCCTACCGGATTTGTATCGCAGGCGGGAGTGCGGGGCGCGCTCGCGGAGATCGCGGCGGCGGCGGCGGAGGCCGCCGCGTCCCGGAGGGACGGGGACCGACCCTTCTCGTTCCTCTTCTACTTCTCGGGCCACAGCGCCTCGGCCCCTGAGCCCAGCATCTGCCTCAACGGCGGCGGGTTCTTGACGCGAGGCGAGCTCCGCGCCGCCCTCGGCGCGATCAGGCAGCGCGTGCGCGCCCCGCTTCGCCTCGCCAACTTCAGATTGGTGACCGCGATCGCTGCACGCAGATCGGACGCTTCCTTCTCGTTCTCGACACCTGGTCCGTGCGCTCGCGCTTCGCGCGGTAGCCTGCGTCTTAACCCGCGTGTGATCGCCTGCGCAGCTTTGCGGGAGCGATCGGGGTGCTGCCGGGGTCCGAGGCCGCGGCCGGAGGCGGGGCTCCGCCTGCGCCCGCGGCCTCTGTGCAGGGCTCGGAGGCGGCGGGCGGCAGTGTTAGTTCTAGTCTCGCGGACGCGTTTGCCGACCTTTTCCCTCACGATCCGCTCGACTTTGGCAAGGGACACACGTCGGTGCGCGAATCCCGAAGGCTGTATCTTGTTGTTCCGCGAAAATCTAATCGTTCCGGCCCCGCAGTGGCTCTCCTCGCGCCCGGACGAGTGCTCTGCCGGCACGAGGGGCGGGCTCGGCCACTTCACCAAGCACTTCGTCTCCGGCCTGCGCGGGGCCCTCGAATGCGCGGACCCGCCCGCGGCCGGCGGGGGCCGCTGCGCCGCCTGCGACCACCTGCGGCACGTTTGCATGGTGCAAGCTTGAGCGAACAACCCCGCCCGTTCACCTCAAGCGAATAACGCGCCGACTCGGCGTTTTCGCGCAGCCCGACGGCCTGGTGCGGGTCTCCGCGCTCTTTCAGCACATCTCGAAGCACGTGCGGGAGGAGTCGCGGCGCCTGGGCCGCCCGCAGACCGTGCAGCTCTACTCGCAGGACTTTGCGCTCGCCCGCCTCGCCGGGTGGGACTCCGCCAGCTACGCCGCCGCCGCCCGCGCCGCCGCGGAGGCCGGCAGGCCCGCCCCCACCGACAGCCGTTTCCGGGACGACAATCTGAGGGTACGGCTTTAAATTGCGCTGCAAGCGAGTGCCTCATTCTTAAGCGTATTCTCTTTCGCGCAGGCGAAGATCTGCGGCTGGAGCGTCCAGCACCTCGTCGAGCCCGACGACGCGGGCGGGGCCGGCGCCGAGGGCGGCGCGCTGCCCGAGCGCTACGGGAGCGCGCTCGAGTTCTACGACCGCCTGGCGCCGCTGGTGCTCGAGAACTGCCGCGCGCAGCTCGCGCAGGCCCTCCGCGCCGCCTCGCCGGACGCCGCCGTCCCCTTCTACGTCAAGAACATGGCGGCCCCGGAGAACTGCGCCCCGCTGAAGCTGGCGGAAATCGAGCTGCGGAGGGGCCCGCAGGACCCGCTCGCCCTCGCCGGCGGCACGGCCTGGCTCCTCTCGCCGCGGCCCTTCCCCGGGTCCAAGGCCGCCCTCGCCGAGCTCCAGGGCGGGGGCGGGGAGCCGCCGCGGTGGGTGCTGGCGGTGCTGAAGGGCAAGCCGCGGGTGGAGGGCGGCGCGGAGGGCCCGCGGGCCGACGAGCTCGACGAGGAGCCTTTCGACGTCGACCAAAGCTTCCACCTCCTTGCCGAAAAGGACGGCGCCCTCTGGCAGGTGCACATGTCTGCGGTCGCGCTTCGTATCCTTCCCCGCTGAACGCTTCGAGCGCGCAGGAGCTGTCCTCGCAGAGGGCGGACGCGACGGACGCGGGGCTCTGGCACGCGACGCCCCTCGGGACGGTCCTCACGGAGGAGCGCATCTTCGCCGCCCTCGCGGCCCTCTCTCGCCGCGACTCGGCCGCCGCCCGCGTCCTCCTCCCGCTCCTGCGGGCGGACGTCGACGTCGACGGAGACCGGCGGCTCCTCGTGCCCAAGCGCGACGCCGACGCGGTCGGAGGCTCGGCTGCGCTCGCGGCCGCGGCCGCGGCAGCGGGCGGCAGGCCCGAGATGCAGTCGAGGCTGCGGACGCTCCTCGGGCGGGTGCGGGAGGCGGTCGGGCTCAACGAGTCGCAGGCGGCCGCCGTCGAGAGTGCTCTCTTCGCGGCGGGCCCTGCCACCCTCATCCACGGGTGCTCAGCCCGCGCCACGCTTCTTCATTTCGTGTTCGGCCTTGACTCGGCGCAGGCCGCCGGGCACGGGGAAGACGCAGACGCTGGCGGTCTACCTCCTGCTCTTCCTCGCTGCCTCGCGGGCCCTCGGCCTGCGCCAGCTGCAGGCGGTCCCTGGCCCCGGCAAGCCCAAGTCGGCGCCGGCGGCGGCGCCGTCGGTGCCGCGGCTGCGCGTGCTGGTGGCGGCGCCGACGAACGTCGCGGCGGCGAACGTCGCCAAGAAGCTCTTCAAAGTGGACGCCGTCGTGAAGAAGAAGCTCCGGGCGGACGGCGCAGGGGACGCCGCAGGCGGCGCCGCCGTCGCGCAGGTCGCGCTGAGCGACGCGGACCTCGCCCTCATCGGCAGCGAGGAGCGGATGGTGCGCGCGCCGGCGCCGGCGAGCCGCGATCGTACTCTGCGCGCTGCCCTTTGATTAATCGACGCCCGCGCACGGGCCCGGGGCGCAGGAGCTGAACGAGGCGCTCTCGCGGATCTTCGTCCCGCACCGCGTCAAGCGGCTCCGGGAGGCCGTCGCCGAGTGGACGGAGTCCTTCAACGACGCCGCCTCCAAGATCCGCGCCAACATCGCCTCTCGCGATCGCGGGCGGGACGACGCCAACAGCGACGGCGCCGACGGCGCCGGCGCCCGCGCGACGGCGTCTTCGAATTCGGCCGCGGTCGATGGCGGCGGCAGGCGCCACATGGGCCGGCGGGAGGTCCTCGAGCTCCTCGACGGCCTCGCGAGGGGCAACCGCGCCCGGCTGGCGGCGCTGGAGAAGGAGCTGCCGGCGTCCCTGCGGCTCGTCGAGGCCGAGGGGCGTCCTGCCGTCGACACCCTCGGCAACGCCCGCAACGCCCTCGTCAGCGTCGTCAAGCACAAGGCGCGTTAGGCTGCCGCGCTGGCGCTCGCGCTCGCCGGCCCCTGGTGCTCTGTTGACTCGGCTTTGCCTGCAGAGAGCTTTAGAGGACGGCGGCGCCGCCCCGCTGACGGAGAACGAGTACGCGGCGGCGGCGCGGGAGCTCGCCTCCGCGAGCGTCGCGCTCGGCGAGCTCGCGCGCAAGGGGCGCGGCGCGTGGGAGCGGGCGGTCGTGCAGGGCGCGCGGGTCGTCTTCTCGACGCTCTCGGCGGCGCAGGGCTTCCTCCTCCGCAACGACGACGGCTTCTCCGTCGCCGTCGTCGACGAGGCGGCTCAGGTGCGACCCGATCCGATCCAATCCGAGGCCGCCGCGCAGAGACTGCATGGATCCAATCTGATCTCGAATTTGATCTCAGGCCCCGGAGGCGTTGACGGCGCTCGTCTTCCGCGGATCGCTGCGGGCCGTCGTCCTCGCCGGCGACCCCCGGCAGCTGCAGGCCGTCGTCATCTCCAAGGTCACGATCAACGAATTCTCCTCCACGTTTTCTTCTAGATCTGCACTAAATTGACGTCTTGCAAAACCATTACTCACATATGCATGACTTTCGTGCAGGCCGCCGTCCAGCAGGGGTACGGACGGTCCCTTTTCGAGCGTCTCGAGGCGTGCGGCGTCGCGAAGTGCCTCCTGAACACTCAATACCGGTGCGATGCAGACGTTGATGGGAAAGTGGCACGCGAATGTTGGGGGGAGTGATCTAACGTTCTGTGGCTTGTTTGCAGCATGCATCCGGAGATTTCGGCCTTTCCCTGCCGCCATTTCTACGACGGCCTGATCAAGGACGGACAAGGCGTCGGCGTTGCTCGTCCTTGGCACACTGACGAGGTGAATTTCCATTATACGGCATAGAGATCGATGCCGAATTCGCCCGACGCTCCGGTCCCTCAGGTCGGCCTCTTCCCGCCGCTTGTCTTCATCGACGTGCGGATCAAAGGCGAGCGGACCGTCTCCGCGGATGGCAGGCCCAGCTACTGCAACGAAATCGAGGTGAGGCTCCACGCTGCAGCCCTCGCGTGTGCGCTGAGCGCTCACGAGCTCGTGATCGAGCGCGCAGGCGAACGTGGTGTCTTACCTCTGCCGGCGCTTCTGGAAAAAGTACGTCGCAGATGAAGACGGAGACGGCGTGCCCTTGGATCCTAGGCCTGATATCGATCATGAGGCGGCCGGCAAGAAGCCGATGGCCAAGGCGTCGGCCCGCACGCTAATCGGCGTCATCACGCCCTACGCCGCGCAAGTCGAGCTCATCGAGGTGTGCATGCGCTGGCCATGGGGCGCTCTAGATCTAGATGTGGCACGCCATCGTACGCGCTCCATCAGCATCCATGCGCTCATGTACTAGAGATGGATGGGTGCTCAATATAAGCTAAGCTTAAGCATCGATCTCATATAAGCTTATATTAAGCATCCATTCATCCGCGCAGGCGGAGCTGTCTGGGGAGCCGGCTACCGAGCGCCAAACGAAAACGAAGGCGCAGCGAAAGCGGGAGAGGCTTGTGAAGATGGCGTCCGGCAAGGCCCTGGTCGAGGTCAAGAGCGTCGACGGCTTCCAGGTGCGCCCGCCCGCCCGCCTTAACTCTAGATCTAGATCTGCTGCGCCGTCGTCGACTCGGGTTATAATTAATTAACGCTCGCGCAGGGCGGGGAGAAGGACGTCATCATCCTCTCGCTCGTCCGGTCGAACAACAACGTGGGCTTCCTGGGCGTCTCCAGCCGCCTCAACGTCGCGATCACGCGGGCGCGGCACAGCCTCATCATCGTCGGGCACGGGGGCACGCTGCGGCAGGACCGCAGCTGGGCGGCCCTCCTCGACCACATCGAGCGGCGCGCCGCGGACTTCGCGCAATCGAGCTCGCCGCAGCCCGCCCGGCCGCCGGTGCTGTACGTCAAGGCTGCGGACCACCGGCAGCTGCAGCAGCGCATCTACGGCGAGGAGGGCGCCAAGCGCCTCAACAAGCTCCGGAAGGCGGAGGTGGTCCTAGGGGAAGACTCGAGCCGCCGGCTGGGCGATGACTCCAAGTGGCGGATGAACATGGCCGCGGAGGCCTACCAGACGTTCTCGGTGCGTACGCGTGTCATCGCTATAATGAGTTTGAAAGCATGTGTTTCTTGAGCTTCACTCATGATTAATATTAATGCTGAATTCGAATTAGAATCGAATTCGATAAGAATATGTTTTGAAGCGTCTAATATAATTATAATCTGTTTCGTAAGCTATACTCGGTACTAAATTGAATTCGAACGCGCAGGAGCTGGAGGACAGGGAGCGGAGAGCGCTCGCCGAGTGCGCGCTGAAGCTCGCGGCCGGGAAGCGCGGGCGCCGCGCCAAGCGGCGCGCCGCGCTCGTCGACGTCGACGACGGCGCCGGCGCCGGCGTCGACGGGACAGAGCCGCCGGAGAGCGTCGCGGCGTCAGGGGGCGCTAGCTCCAGCCCGCTCGAGCAGTACCCCGTCCAGGTGCGCATGCATGCCAGCGGCGTTTCTTGAACCCGTCTATGTTCAAAACCGTTCTTCTGAACATCTAAACACCCGAACGTCTTATCAATTAAGCATATTCCATTCCCTGATCGAAGTTCAACATTACGAATCGCGACAGGTGGACAGCGTCCTCGAGTTCCGCGTGCTCTGGGGCTTCGCCTGGACGCACGTGCCGGGCCAGCCCAAAGTCGAGCAGGTAATCTGTTCTACTATAGCTAATGCTGTTCCGAACTCTGATACTAAGCGCTTGGTGTTCGCCGGCAGTGCATCAAGGTGCACTGCATCCTGAAGGTGGACCAGACGAACGCGGCGGAGCGAATGGAGGCGGCCCGCCTCCGGCTCGCGCGGGAGGTCGCCAGCATGTACTCGGACGCGTACCTCGCCGGCTGCCGGGGCGCCGCGCTGGAGCGCGGGCCCCAGTCCGCCCACGCCAAGGACTTCCAGTGGTGTGCCTCGTCATCCAGAAGTTTAAATTTGAGCCTTCGGATTCGAACTTGCGCAGGTACCGGTCGGGGGCGACGGGGAGGCAGGAGGCGGGGGAGGAGCACCGCTTCAACGTCGCCAAGTCTTTCGAGGCGAGCAATATAAGAACCTCTTATGATTGTCCTTCGAGGCGCGCAAGCTAAGCTAAAGCCGCCCGACCTTAAGCTTTCCTTGAGCTTTCCTTAAGCTTTAGCTTCGAACTCCTCACGCCGTCGAAGCTCAAGCTTAAGCTATCCGGGCCGGGTCCGCGCAGATGTCGGCGGAGGTGATGCGGCGCGCCGTGGGCGGCGCGCTCGCGCAGGTCGCGCCCCTCATGGCGCTCGCCCCGGAGGAGATGGAGGTCGTCCAGCAGCCCGGCTCCGTCTTCGTCCTCGGCCGCGGTGGCACCGGCAAGACCACGGCGAGTTATATTTAGACAGAGCCAAGGGTCTCCGAGAGCCGAGATCTATATCGGGCACGAGATCTAGATCAGCTTGGATGCCCTCGGCTCTAGCTAAATATAGCTATAGCTAACAAAATCTAGCTTAAGTTTAGTATCTAGACAGAGCCGAGAGACTCCAAGCTGATGATCTCGTGCGGCAGGTGCTGCTCGTGCGGATGGTGGCGAACGAGGAGGCGAGGCGGTGTGCGGGTGCCGCCTGGCGGCAGGTGCTCGTCACGGCGAACCCGCGCCTCTGCCGGGAGCTCGAGTCCGAGCTCCGCAGGATGTTCAACACTCTCCCCGCCGCCCCCGGCGATCGGGTGCTTAAGCTCCGCCCCCGCGCACCCAGTCGAGCTGAGCGCGAGCGAACGAACGGCAGGAGGGGGACCAGGGCACGGCCGCGGGCGGGCGCGGGGCCGGGGCGGGGCGGGGCCTCTCGGGCTGCGCCAGCCCGCTCGTCTGCACCTACGAGCAGTTCCTCGGGCTCCTCGACGAGGAACTCGAGAGCCCGTTCCTGGCCTCCGAGGTGCGCTCGATCTTTATATATACAATTTCGTAGAGCATTTTCTTATGTTCAAGCCTTTTTATTCTCGATTCTTAGCTTTCTTGAGCTAGCGCTTTGATTTTCTTCAGCTGATCATTGAGCCAATAATTATAAGCCAATAATTATAAGCTCTACTCTCTCTCAAGCTTAAGCTCCGCTGGGATTTCGCAGACGCGGGAGGGGTTCCTGGGGCGGGGCGGGGCGGGCGCCCGCGCGAAGGTCGACTACCGCCTCTTCCGCGCCGCATACTACGAGGCCCTCCCGGAGCCGCTGCGCCGGCGCAAGGACCCGCGCCTCCTCTTCTCCGAGTTCATGTCCCTCATCAAGGGCTCCGAGGTGCGCGGAGATTGGCGCAGCTATAGATAGCGTCGCCCACTAGAATTTTGGCCGCGTGAGGCTTAGCTAAGGGCTCTCATCAAGGGCTCCGAGGTGCGCGGCTTCGTAGAGCTAGGCCTCGCTATAGCTATAGCCTGGGCTGAAGGCCCCGCGTGAGATCTAGATCTAGAGGCCTCCGCACACTATAATTTTCAAGGTGTTGCGCGGCTGGGGATAACGGCTCCGCGTGAGAGGCCTCCGCCCACTATCACTCCCGCAGGACGCGGTGCTGGGGCGGTTCACGGGCGGGGAGGCGGCGCCCGTGCCGCGGGAGCAGTTCGTGGCGGAGGCCTCCGAGTACGTGTGGCGCAGCGCCTTCGCCGACTCCAAGCTGCGTGCCGAGGTGCGCTGGAGACGTCGACGTTAATCTCGCGGCAGCTCGAATTTCGCCTTGATTAAATTTAGCTGGCGCTCGCAGCTGTAGTTTGAGTCTAGAGCTCACATAATTACGGATCGATATCTGTGGCGCCGGCGCTTGAAGTCTACGGATTGGCGCATGCATAAATTCCGGTGTACGACCTCTTCGAGCTCCCGGATCTAGATTTAGATCTAAATCTCGAGTCTTCTGGCGCATGTAATTTGAGTCTATAGGTCGTATAAATACAGATCTGTTGCGCTAAGAGCTTGCGGACTGGTGCAAACACCCATTTTCAGGTGTACGAGCTCTTCGAGCGGTACGAGGCGATGAAGCGGGGCCGGGGCGAGTACGACGTGGCGGACTTCGTCCTCCACGCCTTCCGCCAGCTCAAGCGCCAGGCCGGGCGGGGCGGGCGAGGCGGGCCCGCCCCCTTCCACTTCGTCGCCGTCGACGAGGTGCATAAGCTTTAAGCGTGCGAGCCGGCACCCGCCCCTGCAGCTGCGGCTAATTATAACTCCCTCCAACATCGGACAGGTGCAGGACCTGAGCATCGCACAGATCGCGCTCTTCAGCTTCGTGAGCGGCAACGCCGACGGGTTCGCCCTGGCCGGCGACACGGCGCAGACCATCGCCCAGGGCTCTGGCTTCCGATTCCAGGGCGCGCAAACTCTTATATTTACATCTCTGTTTACGGTTAATTATGATATATTTCTAAAATAGAAAGCAGCGTATCTATATAGCTAGCATTTATGTGGCTCTGGCTTCCGATTCCAGGGCGCGCGCGCCCTTGCGATATCCTCACAATATCTCGTACTAGCAGTTACCCAGCAATTTTAACCTTAAAGGAGCCCGGCCGCCGCCGCCGCCGCCGCCGCCGCCGCCGCCTCAGCGCAACGGCTCACGCCGGCCGCGGTCGCAGACGTGAAGTCGTTCTTCTACAAGCACGCGCTCCCGCACATCGCGGGGCCGGGGCAGCGGGCGGGCGGGCCCGCGCGCGTGCCGCCGGTGCGGCTGCTGCGGCGCAACTTCCGCACTCACGCCGGCGTGCTCAACCTCTCTACCTCCCTCGCCGTCCTCCTCCGGGTCCGTCCTCCTTCGACGCGCCCGCACGCTCGCACCCGCTCACGCGAGCTCCGCCCCTCGCTCGCTTGGCCAGACCCTCTTCCCCAACTCGATCGGTGAGTCGTCTTCCTTGGCTCCCTCCAACCGAACCGAATAGCTTCCATTTGCCGCTTTTATTTATAGCTTATGCAATTAATATCTGCGGGCGGGCGCAGACGAGGTGAAGATGGAGGAGGCGCTCAAGCTGGGCCCGCTGCCCCTCCTCGTCCGCCCCGCCTCCCTCTCCGCCCCAGAATTCGCCGCCCTCCTCGCCCAGAAGGAGTGGACCGCCGACGAGGTACGCTGTTTAATTTAGATCCTAGATTAAAAATTGGATAGGCGGCGGAGATCCCTAGATCCTATCATCACCTAAATTAGGATCTTAGCGAGCGGCCGTACATGTACATTCGCGGCGGTGCTGACTTCGAATTCTGAGAACCTCTCAGGTTGTTATTGTGCGGGACGAGGAGCAGAAGCAGCGGCTGGAGAGCCTGTACCGGAGCGCCCGCGGGGACGCCGGCGCAAGCTTTGGCGAGGGGGACGGCGAGGGGGACGGGGACGGGGCCGGCGGGGGCGGCGCGGCGATCCTCCTCACCGCGTTCGAGTCGAAGGGCTTCGAGTTCCAGGACGTCGTCCTCTACAGTGCGCAATTATTTACTCTGCTTAGGTTTAGATTGAATTTTATGTTAGTTTTTGTTTGCAGCGGTAGCTAATTATAATAGCTATCGACTCTGTGCCCTGCTTCGGTTTTGATCTGATTCGAGGTGGCCCTCGCGCGCTGCAGACTTCGTGGCGGGCTCGCCGTGCGCGAAGCTCTACGCGGTGCTCGGGCGCCTCGCGGCGCCGGTCGGCGACTTCTCCTACGCCCGCGACTTCGAGCCGGAGCTCCTGAAGTACGGCCCCCTCTGCCACGAGCTCAAGCTCCTCTACGTCGCCGCCACCCGCGCCAAAGGCCAGGTCGGCCCCCGTTTGAATCGACTCTGAACTCTTCTTATCCTAATCTGTCGCAGCTGGTTCTGTTCGAGGAGGGCGAGGCGGCGGCGCCGCTGGAGCGGCTCTGGCGGTGCCTGGAGCACTGCGAGGCGAGCGGGGCGGGCCGCACCGAGCTCGTCCACGCGACGGCGGACCCGCAGGAGGGCCTCGACGCCCTCTGCAGCGCCAGCCCCGACGCCGAGGAGCGCCGCAGGCGCTGGGACGAGCGCGGCATGTGCGCCGCGCCCCGGCCCACCCAGCTTTAAATAATTATTCCGGTTGATTGATAAAACCATATTACGTTTTATAAGGCTTATTCCTTGTTGAGCATCTGCTCTAGATCTGACCGGCTTGCAGGGAGTTCATGGAGCAGCAGCAGTACGAGAACGCGCGGCTGTGCTTCCGCAACGCGGGCAACAGGCGGGGCCGCGACTGGGCGATCGCCGAGATCGAGCACGAGGAGGCCCTCCGCGAGGCCGGTGCGAGGCCGTTCGAATTCGCCCCCGGCCCGACTTGGTACCGCTCATCCCTGGCGGCAGCGGCGGCGGGCGGCGGGGACGCGGCGGCGGCGCAGCGGGCGCGGAAGGCGGTGGAGCTGCTGACGAGGGCGGCGGAGCGGCTCCTCGCGCTCGCGCCGCCCATGACCGACAAGGCCGTCGCCTGGTTCATGGACGCCCTCCCGCTCGCCGAGCGCTGCCGCGCCGGCCCCGGCGCTGCCGGCCCGGCCTCGCGATCGGGATCGGGATCGGCGCCGGCGGCGGCGCCAGTCGGGATCGAGGGCGTCGCGCTGCGTATCGCGCCGCTGCTGGAGAAGGGCGGGGCCTTCCTGGAGGCCGGCCGCGTGCTGCTCCAGGCGGGGCTGCACGCCCGGGCCGTCGACAGCTTCTGCCGCGACGGCACCGAGGCCGGCCTCCACCGCGCCCTCGACGCCTGCCTTCAGGCCCGCCCGCCCCCTTGCGCACCAGTTTGACTTTCTTATCACTGAGGTCCTTCGACAGAGCGGCGACCTGCGGCGCGTGCTCGAGATCGTGCGAGCGGACGAGGCCGGCAGGACCGCGGCCTGGCGCTCGCCCGTCCTGCTCGAGTGCGCGCGGCGCGCGGGCGCGAGCGCCGAGGCGGACGGCGGTGGCGGCGGCGGAGGCGGCGGGGGCGCCTGCGCCTACGGGCGCGGGGACGCGCTGGCGTTCCTGCAGCTGCTTCCCTCGGAGGACGAGCGGGCGGCGGCGCTCGAGGCGCACGGCTTCCTGGACGAGCTCGTCGAGCTGGAGGCCGCGCGGGGCAACCACGCCCGCGCCGCCCGCCTCCTCCGCCGCCGCGGCGAGCTCCCCAGGGCCGCCGAGGCCCTCCGGTACGCCCTCCTCCTTCTCTTCTCTCATTTTGCCTCGCTCATGAAATTCGCAGGCGCGGCAAGGACGCGCGAGGCGCGGTCGGCTGCACGCTCGCGTACGCGCGGGCGCACGTCGCGCTGGACGGGCGGCCCGTGGAGGGCGCCCTGCCGCTCCTCCGCGAGCTCCTCGGGGCGGCGCGGGCCGACCTGGCGCGCTTGGCAGAGGCGGAGGCCGAGGCCGGCGCGGCGGAAACGCAGGCGGCGGATCCGGAGGCTTCACTCGAGATCGCCTTTCTCGCGGCGGTCGTGGAGGAGAACGTGGAGCAGGACGGCGGCGCCGGCGCGTGGGCCGGCCTGGCGGCCGAGGCGCTCGCGCTGGGCCGGCCTGACCTCCGCCTCCGCTGCCTCCTCCGCGCCTGCGGGGCCCTCCTCGCCGCCTCGCCGCCGCCGCCAGAGACCGCCGAGGTGGCCACGGGGGCGCTGGTGCAGCTCGAGGCGCTGCGGCGCGCGCTGCAGTCGCTCGCCGACGCCGGCGAGGCGCCGGCCGCGCTGGCGGCGGAGGCCGCCGCCGCCAAGCGCGTCTTCAGCGTCGATGACGACCTTGACCCCTCGGGCCCCGTCCGGCTCACGCCCCAGCCTCTGCAGCCGGCGCCGGCGCACCGCCCCGCGGGCCAGCCCGCCCCGCGAAGAAGAACAAGGGCGGCAAGGGGAAGAACCGCTCGGCGGCCTCGCACCCTCCGCAGCCGCCTCAGCCGCCGCGGCGCCGCGCGGTCGCCCTGCTCGTCTCCCCGCGCCCCGCCGGCCCTGTGGGCCCGTCCGGCGGCGGACGAGCTCGCGGCGGCGGCGGCGGCGCTGGCGGACCGGGCGGCGGGCACGCTGGCCGAGGTGAAGCGCCCCCGCGAGGCGGCAGAGGTTCTCTTCGCGGCCGGCGGCCTCGAGCGCCGGCGGCGCGCCCTCGGGCTCTGCGCTGCGGTCCGCCCGGCCCCGCCCCGCCATCTGACCGCCATCTCATCTTTTGGGGCGGGCGCGGGCGCAGGGCGGCGAGTACGCGTTTGGCGAGGCCCTCATCGACCGCGACGAGCGCCTCGAGCGCGAGCGCCCCTGGTGCGAATCCGGATTCTCGCTTTCGGATCCCGGATTGGATCGCTTTCGCCAACACCCTTCTCGCGCAGGTACTTCTCCGAGTGCGCCGCGGCGCTGGCGAAGCTCGCGGCGCGAGGGGACGGCGAGGCGGGGCGGCGGCTGCGGGCCGAGGCGGCGGGGTACGCGGGGCGGGTGGAGGACGTGGACGCGCGGGCGGCGCTGCTCGAGCGCCTCGAGCTCGGGGCGGAGCTGGCGGCGCTCGAGCGCGCGCGCGGCCGCCCCGAGGCCGCCGCCGCCATCTTCGCCGCCCAGGGCGACTTCGCCGCCGCCGCCCTCGCCCTCCGGTCCGCTTGCAATCGCCCGCCCGCTTTCACCTCTAGATTTGGCCCTAAAGACATGATATATTTTATATAAGATCATGACCTTTTGATGAAAAGTAATTTGAAGAAGAATTGCCTTCAGCTCTGAAATCTCTTAAGCTTCTAAATATAAAGAGATACCGGCATTTTAATAATAAGATGGAGCTTAAGATGGAGCTCGAGCTGAGCTCTCGATCTGAGCGTCCCTCCTTCCTCGCAGGGAGGGGGCCACCGAAGACCCCTCCCTCCTGGAGGCCGCGCTCCTCCACGTCCAAGCCTACATCCAGGCGCACTTCGACCACAGGGGCGCCCCGACGCTGTCGACGTCGACGCCGTCGACGTCGTTCCTGTCGGACGCGCTCTCGCTTGCCGTCGTCTGGGGCCGCTCGTTGGTCCAGCGCCTCGACGGTACGGCTGTGGACGGCGCTGACTTTCTTGTACTGATCATGACGCGTGCCGCTGGGCCGGCCCGCAGAAGCGTCGATCGCGAGCGAGCAAGTCCGCCGCGCCGCGCTGGCGATCGACGTCTTCGGAGTCGGTGATATCGATCACGAAGGCGAAAGGCTCCCGATGCCAGTCCTCTGCCGTCTCTTCTTCTGCGCTGCGGAGTTGGGCCCCGCCGGCGCCGACCTGCAGAGCGTGTGCGCCTGGCGGCTCCTGCGGGCGGTGGCATCGGACCCCGGCTCGCTCCTCTCTGACCCGGAGGCACCGGATCTCCTTGCCAGCGCCATACAGCATCTCTACGGTTATGCCAAGGCGGTGCATGCCCTCTCGCAGCCCGCCGGCGCCGGGCGCGGCGGCAGGGCGGCTGCAGGCGGCGCCGTCGACGCCGCCGCCGCTTCAACCTTCAAAGAGGCGGCCCGGCGGTCGTTCTCAGTCGTGGAGCTCACCCGCACGGCCGGCGGCCGCGCCGTCGACCCGCCGCGCGTCTGCCGCGCCTCACCGCTGCCGGGGCGCCCCTCGCTGGCCGGGCCGGCCTTCCACACGCTCAAGCTGGAGCCGGCGGGGGGCTGGCTCGCCCCAGCGGCCCGCGCCCTAAGCGACTCCGCCTCAGAATTCGAGGCGGAGTGCTTGGCCCTGGGGCGGCGGATGGCGGGCGCGGACGTGGGCGGCGCGGTGGCGTTCCTGCGGGCCCTCGGCCCTGGGACCCCGGCCGCCTTCGACCTCGCCCTCGCCATCGCTCTCTCGGTGCGCGCTCGTGCAAGGCTCACTGTAGGGAAGCTTTCAGAATCTGACGAAGGGTCCGTAGGGTCCGTACCCGCGCGTGGACCTGGCCCTCGAGATTCTGGAGGGGGCGGACTGCAAGGAGGCCCTCCCCACGGAGGCCCGCGCGCAGCACTGCAGGCGGGCCGTGGCCATCCTCGAGAGGGCCGTGGACGCCATCCCCGCCCACTGCCTCGCAAATTCGAACGCCAACGACCGCCACTTGGCCCCGGCGTTACGGGGCCTCTTGAGCGGCTTCGCGGAGCAGCAGGCCGAGAACGCGGCGCGCCTCCAGCGGGCGCGGGCCCTCCTGCGCGAGCTGCAGCCGGAGCCGGAGCCGGAGCCGGAGCCGGGGCCGGGGCCGCGGCGGGCCCAGGGCCAGGGCCTTCGGAGCGGCTTCCTCAAGCAGCGGGGCCGGGGCGCGGGCCGGAAGTAGCATGTACATGCATATGTCTCGTCCGGTTCGCTGGCATGGCGCTTCGAATATTCACTGCAGAACTACGCATAACCAGTGCACGTGCATCATGCATATATAAGTGCATCACCAGACTAATTTTATAAATCAGTGCAGAAACTGGTTTTTTGAGAGACTACGGTGCCACGGTGGGCCCGGAGGCGAAATTGCACTGCGGCAATATGAATTGCTCCGGATCCCGCATTTTGATGCGCGTGTGGCCGGGCGGTATATATAGCGCGTACATGTTTTTTTCGAAAAAGCCAAAACACACTTCTGTCGAGCCTTATAGCTCGCCTGAAACACGGGTGGCCTGACCTATAGCTAGCTATATCTAGTGATCATGACACCCGGCCCGTGAAGATATAGATTTCTTTGTCGCTTGCGATTGCCATTCGCTGACGCTTTGAAGCAGACCAAACCGTCCCGGTGCAGCACTGTTCATATGCATAATTCATGTGCCTATATGCATGATTCCGTCGAGCTCGAGCCTTATTGCTGGCCCAAAACAAGGGTGGCCCTGACCTATATAGCTAGTTACCTATAGCTAGTTACCTGGTCTGAGAAGGGTGGTTGATGCCCGTGAATACAACTCTCACGTCCAGCAACGAACTGGTTAGGAGCTGCCGTTCCACCTTGCTCATCTTCACCGCGACCTTATTAGAAACCTGCACGTGTCGTTGAGTAATTCGTTATGAAAGTTTCTGCCCTCGCGGGCGGGTCACTTTGCGTGAACCCCTTCTCCCCGCCCTCTCGCGCCCCGCTAGACAACCGTTCCGCCTACCTGGAGCTGGGCGAGATAGTTGAGCGAGCTGATCGATACGAGGTCCGTCGTGACCGGCAGAGCTGAGTTGACTTCAAGCCGGCGGAGGCTCGGCACGTCGGATGCGAGGCGCTGCGAACGAAGTGACCACGAAAGAGTCGGGCTTTGCAGAAGTTTAGCGAAACTTGGTACTCAGATCTAGATGCGCACCTTCAAGAACGAGCCTGGGATCGTAGAGCCGTCGCCGTACAATTCGATGCTGAGGCGCTGCATCTGTGCCCACGACCTGAGGGACGAGCCCGCAAGGGCCTCATAGACGACCAACGGGAGGACGAAGCTGGCGTCCTGGTGCGTGCGCATGGCCGAATGTCAGATCTAGAAAGGACGAATCTAGAAGGACGTGGAACAAAAATGCATTGTGCATGCGCACTTCGAGGGAGCGGCAGCTGGCGAGTGCCGAAGCGGCTGTCGCTGCATGTTCTGGAGACTGCAAAAAGAAGCCGAGAAGGGTTGCCTTGAGGGCTGGAGCTGCAAAAAGAGGCGCCATGTCTATTCCGGAACTTCCAGAGATGATAATGCCTGCCCTGAGGGACTGCAGCTGGGGCATGTGCGAGATGAATCCAATCCAGCCAAGGGTATTCCCGATGATCAATTCTGAACGAAACGTGGATCAGTACCTTAGTAGTAAAGTTGCAAATCAAGATCAATTCTTGGATGCGACACCGCACCTTGCATTTGCGTTAAAGCGCACAAGCTTTGGAGATCATCAGCCATATGCATGATGATGGAGGGTTCGTTGCCGCTCAGTCTCTGAGAGATGAGCTTGAGCTTCTCCAGGGACGTGAACTTTGCAGCAGCCGCGAACACCGCTGCTGGACGCTCGTCACCGCTGATTGCTGCACGAAAGAGCAGGGCTCGAAGCGAAGAGACGAGAGGAGGTCGAGCGAGCGCCTCGAGGACTGAGAGGGGAAGAGGGATGCTGAGATCGAGCATCTGGGACAGGGGCGAGTTGAAAAGAGCCGCCGAGGTCATGGAAGCTTACTCACGGACCTGCAGGTTTGGAAGGAGGGAGAGGACCGACAGGGACTGCAGGACAGCGGGCGCTGCAAACGCTGACGCGGATGCGTACGCGGACGGCGGCACCCTGACATTCAGACTGCGAAGACGCTGCATGTGCTGGATGGAAGCAAGCCCGGCGAAAGGGAGCTGGGCAGCATCTGCTCCGCCGAAGATGATGCTGAGCTCGTCAAGCTGATCCCGAAATGCTGCCGCCAGCTTGCAGAGACCAAGGACGGAGATATCGGTGCTGCCTCCTTGAATTACTATTCGCCGCACGGCCTTGCGCGACTGCTCCGGCAGAGTGGTCAGCGCCTCCACCGCCGCGTCGTTCGGCTGACGCAACGCCACGCGGCCCCAGAGGCCGCCGTCGTCCACGATCCGGCGGAACCGCCGGCACACCGCCTTCAGCTGCACGAGCTGCTTCGGCTGCACGTCCGGCTCGTCTTCTTTCGGGTCGAGTAGAAAGGTTCCGCCGCATATGGTCGGCACGATCCAGCCTCGCCGCGCTGCCAGGAGCAGCACGCGGCCCAGCAGCTCGTCCGGCAGCGCGTCCAGCGGGCTCCCTCCGCCCGCCATCGCTGCTGCAACGGTCGATGATGCAGCTCCGTTGCTGCACGATCCGCTCGCCGCGCCCGCGGGAGCAGCGCCACCGCCTGCAGACATGTACACCTTGAATCAGCGAACGCAGCGGACGAGTCGCACGCCCGCCGCACCCCTCAAGGACGCTGCCGCTGTGTTGCTCGATGCGGAGGCGTGGTGCGTCCCGCCCTGCCCGCTCGTCCCGCCTGACACCGCATCGCCTGCAAAAGGAGGGCGCCGCTCAATCGGCACGCCCGATCTCCGATCGATCGGCACAGCTCACCTTCGCCTCCATTCGCCGCCGTTCGCGCCCGCTTGGCCCGGCTCTCGCGCGCCATTTCGTAAGGGGGATCGAGCACGTTGCGGGTACGCTGGCACTGAAGCCGGCAACCAGCTTTGCAGTTGCAGGAATTTGGAATACCGGATCGGAGGACCAGGTCCTCCCGATCGCGGCTAGCTAGCTGTAACCGGTGACAGCACCGGCCAATGGATGGGCGCTCGCCGGCCGTTGCGTCGGCGAAGGCCAGAGCAGCATGAGGCGCTCAGATACAGGCGTCGAGGACCCGCGATAGTCGTACGCGCCTGCCGATCGGCGCCCGAGCTCCGCCCCGGCCGGGCGCGGTCGATGTGGGCGCTGGCGGCCTCGGAGACCCTAGCTCCGTCGCTCCTGTTCGTAGCGGCGCTGTGCGTCGCAGCGGGGCAGAGCTGCGGCGGCCTGGCAGGCCCCGCCCCGGGCGGCGGCTCGCAGGGCGTGCGCCCAGCGGAGGGCGCCGAGCTGCGCCTCGCGCCGGGCGGCCCGCTCGACTTCTCGGGCCCGGGGCGCCACGTTGTTCACGTGCGCGCCGCTCGTCGCGGTTTCGTCCCTCTCGGCGCCGGCCGAGCGCTCCGGATCCCCGCGCAGTTTCGAGCTCTGGCTCGCGCTTCGGAAGTGGCCGTCTATCGCGGGCCGCGGACCGGCGTGGCTGCTGCGGGCGGGGCGCGCCGGCGGCGGCGGCGCGGAGGCGGAGGCGCAGATCGACTTCGCGGTCGATGCGGCGGAGCGGCGGGGCGACCGGGAGACGCGGGACGACCGCCGGCCGGACGGCGCAGCGTGGCGGCTCGCCCAGGCCGGCCGCCCCTCCGTCTCTGCATCCGCCCCCATCTCCGACACGTGGACGCACTGGGCCGGTCCGCTGACGCCCGGGGCGGCCTCGCCGCCCGCGCCCGCCTTCCGCATCCCCGCCGCCCCGCCCCGCCGCCTGACGCCCCTAGCCCAGGCACGTGCGACTCGCGCGCGAACGAGAGAAAGCTGTACCGGTCCGGCGCGGCCGTGGGCAGCTCGTCGGAGGCGGTTCGGGTACCCCCCTGCTGACGGCCCCCCCGGCGATCTCGTCCTGCGCGCGCCTGAGGGGAACGCGGTCGACGTGGACGATATCCGGTACCCCATTCTCAGCTGAGCGCGTACCCTCTTCCGCAAGCTCATGCCGCCTGCCCTCGCGCCCTCCCCCGCAGCGTCTGGATGGGCGTCGCCGTACCCCGCGAAACCCTTGCCTCGTGCGCCGTGCCCCCCCCCCCCCCCTCCCCCGCCCGCCCTCTTTCTTCGGCTCCCCTCACCTCACCCCCCCCCCCCCCCCTTTCAGATTCGCCGACCGCCCGCTCTCCGCCGAGCACCCTTACCTCTCGCCCTGTCCGCCTACTTCACGGTACCCCCGCCCTCCGAACCCTCCGTACCCCCCTGATCCTCCTTACTCAGTTCGACAACGCAAGCGATGCGTGGGCGCACCGGAGCGCCTGCGCCGGCCGCGCCGTCGTCGCCCCCAGGGGGGTACAGCCTCGTCACTGGGCGCCCAGCTTCCTCCCCACCCCCCCCTCCTCTTCCTCGCGCTCCTCACTGCCGTGCTGGGGACTCGGCGTCACCTGTGCCGGCGTCGTCGTCATCACCGCCGTCTCCTCGCTGGGTACGCTGGGTAAGCGGGGCTTTTTCGGCGCAGGGGTCCGAGGCGTCGCTGCTGCCGTGCGGACACACCTTCCACCCAAACTGCCTCGCCCAGTGCGCCCCCCCCCCCCCCCCCCCACCACACCCCACCCCACCCACCCCCTCCCTCCCCCCCTCCCTCCCTCCCTCCCTCCCTCCCTCCCCCCCCTCCCCGGGCCCCCCGTTCCATCCTCCGCCCCGCTCCAAGGTGCTTGCGGACCGCACGGCAGGCTAGCAGCCTCCTGATGAAGGTCGAGCGAGCGTTTCTGTTCCGTGCTTGGGCTTGAGATCGAAGCCTAGCTCTAGCTCCCGGAGTCAGGCCCTGCCACGGGGGACTCGGGAGTAGACTGGCGCTAGCTAGCGCAGAGACGCTTAGAGCCCCTTCATCCCCACGCGGGCCCCGCGCCTGACGAGCACGAGCCCTCGCACTCGGAACCGCCCGCCCGCCCGCCCCCAACCGCGACGGCGATCCCCCCGCGGGGCGCTTAGTCGCGCTCAGGCGGCTTATTAGTCAATTTTACATGTCTAGATCTAGATCTACGCCTAGGCATCATCGGTATCATGATCATGCTACATAGTAGATTAACCCATGTTCCCCTTGGAAGAAAATTCCGTTGAGTACTACGGCAGACTTAAACTGCCAGCATTGAGTACGCAGTGAACAGTCCGACGGTCAAACTCACTGAGTGGAGTATGATCCATGGGTGGTCCAGCCTGGTTACCAACAGTCGTGCCAGCATGTCCGGTAAGTGGGGAACTTGGTATCAGTGCAGCCTTCAATTCGATATGCACTTGAAGGCTGCCAGTGATACCTTGACTCACTGTGGTCACTGAGATGGTCTCCACATGAGAAGGAAAAGTCACTGAGTGATGTATGACTCTGTGACTTTTAAAAAAAAGTAGTGGCAGCCGTTGCTCTTGCCAGTGAGCTTGGAAGTATGAAGCAGCAAGATCTGCCACAGAGTGGAGTTTTGTGGCTGAAATTGGGTATCCGGCAGTTCTGTCAATGGAAAGTCCTTTTTTTCCTTTTTTCTTCCCGAAGTGCTGTTGTACCAGTGCACTTGACTGCTCAGTGCCGATTCAGAACGGTTCAATTCTCGGCAAACAACAAACAACAAATTAAACATCATAAAAACAAAAAGAAAAACATATGTCCCACAATGTACAAGCAACAAAACATGAGACAAAACAAAAATGCATAACACTAGCACCACATCACATTCGCAACAACTGCAAATTAAACAAAACAGAAACTTGCCAAATTAAACTTGATCATGAAGTGCTTATACTTGCATGTTTTGTTTCACAAAACAAACAAACAAACAAAATTCTTTTCTAGATGGTATATCTGTATATTGATCATGATGCATGCATATATAATATGCAATGTTCATCATGGCATCACTGAGTCATTGCATGCATAAAATATTGTTGCACGTTGCATGCATGAATTGCAATGATCAATCATTGACTTGTTCATGATCAATTCTTGTTTTTGTTTGAAGTGTTCTATTCTACATCTTAAGCTTTTTGCAATTGTTCCAAGTTCAGTGCCGCAATGTTGACATTCAAGCTTCTTGCCTATCGTTTCTGCTAAGAATTGCCCTTTCTTTGCCAGCCATGGCCAAAACTTAACACCGAAACTAGATGTTCGATGACAGATCTAGAACGTAAATGATCAAACCTTTGAAATATGTTGCATATGCAAAATGCATATGGGCCTTCGGGTCCTTCGCCTTTCGTCAAAACCGCACAACCGGCTTGGGCGTGTCTTATACATACTCTTCTTTTTTTGCATATGCATGTGCATCTTTTGCATCGTTTTGTGATCACTTCAGCATTTCTAGATCTGCTCTGAGATGGTCTCTTCTTGTTCAGTGCTTCAGCTTCATTTCGTTCTTTGTAATATGATTGAATCACACTTGCCATACAAGTCCAGCCGAAATTAAAGCGGAGCACAGCGAGTGACTGGCGCGAGACCGGGCAGGTAGGAAGTGCATTTTAGATCAGCCGAGATGAAAAACATTTTTGGTCTCCCGCCAGAACCTCGCCGCGCGAAAGTTGGCCTCGGCGGTCGCTGCGCCCCGGCCCCCTCTTCCGCCCTCGACAGCGCAAGGCAGCTCAAGGCCCGCCCAGGCCCCCCCGCTCCCCCCAACTGCCCTTCCCGGGACTCGAACGCTGGAGCAATAAGACGCCGGCCGGGCGCGCTGCTAGCTCGGCTAGCTCGCCGCGAAACTGGCCTTTTCCTCGTCCCGTTTGTATGACCATACATCTAGGAAAATTTTGTACCGCGTCCGCGAGAGACTGAGCACCAGATATGCATTTAGATGCGTACTAGCTCGTGCTAAGCGCTTCGGTCTCTCGCCAATCGCTCCCCCTAGTTTAATCGGGCCGCACCGAACAGAGAGAAGAGATTCATGCGTTCAATTTCGCTTTTCTTACAATTGTTCAGTGCTTTAGCTTTTGATCTTCTCATTTTACTGGCTAAAGCTAAGCATTGCCCTTGAATATCTTTGCCAGCCTTGGGCCTTTGGGTCCTTCGCCTTTCGTCATAACGTTTAACCGTTCGGCTGGCTTGGGCGTGTCTTACCTCTTCTTCTTTTGCCAGCCATGAATTAGACACCGTGGCACCAATTGACAAAACATAAGTGATGAAGCCTCTCTACATTGCATTGGACTACATTGCATCTCGTGCATTACTTGGAGAAAATTTCCCACCGCGTCGGCGCGCGGCTGGCTGCGGCCCGTCCATGGCGCCGCCGCTGTCGCTCAGCGTGACCAGCGTGAGGTAGACGGCTGGCGCGCCGAGCGGCGGCGCGAAATGGGTGTCGAGTTGGCGTTCTCGGCGGCGGGCCTCGTTGCCGGCCATTCCGTAGGAGATTCAGGAGCGCTCGCGTTAGGGGATTGCTTCTATGTTGTCTCCGGTGCGGCGAGGAGCGCCGCGGGAGCGGCCGCGGCGACGTCGGCTGGCCGCAAAGTAGGCCGGCTTCCGCGCAAAGCCCACGCCGCCACGCGCCGCAGCGTTAGTGAACGCGCGGTAGCCTTGGCGTGGCACACTGGCGCGGCGACGTGTTCCGTCAACACGCGGACGGCGCCCGGCCCCCGCTCCCTTGCTTGGCGCTGGAGCTCATCGGCGCTTTCTCATTTCGTTCCGCTCCTCATCTCCTCGCAGTCGAGTCGCTAGATGGCGGGTCTTTTCCACACGCAGGGAAGCTCAGGTCTTTCCGTCGACCTTTGCTTGTCAGGCGTAGTGCCTTTCTTGCCCTCCGCTATACGTGGGTCTTCCCTAGGGCGGACTTCCACGTCTGGAGGGTGTTTGCGCGCTCTGTTTGCCTTCATCGGTCTGCGTAGGGCGCTGGGCCTTTTCTGCAGGTGTATCTTTCGGCCTCTCGCCCCATTTGTAGATATAGGACGTAGATAGAATTTCTCATCACTTAGACAGAGCACAGCACTCGACGGTCCTCAGTGTTATCTAGTCGGAGAGATAAATTGGGCGATGTGAAACTCCTAGTAGTTGTTGTTGTGTGCTAATGCAAATCCTCGTCCATCTCGTGCATTACTTCAAGTTTCACGATTACATGATCAGTGTTTAATTTCTACATCTTTCATGCACTCAGATCCGATGATCTGTTCTTTTCTTTATGTTCAGTGCTTCAGCTTCTTCTGTTCTGTCTTCATGATTTTAGTACTTCATTCTCATTCTTTGTTCTAATTGATTACTTGATCATGAAGAAGAAGAAGACAAAGAAGAGCCAATTAAGCCAAGCCAGCCAATTAATAAATATAAACCACAAGAAATTGAAGATCCCGAAATAACACTGGGGGGGTGCGGGGGGGGCGGAGCCCCCCTGCTTGTCACTAGTAATCATGTGGGTAAAAACTCGCCGAGTCGGAATGATCCTTCGTAATGTACTGTCACAGTGTGATGTGACAAGCACTGCGGCAAAGAAATTCAGAAGGCGAAATTTTTAGAAGGCCGCGAGGAGGCTAGGGGATCCCGGCCGCGGACGTACTATGGTAGGACGAGGAGGGATCCGGATGACTCGCATGCGCCGGCCATTCGCATGCGCGCGGTTAGCACGCGCATTGCGTCGGCCGGCCTAGGCCTAGGCGCCGGCGCGGCTGGTTATATGCATGGCGCTGCGGGTGCCAGCCGCGAATTCGAACGCGGCCGCGGCCGGCCGCGGCCGTGCGCGCGCGCGCGCATGCCAGCCGCATGCCAGCCGCACCGCTCGCTATCGAAGGCGTGCTTCCTGCGCGTGCGCTACTCGATACATATGCGCCGCGGCCGCGGCCGCGCAGCCGCTCATCTTCGACTGCTGATCTTCGACTGCTCGAGCTCATATTCGCTCGCTTTGCAAAGCCGCGTGAATGCGTTCGCAGCCTGGACGAATGCAGCGTTGTCTGGGCGATCCATCTGGGCGATAAGAACCAAAAGGTCATGTGAGTTGAATCGTACGCAGAGAACCGCTCGGCAGGTGCACCTCGGTGACGAGGCGGGGCCGTGGAGCGCGCCCGCGCGCTGGTTTTCTCGCTGGCGGATCGATTGATTCCAAGACCGCGGTTCAATTCCGTCGGACGCGGCTTTCGAGGTCCAGGGCGAGCGGCGCGCGCTGGCAGCGAGCGGTCTGCGGGACGAGCGTTCGAGCGTCTTAAAAGCGTTAGGAGCGATTCTGCTGCGACGGTCAGATGACCACGCACGAGGCGAGCAAGGAGAGCCAGGCGGCAGCGCAGCCGGAAGCAGGCCCGTCGGGCGCAGCGGCAGACGCAAATGGCGAGGATGGGCAGGAGAAGAAGCCCGGGTGCTCGTCCTGCGAGATTATGAGGCGACTGTTTGAGGGCCCGTGCGGAGATCAAGTCGCCGCGTTCGTCGCGTGCTACCAGAAGAAGGGCCAGGATGAGGTTCGACCGCTCTCTATCGTTTCTAGAATGCGCCGCGCGCGCTGGACGAGCCAGCGCTTCGAGAGGCTTCGCGCGCCGCGGACCGGCACGGGCCCCGCGCGGAGAAGCGGAGCTGCGCGAGACCCGCGGCCGCCTGCGCTTAGCTAAGCTCTCCAGTGAACGCTCTCACGCGCTCGTTCCCCCCCGCCGCACGCGCAGGACATAACCGAGTGCGTGGACGTGTGGAAGGCGATGGACGAGTGCCGGCAGCGCAACCCGGACGCCTTCGCCGACATCTTCCCGGAGATGGCGGGCGACGACGACGACGAGGACGAGGACGGCGCGGAGGGCGGCGAGAAGAAGGAGCGCCGCGTGATGATCGTGAGCGACCCGGCTACCGGCAAGGTCGAGCAGAAGCCGCTGTAGCCGTAGCGCCCCGCCGCGCGCCCCGCCGGCTTCCGATCGGCAGCGCTGCGCCGAGGCGGGAGGGCCAGCCCAGTGGACCCTCCCCTTAGCTCAGGTCTATCTGATTTGCCATGTGCTCGGATGCATATTCAGTGAGAATCAAAGCTCGCCCCAGCGTTTTCCGCATCACATAGATCTCAGGCTCTGTTCTCCTTTGCGTGTGCCAGTTCCGAAGTTCATCCCTCTGGGTCATGGCGAGTTAGCGCGGATGGGACGGCAGTCGACGTCGGCTGCCATCGATATCGGCGATGTACGTCGTAAGACGTCACGTAAAATTGCAAGCACATCTGAAGGGCGGCTACGCATATCTAGAGAATCGAATCGAAGCGGCTGCATGTGGGGCGCGGCGGCAAGATCCAGATGGGTCGGGAAAATCGATGGTCCCTCCGGGGAGCGCGCGGCGTCCCCCCCACTCCCCATCCAGGCCGGGAGCTCGAGAGGGGAGGGCAAGGGGGCCGCCCCCCTGGGAACGGTGCATATACCGAGCGATAGAAAAGCTGCGGGGCGGCTGCCGCGGTCCCCCGGGATCGAGCGCCGGAGTGGAAGCGCGGGGGTATGGATGAAGCAGGGGCGCCCCCTCTGCTCATTCGCCCTCCGCCATCGCGTCGCCGCCCTCGGCGGCCTCAGCCTCCCCGCCGGCCTCGGCCTCGTCCCCCTCCGCCGCAGCTTCCTCTGGGGGCGGCGCGGGAAGCGGGAAGCAGTCGTTGACGATGCTGAGGAGCTGGATAGTCTGGTCCTCCGTCAGCCGCTCGTCGCACTGCTCCACGATCTGCGGGGACCGATCAGCCGCGCCGAGTGCCGGAGGCGAGCAGAGAGGCACCAGGTGGATCTCGACAAGCGTGCGGGGCCGCAGGTCGATCAGCTGCAGCTTCTCGGCCTTGGTCAGGTTGCTCCCCTCGAGCTGCTGCAGGAAACTCGTGATCTGCTCCGTGCTCTGGTGCACCGCCGGCGTCTTCTCAAGGAACTCGAGCACCTGACGCGACGAACGGCTCGCAGGCGAGCCGGCAGCTAAGCGGGCGCTGCGCACCTGGGCCTCGACGATCAGCAGGTTGTCGGGGTCCTTCTTGCGCTCCACAGCTGGCGCATCGGATCGGTTGGGCACGTCGTGCTCCTTCCGCTCGTCGCGCTGCCGGCTCAGGAACTCGTAGACCTCGTAGTTCGTGAGCAAGCCCGCGTTCTTGTTGATGCTGCGGAGGGCGGGCTCAGCTGCGGTTTACGAAGCGCATCACAGCATCGCTTACACGTTCGACATCCGCGCGGCTCCGCCGGACGCGGCCGACTGGTTTCAAGCTGCGGCGCCTGCCGCTCGTCCACGACGCTGTAACCCTACACAGGCCGTGCCAGACACTCAAACACTCGTCCCGCGCCCGCTCGCTGCCCGCGCCCGCCGCTCACCCCTCGACCTCAAAAGCCGCACCCTGCTGAGTCGAACCCAGCTGTTGCGGATCGACACTGGCGGCCATCCGTGAGCAGGCTCGAATCCAGCGGTCGAGCGCGCTCCACAGCTCTCCGCCGCTTCGTCGAGGTGCATTTTCAGCGGCCATTGAGCGCGTCGAGCGGCTAAAAAGCGACAGATCTCTGCGCTACAGTGACTCGGCACAGCGATGCGGAGGAGACAGGCGGGATATGAGCAGGTCGCCGGCGACGAGACGGACGCTGCGCATGCGGCTCCGGCGCCACGGAGTCGCGTCCCCGAAATCGAGAAGAAGAAGGAGTTCGCCCTGGCTCTCGTCCTGCTCACTATAGGCTCGTTCACGCTCACGTGGGGCATCCTCTTGGCCGCGCGCGTCGTCCAGGCCGACAGCAAGCACGACATGGTGCAGACGGGCCGCGCGCTGATGGTGCTCGGCGGCATCTGCTTCACGCCCGGCATCTGGGGCTGCTGCATGGCGTACTTCTCCTGGCGCGGATACAGAGACTGGACGTGGGATCAGCTGCCGTCGTATTGACCAGCAGCACGTCGCCGGCAGCGGCAGATCGTTCTTGGCGCGCCGCTCTTTCAGTTTAGTTAGACATGACAGGTAGCTGTTTCTCAGCGCAGCGCAGTACATGACTAGATGTGTAGCTTCTTTCAATAGATTCTACGGCGCCCCGTCAGTTCATATGGTGCGGCAAGGTGCAAGGCGCGCCGGCGCCCGCGACGGGCGGGGGGCTGCACAGATATGCAACTAGTACGGTGGAATACAAACGTAAGCAGCCTAACGAATAAACTAGAATAGACTAGGAGGACTCCTTGGAGACGAAGGCCCTGGAGCACAGGAAGAGGAGGAGGCAGAGGATGGCGAAGCCTCCCACTACGATGAAGCTCGTCCGCTCGTTGAAGTCATCGCCTGCGCAGTTTAAAGTATACCTATTTTTAGAATCTCTGGGGGCGGGGGCGGGGGGAGGGGCGGGGCGGGGCGCACTGTCGCTCGCGTCTGCGGAGCGACCTTTGCCCGTAGTCTCCGCCGCCGCCTCCTCCTGCTGAGCCGGGGGCGGGGGCCCCACGTCCGGGTGGACCTCCTCCACCGGGGGCGACCCCGAGCCGCAGTCCGGGAGCGGCAGGCTGGCCGCCAGCAGCCACGAGCCCGAGCCGTCCTGGCCCGCGCTCCCCACGTACATCACGCCTGCCGCCCGCCCGCGCGTGAGGAAGGCGAGAGGAGGAGGAGGAGCGCAAGGCGGACCGTTGGCGATGAGGAGGGAGCGGGCGGCAGGCGGGCGCTCGCTGGAGACCTCGGGGGCCTGGCTGCAGACGCCCCCCGTGGCCACCGTGTACGTGTAGACGGCGAGGCTGCTGCTGGGAAGGGCGAGGAAGTGCACGCGGCCGCTCGCCGGGTCGATCGCCATGGCCTGCACGTCGCGCGGGGCCGAGGCCGGCAGCTTGACCGCCTTGGCGAGCGCCATGGGCGAGGCGGCCGTGGCGATGTGGAGGAGGAAGTGGTCCCCGTTGACCGGGTCCTGCGCGTCCACAGCGTGGACGATCAGCTCCTGCGTCGCCCGGCTGCGCGGGCGGGCCGGGGCGGTCAGGGGTACAAGGCCGGAGAGGCGGCGGGGTACAGCCGCACTCGAAGACGGCGGCGCCGAAAGTGTTGCCGCGGAAGATGTAGGGGCGGCCGGGGAGGGTACGCGACTCGAGCTGGGCCTTGACGCGCTCGGCGGTGGGGGACTCGGGCGGCAGCCGCGTGTCGACGACCAGCACCTCCGAGCCGCGGCCCGGCGCCGTCGGGTTCACCGGCGCGTGCACGATGTACGCGAGGCCGTCCACGCTGCGCGGGCCCGCTCGCTCGCTCGCTCGCTCGGCGCCGCGTTCGGAAGGGGCGGGCGGCGGGCGGCGGGCGGGGCGCACATGTCGACGAGGTCCATCGTGAAGTCGGCCTGGCTCTGGATGTACACCTCGCACCTCGGCGCGATCCCGCCCGGCTGCGAGTAGTCCAGCTGGCACCGGTGCAGGTTGTAACTGCAAGCCCTCCGTGAGGGGCCGCACGGGCACTTAAGCTGTAGCCGCGGGCGAGCGTGCGGACCCGCTCTGGCCGTCCGGCTTGATGGTCTGGATCATAACCTCGTCAGGGCGACCAGTGGCCCGCGCGGAGTGCACGGCGCCCTTGAACGCTGCGGCGGCTCAGTCGGGATTGTCGGGGCGAAGGGCGGCGCGCCGACGCACCGCTGGAGAAGTCGATCTCGGCAGCCACCTTCGGCGTGTTGTCGATGAGCAGCAGCGTGTGGTACTTGTACTGCGCGGCCGCGTTAGCTAGAGCACGGAGGTTCGCTCGCAGGATTCGCGCACGACTGAGCCGTAGTGGCCAGCGAACACGCCGACAAACGTATCGTTCCACTGCATCACTGTCCGCACGCGGTAGTTCGGCAGGGGCACCTTTCCCAGCTCGGCGTCGTTGTCCGGAAGCGAGCCTGGACGGCAGCGGTTTGGTTGAGCGAAGCGACGCAGCGGAAGAGAGCGACGGATTCGCGTCGCACCAATTGGCATCGTGAGGATGTGCGACAAAGCAGTAACGCCGGGAGCGGGCTCGTATGCGAAGATCAGCTTCCCTCCGACGGCGGCCTGGGAAACGCCAGTCTCGCTTGAAGGGCTCTCGCCCGGCTGCAAACGAAGGGCCTTGAAGCCGCCGTCACCGAGCGCCGCCGGTACGACGGCAGCGAGCACGAGCAGTCCGGCCAGCAGCCAACGGCGGCCAGGCCAGTCTGCTGTGGCGAACGCCATCGCCGCGAACGATGCTATCGCGGAACAGCGCGAGCACCGGCCGGGATCGCCCTTTCACTTCAATTCTTGCTCGGCCGGGTACAGCTCGGAAGCAGTTTGCGGATCAAAAGTTCGTGGAGTTGACAGCGTTCTGGGCAGTGTTCTGGAGGCGTCTCTCAGCTCGACGAGAAAAGCGGAAGCGAAAGCGGAAGGGGGAGCTCGAAAGCCGGCGGTGCCCTAGCGGCTAGAAATCGGCATCCGAGCTTGATCGGGCCGAGGACCTGTGAATGGCCACTGAAGGCGACGAAACGAAGCCGGCAATCACGGCCGTCGAGGTATGACGCTCCGCGAGAGCCCACCCACCGCGGCTGAGAGAGACAATTGATCGTCGCGCAGTCATCGCCCGGGTCTGTGGAGCCCTCGACACGTCTTCTCCATGTTCTCGAGTATGCGCTTCCTGATCATCGGATGCCGCAGGGATGTCACGGGAACAGCGATGTCTCAAGCGATAGAACTTCACCAAGTTCCGCTCCCAGCGGCCGCAGATCCAGCCGCCGATGTGGTCGCTGCAGAGACCGCAGCAGCTGAGCTGTTGGCGACCGGATCCTTCCGCCGCAACGCGCAGAAGGTGCAGTCACTTGCTACGGGTCACTTTCGAAGCTGAATTGATCGCATCTCCTCAACCGCAGCGCGCGGTCTTGAAAGAGGAGAGCTCGTCGGGTTCGAGCTTCATCATGCTCACGCCTCTTTCTTCGCTGATCTCGCGGCCTGCAGCCGACAGCGAGTTCCAGCCCGGCGCCACGAAGCGGCCGTCAGGGAGAAGGAAGAAACAGGAGACGTCGTCCGAGGGCAGCAGCGATGACAGTGAGAAGAAAGCGCGAAAGAAGAAGAAAGCGAAACGCGGCAGCTCGGGACGCGCGTCGACTGCGAGGTGGTCTCCTCGCCTCCGCCTTGCTTGCGTACCGCATCCCCTTCTCAGCTTGCTGCGCGCTGCAGCCGGCATGATCCGGACACCGGCAAGCGCGAGTACGTGCGTACCGGCCTGTACAAGAAGAAGTCGGTGCGAGTCCTTGCAGTTCTGTTTGCCCGCATCCTGAAATCCTCTTCCTTCTTTCCAGCAGGGAGAGGCGACCGCTGGTCCTATTGTTGGAAACTTCAGCTGCCAAAATTGCGGAGCTACCAGCACGCCTCTGTGGCGCAAGGTGCTACCGCTGAGTCGTGGTTTTCTTCGCCAGCAGCCCTGAGGCCCTCGCCCCCGGCGCAGGCTGCCGACGGCAAGTACATGTGCAACGCGTGCGGTCTTTACTTTTTGAAGCACCAGTGCGTCTTGCCCCCTCGCGGTGCATCGTGTCGTCCCCCGCCCGCCGACACTTCTCTTGCAGGAAGCAACGGCCGGTTTCCGATGAGATGAGGCAACGCGCGGAGGAGCTCAGCCGGCTGTCGGCGTCGGGGGAGCAGCAGCCCGAAGGCGCATCGTCCTCCACGGCCCCGGCGCAGGCGGCGCCAGCGCGACCGGCGGCCGCAGCGGGTCCCAAGAAGCAGCACGCGCAGCAGCAGTCTCAGCAACCGCAGCAGTCGCAGCAGCCGCAGCAGGAGATGGAGAGCGACACGGAATCGGACTCGGACGGCCCGACGAGGAAACAGAGCCGGCAAGCGGGGCGGCGCCGGGGGCACGGGTCGAAGGCGGAGGAGGCGGCGGGCGGCGAGGAGACCGTCGACGTCGTTGGCGACGCGCCGTCGGACGCGGAGGACGAGACGAAGGCGAAAGGGCGCGGCCGAGGCCGGGGCGCCGCCGCCCGGGGGAGGGGCCGCGGCGCGCATTGTCGCGGGCGCGGCCGGGGACGGGGCCGGGGCCGGGCGGACGTCGAGGACGACAACGACACGGAGTCTGTGCACTCGCTGCACGCGTCGCCTTCGCCGAGCAGGCGGGCGGCGGCCGGCTCGCTGGACGCGGAGGACGCCCGCTCGGCCACGTCGGCCCCGCCGGCGACGACGCAGAGCGGGCGGCCGTCGCGGCGGGCGGCGACGGGCGCCGCGGCGCTCGTGGCGGCGGTTGCGGCGGCGCACAAGAAGGCGAAGCTGGAGGGCGACAGCGACAGCGAAGGCGCAGCGACGGCGGCGACGGGGCGCCCAGCCGGGCCGCGGCACCGGCCGCCCCGCGGGGCCCGCGCCCAGCGCCAGCGGAAGAAGCGCGGCGGCAGCGCGCTGGGGGCCGGCGGGCGGGGTACGACGAAGACGGTGCGGAGTCGCTGAGCGGGAACGAGGGCGCCGGCAGCGACGTCGAGGTCGCGAGCAACGCCTCGCGCTCGTCCTCCGCCATCGATTTCAACGCGCGGCCCGACAAGGCCGTGAAGGTCACCGGCCGCCGCGGCGGCGGCGCGGCCGGCAAGCAGGCCCGCGGGGGGGCGACCGCGAGGGCCACGCGGAGGGCGGCGAGGAGGGCCCGGGCAAGGAGGCGGCGCGGGCCGGGCCGGCGCGGCCGCGGCCGCGGGGCCGGGCAAGGCGCGGGACGCGCCGACGGACGCGGTGGAGGCGCTGCTGCAGGTCGCGCGGGGCGCCGACGAGGCGGAGCAGCCTGCCGCCTCCGCCGCCGCCGCCGCCGCTGCCGCCGCCGCTGCCGTCGCCGCCGCTGTCGCCGCCCCGCCCGAGGCTGGTGCCAGCTCCGCGGCCGCCGTGCCGGCGCCGGCGCCGCCCGCCCCGTCGCCACCCGCCATCAAGACGGAAGCGGTCGAGCCGCAGCCGGTGGAGGCGGCCGCTGCCGCGGCGCCGCCCGCTCCGCCGCCGCCCGCCATCAAGACGGAAGCGGTCGAGCCGCAGCCGGCAGAGGCGGCCGCTGCCGCGGCGCCGCCCGCCCCGCCACCGCCGGCCATCAAGACGGACGCGGTCGGGCCGCAGCCGGCGGAGGCGGCCGCTGCCGCAGACCCCGCCCCTGCCCCCGCCCCCGGCCCCGCCCCCGCCCCCGCTACCGCCGCGGCCGGCGGCGACGCGGACGCGAGCGTGTTTGACCTTTCTCCGCTTCCCGGCGCGCCCATCGGCGGCACCGAGGAAGAGGCCGTCCCGGCCTAGCGGCAGCGTCTCCGGTCGTCTCTCGTTTCTGTACATCTGCGAGCCCGACTTCGAGGCGCCAACTCCCTTCTTCCGTCCTTTTTATCCTCTTCCGGATCTCGTCTTCTCTTCGAACGCATGTAGAGTCTACATGTAACGCAGCATCCCTAAATCTCGCGTAATTACATTTGCAGAATTCAAAGCGCCCGCATGCGCAAAACTTTGTAGTTCCCGCAATCAGAGCCGCCTGCATGCGGTCCGCGCCCCGCCTGCATGCAGCGCAACCCCAGCCCATGGCACGCCCGGGAAATCGTGCGCGTGAACCAAATTAAAAAAGCCTATCAAGCTGCAGCTTTGTGGAGGGCGGGCGTCCCTACGCGGCCTTGGCCTTGGTGGCGCGGGAGGCCGCGGCGACCTCGCGCAGCGTCGCGTGGCCCGAGAAGACGGCGACAACGGCCAGGGCGATGAGGCTCTGCGAACGAAGGATAGAATAAGAAAGAGGATCAAATCATGTAAGGAGGACAAGGAGGGACCTTGACGACGGGGAAGAAGGTCCAGGAGAAGAAGAAGGAGGACAGGACGAAGACCATGCCAACGAGGGTACCGATGAAGACGAGCGCCGCGATGGAGCCCGTGCCCGACTTGGGCAGGTTGCTGAGGTTCACGCCGAGGGCGCCCAGCGAGGCAAGGAGGACGAGCAGGGGCACGAGGACGAGCGCCGTGAAGAGGTACGAGAACTGGGCCGAGGGGCGGCGGTCCGGGGCGCGGAACTGGTGCTTGATCTCCGCCTGGGCCTCGGTGAGCAGCCGGTCCGCCGCCACGTCACGCAGGTCGAACCTGACCGAGAGAGCGTCAGAAAAGGAGGGGGGGGAGAGGAAAGGGGGTACACGCACTTCTTGGTGGCGTTCTCCGGGGTACGGAGAGTGGCGGCGAGGGTGGCGGCCTTCCACACGATCGAGCGGGGCATCACGACGTCGCCGACGATGACCGAGACCTGACCCGAGCGAGCGAGCGCCGGAAGTGAGGAGCGAACGAAGGGAGGGACGGAAGGGAGGGGCGTACGGCGTAGTCGCCCGAGGCGCCGCGCAGCTTCTCGTTGTTGAGGAGGCCGACGTCCGAGACGATGGTGTACTGCTTGTCCACGTACTTGGCGACGAGCACGGCCACCTTTCGCGGCGTCGGCGCGAGGCGGGGCGGTCGAGAAGAGGGAGGTACAGGGGCGGACCTGCTTGCCGGTCGCGACGCTGGTGAGGGTCACGAAGGACTGGTGCGGCTGCATCGGCTTGCCGGTCGCGACGTTCTTGACCTGGGGAGGGGGGTACGTCGTCAGGGGCGCGCAGGGCGGGAGGGCGCGGGGGGCGCCGCGGCGCACCTTGTAGGAGATCTTGAGGCGCGTGTCGGCGTCGACGGCGACGGGGGCCGAGACGGCGGACGGGTACGTGGCCTTGACCTTCTTGTGCTCGGCGACGTCATCGTCCAGGCGGGCGTCGCTCGTGTCGACCTCGAAGTCCACGATGGTCGCGGCGGTGGTCACCTTGACCTCCCGCACCGCGCGCTTGACCGGCGCCGGGCCCG
Organism: Cyanophora paradoxa; assembly: GCA_004431415.1. Lineage (NCBI taxonomy): Eukaryota > Glaucocystophyceae > Cyanophorales > Cyanophoraceae > Cyanophora > Cyanophora paradoxa. The sequence continues at coordinate 64,510 of QPMI01000058.1, read as the reverse complement.
CGACCGAGAGCGTGAGGGCGTACACGCCCGGCTCCGGCTTCTTGGCCAGCAGGTCGAACTTGAACTCGCCCTTCGCGCCCGAGAGCTGCGCGGCCGGCCGGCTCGGCGGGGCGAGCGGAACGGGAGGCGCGGGTTCGATCCCGGGAAGGGACGTACGTCGACGTTCTCGGCGATGACGTTGCCAGAGTCGCTGGCAGGGGTCACCTTCGTAAGAGTCACCTTGGCGCCCTCGGCCGCAGCGCCGAACATGTCGGTGACCAGGAGCTGCGGGTTGCGCGCGCGCGTGGGCGGGGCGCCGCCAACAAGGGAGACGAAGGAGAACCGCGGCGCACGGTCACGGTGCCGTCCTTCGCGTCGATGGGAACGCCGGCGGTCTCGGCCAGGCGGATGGCGAGGGGCGCCGGAACGCCCGCCTTGTACGCCGAGATAGCCTGCCAGCCCCCGCGTCTCAAGACAGGACTGTGGAGGAGAGGAAAGACGGAAGGGGCGCACGGAAAGGACGAGGTACGCCTCCTCAACGTTCGAGGCGAACTTGTGGAGCAGGACGAAGTCGGCGATCTTCGCAGCCTCCGTCTGGCACGAAAGAAAGGTCGGCGGGGCGAGAGGATGCAGGATAAGAAGACGAGGGGAGGAGCGCACGCGGGGGACCTTGGGCGCGGAGGCGCCGAGGGCCGAGGCGAGCTGGCTCGCAGAGGAAAGGATGAGAGCGGTGGCGCGGAGCGCGGGTGCCTTCTTGTCCGCGTTGGCGAAGGCGAGGGCCTTCTCGCCCGACTCGCCGGTCACCTCGTCAGCGAGGCCGGAAAGCTGCTCCATCTGCAGAAGAGAGCGGCGGTCAGCGACGAGCGGCCGCGAGAAGGCGAGAGCGCGGGCGAGCCTTGTCCAGGGCGCCGCGGATGGCCGACTTGTCACCGGCGCCGACGCGGGCGGCAGCGGCGAGGGCGTCGAAGGCGTAAGCGGAGAGTGCCGCAGAGCCGCTGTCGGACGACTCGGACGCGCGGAAAGAGCCGTCATCCTCCATGAGAGCGAGGATCTGCCGGCGCGGCTCCCATCAGCGGCCTGCGGTCAGAAGAGTGCGGGCCGGTAGGAACCTTGGGGACGGCGGCGGCGATGTTGAAAGTCGAAGCGGGGGCGAGGCCGGCCTCCTGCAGGGCCGCGGCCGCGCCGACCGCCTGGTGGAGGTCGACCAGCGTCTTCGCCTGCTCCAGCTTGGCAGCGACGGCCTTCACGACCTCGTCGCCCGCCGGCGAGCCCTTGCAGCCCGCGGCAGCCAGCGCGCGGGCCGCGTAGAACGCGGGGCCCGCCTGCTTGCCGGCCGCCTGAGCGACGTCAATGAGTCGAGCGCGAACACACGGCGATCGGCGGCGCGGTCTCTCGACGGCTCACCTTGGCGAGGGCGCCGGACGCATAAGAGCAGAGCTGCGCCTGCTTCGGGATGGGCTTCCCGAGGAGCTTCAGAGCCTCCACGGCCTCATAGGTCGTCTTGGCGTTCCCGAACGAGCCATCCTGCGATAGGTCCAGCGAGCTAATGGTCAGAGAGCGGTATCGCGGCGTTTGCAACGTATCGCGGGGCGCGGCGGTGGGCCAGGCGGGTGCAACTCGAACGCACATCCTTCTGCGCGGCAAGGACGACCTTCTCGAGCGCCCCCGAGTCCGATGCGTCGAAAATGCTCGATAGTTGGGCGGAAGCAACGGCCGCCAGCGCCAGGAGCGCCAAGAGGCCTGTTTGCCGGGGATCAGCGAGGCGGGGCGCTCCCACGCGGCAGCCAATGCCTCGCGACACCCTCCGCTCAAGGCGTCGCCCGCGCCCGGCCAGGCGCACCGAGAACCCTCCTCGCCATTCCTGCTGTACCCCGACTGACGTTTCCGACCACTGTACCCCGAATTCATTCGTCTGCTAGTTTTCATGGAGGCGGCACAGGACGACGCAGGCGGTGACACGGAGCCATTCGATTGCCCATTTCCATCCGATCCCCGGAGAAAGCGCCCCAGGTCGGCCGATGATGCCCAATCAGCCTCTTCTGGCACAGTGATCGAGGCTCCAGAGCAACCGGCGAAGCGATCGAGGGAAGACGGTGCCTCCGGCGCGTCAGCGCGAGGCCGCGGTAGCGTCAGCAGCGCGCAATCTGATGCGCCCAGCGACGCGGGAGACGATCAGAGAGGAGATCTAGTCAGCGCAGCTGAATCGCAAAGCTTCACTGGCTTCCTCGCCAACGAGCTCCTCCGGTCAATTTTCGGGTTTCTGGCCCTCGGCGACCAACTCCGGGCGTCCTTCACCTGCAAACGCTGGCGGGGGATCGCGGCACTTGGTGTACGTGTGCTTTTATGTTGTTTAGAGACCCTTTTTGCCCTGAAACTCGCCCTTCGCGCAGTCGGCGCTCGTCGTGGACGCGGGCAGCAAGATCTCGTCCGCCCTCCGCCGCGCTGCTGCGGGCCAGCTGATCCTTCTTCGCCCGGGAGAGTACAAGGACCGTTTAATTCTGACGAAGAGCGTGCGGCTGCTGGGGACTCGCAAGGCGGTGCTGGAGGACGTCATCTGCGCGGAGCGGGCGGCGCCGAGCCTGACGGGCCTCACGCTGCGCGCCTCGGCGGGGCAGGTCGCCCTCGCGATCGAGGGCGGCTCCCGCGCGCTCATCGAGGACTGCGATGGTGCCCGCGCCACCCGCCCTTCCTGCGCTCTGCGCTTGCTGCTCACGCTCTGCGCGCCCGCAGTGAGCGCCCCGGGACGCCTCGGCGGTGTCGACGTGCGCGGGGAGGGTACGGCGCCGACGATCCGGGGGTGCACGGTGCACAGCTGCGCGAGCTGGGGTATCGCATTCTCGGACGGCGGCGGCGGCATCGTGGAGGGCAATCGCCGTGCGGCCCCGGCCCGCGCCCCTCTGAGCCCTCCGTCCCTCGCCTCGCCTCACGCCGCGGCCAGTGGAGGGTACGGGCCACTTCGGGATCCTCTCACGGGGTGCGGGGACGGCGCCCTCCGTGCGGCGGAACGAGCTGCGGGGTACGAGCGACGCCGGGATGTTCTTCAGCGGCTCCAGCGGGGGTACCGTGGAGGCCAACGAGCGTGCGTGCCCCCCAGTTAGCCCTCCTCGCGCCCGCCCGGCCCGCGCCGATCCCGGCGGGTACAGTGAGCGGGACGGGCTCTTTCGGGATCGTGGTGCGGGGGGAGGCCACGCGCCCCGCGCTGCGGGCGAACCGCGTCTCGGGCACCAGCGACGCAGGCCTCTTCTTCTGCGCCGGATCCGAGGGCCTCGCCGAGGCGAACGAAGGCGCGCCGCTGTACCCCCATTTGCAATCCCCCCCCCCCCCCCGCGTCGACGTCGCCGCGTCTCACACACGCGCACCCCCCTCAGTGTCGCAGGCGGGGACGCAGGGGATCGTGGTGCGGGGGGAGGGTACACGGCCCTCCCTCCTTCGGAACGTCGTGCGCGACTGCGCGCAGGTTCGATCCCGCGCGGGGCCCCTTTCCCCTCGCTGGCCGTGACGCCCTCACGCAGGGCGGCCTCTTCTTTCTGGCGGGGGCGCGGCCCCTCGTGGAGGGAAACGAGGGTTCGAACCCCGCGGGACCCGTTTTCGATCTCTTCAACTTAAGCTTACTCAAGCGGCCCGCAGTTCGGTCCTGCCAGGGCAATTTCCACGGGGTGGCGGTCCGCGGGGCCGGCACGGCCCCGACGCTCCGCCGCAACCTCATCGTGGGATGCAGGGTACCCCCCCCCACCCCCGCCCCCCTCCATGAAAGAAGACTTAGCGGCCGGCAGGACGGGGGCATCTTCTACTGCAACCGGGCGGGCGGGGAGGCCGAGGAGAATGAGATCCGGGGCAACGGCAACAACGCCGTGTCCCTCGTCACCGGCGCCGCCCCCGCCATCCGCAACAACCGCATATCCCTCCAGGCGCGCCCTTTACACGTCCCCCCCCCCCCCCCCCCGCCTCAACGACATTTGATCTCCGTATTCAAATTTAGGCGTGGGGCGTCTTCGCGGACGAGGACGCGGCGGGGAGCGTCTGCGGGAACGTCTTCGAGGACGTCGCGCGCCCGCTCGCGATCTTCTCGCCTCGCTGCCGCACGGAGGGCAACCTGCAGCTCGTGCGGGTGCGGCCCGCCGGGTCGGGATCGGAGTCGGGGGGCGAGCTCGAGGCTCCGCCCCGCCTGGAGCCCCTCCGCCCCGCCGACCTGGGGCGCCTCCGCACTGGCACCCCGCCGCGGCCCTCCCCGCCCCCGAGCCCGCCCCCGGATTGAGCTGCGTGTAGGTGCGCTCGCCAGATTGCTATCTGTCTAAAGCACAAGAAGGCAGCGCCCGCGGCCGCGCTGTATACGTAATTAAATATTCATGACTAGCCTAGTAGTACTGGCCCCGGCCAGCGGCCGCGGCCGCGGCCAACGCTGCAGCTGCAGCTGTCGCTATACTCGAGCCGCTGAGCTCGGCGATTTATCAGCGAGCCTCAGCTGCAGGCGATTAAATTGTGGCCACTGGAATGTCAGCGTACCCGCAATCCGCTCGATCCCCCAGGCGGAATGGCGTACGAGAGCCGGGCCAAGCGAGCGCGCACGGCGGCGAATGGAGGCACCGGCGGAAGTGAGCTTTCCCGATTGATCGGAGTTCGGGCGTGCTGATTGAGCGGCGCCCTCCTCTTGTAGGCGATATCGATGGCGTGGCAGTCGGGGCGAGCGGGCAGGGCGGGACGCACACCACCACATCGAGCACCGCAGATGCAGCGTCCTCGAGCGGTGCGGCTGGCGTGCGACTAGTCCGCTGCGTTCGCTGATTCAAATTGCCCGCAGGCAGTCGCGCGGCCCCCGCGAGCGCGGGCGCGGCGAGCGGGTCGGGCAGCAACGGAGCTACCGCATCGACCGTTGCAGCAGAGATGGTGGCCGGCGGCAGCCCGCTGGACGCGCTGCCGGACGAGCTGCTGGGCCGCGTGCTGTTCGAGGTGGCGCGGCGAGACTGGTTCAGCCGGCCAACATGTGGTAGTGGTGAGGGCTCGCTGCTCAGTTCGGAGGACGCGGAGCCAGATGTGCAGCCGAAGCAGCTCGTGCAGCTGAAGGCGGTGTGCCGGCGGTTCCGGCGGATCGTGGACGACGGCAGCCTCTGGGGTCGCCTGGCCCTGCGGGAGCCGAACGACGCGGCGGTGGAGGCGCTGACGAAGCTGCCGGAGCAGTTGCGGAAGGCCGTGCGGCGAATAGTACTTAGAAGAGGCAGCGTCTCCGCTCGCGGTCTCTGCAAGCTGGCGGCAGCGTTTCGGGATCAGCTGGAGGAACTCAGCATCTCGACCGAAAGCGCCGCTCTTTTCCCTGTCGCCGGGATTGCTTCCATCCACCGCATGCATGGTCTTCGCAAGCTGTACTTAGGGATTGCGAACGTTGACTCCGCATACGCATCCGTGTCAGCGTTTGCAGCACCAGCCGTCATGCAGTCCTTGTCGGTCCTCTCCCTCCTTCCGAACCTGCAGGTTCGCGTGTAATATCATGGGCTTCGATGACCTCGGCGGGTCTTTTCAACTCGAACCCGTTGCAGATGCTCGATCTCGGCATCCCTCTTCCCGTCTCAGTCCTCGATGCGTTTTTTCGAGGTCCTTTCGCCCCCTCGCTTCGAGCCTTGCACTTTCGTGCTGCGATCAACAACAACGAGAGTCCCGCCGCGGCGTTCGCGGCAGCAGCAAAGTTCACGGCGTTGGAGAGACTGGAGCTCTTCTTCTATAGTGCAGATTCCGGCCTCTTGCTCTCCTGCTCGGTTCAAGATGAAGACCATCTCCGCCCGCTGTGCTCCCTCACACAGATCCAAGGTGCAATCCAGCCAATATTCAATAGTCTATTCCCTGCGCTCTTCGCATTGTCTCAATACATCGCGTTCAGATGTTTCCATTGGTGTACATCTCGGCTGGATTGGCTTCATCTCGCACATGCCCCAGCTGCAGTCCTTCAGCGGAATCGTCGGTTCCTCAATGACCGGAGAGAGAGCGGACTTCATGCCTCTTTTTGCAGCCCCAGTTCTTAGGAAGGCACATCTTATCTTCCACTCGGCCTCTGCTGAGCACGCGGCTGCGTTCGCATCGGGACTGGCGAGTTCTACATCGCTCGAGGTACCCGAAATACACGTTTTCCTTGCCCCCCCCCCCCCCCCTCCTTCTCCTCCGCTCCCTGTCCCCCCCCCTCCCCCCCCGCCCCTCCACCTCCTCCTCCTCATCTTTCCCTCCGCTTTTGACATTGAGCCTTCTGCATCAGGTTGCCGACTTGCGCATAACACTGGATGCCTGCGAGGCCCTTGCAGCCAGGCCCCTTCAGTCTTGGGCCCAGTTGAAGCGCCTCGGCCTCCAGCTGCTGAGCAGACACCGGGAAGACCCTCCGCCGCTGATTCCGGGCTCCTTTCTGAAGGTGTGCCTGCGGACCTCTTACTTGCCGCCGGCGTATCGCGTCCTCTTATCTTATCTTCTGATCTCGTCTCCAGCGCCTCGCATCCGACGTGCCAACTCTTCGCATGCTAACTGCTAACTCCGTCCTGCCCGTGACGACGGACCTGATTTCCATTAGCTCACTCAACTTTCTCGCTGAACTCCGGGTGAGCGACTAGCCCCCGTCCTCCCCTCCCCCCCCCTTCCACGCCCTGCCCCCCCCCCCCCCCCCCCCCCTCCACGCCTCCCCCCCCTCCCCCACGCGCGCCCCCGGAGCTCCCCTCCCCGCGCCGTGCCCCCCCTCCCCCCGCCGCGCGGTGGCCAGCCCTCCTCAGTCTGCTGCTTTTGCAGGTGTCCAACGAGGCCGCGAAGAAGATGAGCAAGCTGGAGCGGCAGGTCGTGGTCAGCACTCTGCTGGACGTGCGAGTCTCGTTCTCTGGCATCAAGGAAGACGAGGGCTAGCTCTATGTGCCTGTACGTAAGATAGCATATGCATTCTTCACACTCGACGATATATACTTGCGGATGCACCACGCGTACGCATGCATGCACAAGTCATGGAGGCACCTCAGCAGGGCCTCGCCCGCTGATGCAGCGCCCAAGGGCCGCGTTGACGTCGTTATTTAGTGCTTGAAACTTGAGAAAGCGGCGGGGGAGGCAAAGGGCACAGACAGGGCACAGAACAAAGGATCGGAGCGCAGCCGCGTCGAGAACGAATACAGGATCGGAGTGCAACCGTCGTTGATCCGTTGCTTGTTGATTCGTCGTTGGAACGGGCACAGCGCTGTGCTAGCGCTGGGGCTAGCGCCAGGCGTTGTTCTGGAGGAGGGTGCGGCAGTCCGGGGCGACCTTGATGCCCCGGCAGGCCGCGTACGCCGGGTCGCTGGTGCGCGCGAGCAGGTTAGGGAAGATCAGGTGAGAAAGAAAGAGGTTTAGCTAAGGTAAGCTAGCTGAGGATCGATTTAGCTAAGGTTAGCTAAGATTTAGCTGATGCCCCGGCAGGCCGCGTACGCGGGGTCGCTGAAGCCCCAGGGGGAGGGGGAGAGGATTAGGAAAAATAAGGTGAAAAAGAGGTTTAGCCAAGGTTAGCTGAGGATTGATTTAGCTAACTTTAGCTAAGAATTAGCTAAGGTTGGCTAAGGTTTAGCTGAGGTTGGCTCAGATGAGCACCTGATTCGGGCCAGCAGGTTGCCCGTGACGGCCCCGCGGCTCGCCTCGCAGCAGACGACCCCGAAGCGCTGGTCATGCACCCGGTTGTTCCTGCCCGACGATCGAGAGGTCAGGCGGAGGCTCTCTCTGTGGTAGGCGCTCATTCTTCCCTCTCAGCGGCTCGCTCGCGAAGGTTGCTGTTCCTGCAACTTCCGCCTAGGGTGACGCTATCTTCCTCCCACCCTCTCTCTCCGCGGCGCGCGCGCACCGGACGACGGGCTCGGAGTCCTCGATGCCGATGCCGGCGAGCGCGTTCCCGAAGATGTCGTTCCTGCGGGCCGGGCCGGCCCTCAGAGAGCGGCAGAAAGCGGGCCTCGGCTTTGAGGAGGGCGGACGGGGGGTAGGGGGCGGGGGGGGGGGGAGGGGGCAAGCTGGGGGGGGGGGGAAGGAGGGGGCAGGGGGGCGAGGGCAAGCTGGGGGAGGGGGGCAGGTAGGGGGCAAGCCGGGGGCGGTAGATAGGTTCGCGTACCCCTCGACAGTGCCGCGGGCGCCGCGGCGGATGTGGACGCCACCCTGCCGCCCGCCGTGGGTCAGATGCGAGGCGAGAATGGCAGCGGAGGGCGCCGGAGGGCGGGGAGCAGAGGGCGAACTAGCTAAAGCGCTAACGAAGGCCAACTAAGGCGAGGAAGGAAGGAGGGCGCCGGAGAGCGAGCGGGCGCCGCGCCGCTTAGTCAGTCAGACACGGACGGACCTGGCGCCCGTCGTGGATGCGGTTGCCCCGCACCGTGGGGTCCGCCCCGCCCTCCACCTCCACCCCGGCCTGCCGATCAGCCGAGGTCAGCTAAGATAAGATAGATAGATAGGTAGAGAGTTGAGATAGAAGGTTTAGCCAAGGTTAACAGGGGACGATAAATCGAAGGGCGCGCGCCCTGGAGTTCGCGAAGACGTCGTTCTGCTCGGCGAGGCCCCTCGCCCCCCGGTGGAAGAGCAGGCCGGCTGCGCGGCGGCGGCAGTATGCAGTGTTCAGGAGCGAAAAGAGCGAAGCGGGGCGGAGCGGAGAGGGGAACAAATAGTGTTAGTGTTAATTAAGAAACGAATGGAATGGAGCGGAGCGGAGGGGGCGCTGGGGCGCACCGCCGCCGCAGCTGTGGACGGAGTTGCTGCGGAGGGCGGGGGCCGTCCCCTCGTGGGCCACCTCCACCCCGCTCCACCCCGCGCTGCTCACTGCGCAAGGAAGAAAGCTTAGGACGAAGGAGGCGGAGAAGAAGAAGATCGTCCTCTTTGAAGGAGGCTAAGATCAGATAAATAGATCGATAGATAGAGATCTAGGATCGAAGATCTAGCCAAGGATCGAAAGGCGGACCGTCGCAGTCCTCGATGGTGGCGCGCGAGCCGCCCGTGACGAGGACGGCGGGGGCCCCCGGGGCGAGCCCCCGGATCGTGATGCCCCGCACGCTCGGCGCCGCCGCGCCCTGCATGCCCGCGGGTCGGCGCTCGAGGAAACGCGAGGCGGACGGAGGGCGCAGGCTGGGACTTAGAAGCCGCTAACTAAGATTAGATAGATAGAGATCTAAGATCGAATCCCTGCCTGGCCGGACCTATCCGAGCAAATTTGGTTTTTAGATCTAGAGATCTAAGATCGAAGGTTCAGCTGAGGTTAGCGCAGGATCGATTTCGCTACGGTTAGCCTGGTAGAGGCCGAGGTTAGACTGGGACTTAGAAGCGGGGCCCGCGGGGCGCGCGCACGGAGCAGTGGATCGCGGGGCGCACGGAGCCCGGCTGGGATCTATCTATCTTTTTACCTTTATCTATCTATTCTTCTATCTATCTTAGCGAAATCGATCCTAGGACTTGGAAGTGGGGCGGGGCGGGGCGGGGCGCACGGAGCAGTGGATCGCGGGGCCGCCGTCCCACTCAATGATGGCCTCGCGGGGACCCTGCACGCAGGCGCCGCCGCCCTAGCTCAGCGGCGCCGGCGCAGCCGGAAGAAGAGAAAGAGAACAAATGAAGGAAGGAGGGACCTCGATGTGGACGTCGGACTCGAGGACGATGCCCTCGCGGTAGACGCCCGGGGCCAGCGCGACGACCCGCCCGGGGCCCGCCCGCCTGACCGCCTCCCCCAGGCGCTCGCCAGGCTCCACGCGGAGCCGACGGGGCATCTGACGTTTCGGACGTGTTTCGGACGGAAGAAAGGGCGGCGCGCGCGGCTTTTGGGGGGGCGCGCGCGCGCACCGACTCGAGGGAGTTGGTGCGCGGCAAGGGCGGGGGCGTGGCGGCGGCGGCGGCGGCGGCGAGGGCCGACGAGAGGGAGCGCACAGCGTCGAAGGAGGCGCGGCCGGCCGGCGGCGCGGCGGCCTCCCGCGCCGGCGCGGGGACGGCACCGCTCCGCGGCGGCCGCTGCTGCTCGCGCAGCCCGTAAGGGAGGGGAGGGGGGCGCCGGGGGGGTACGGCGCGCCTTGGAGCGGGCGGGGAGCGGGGAGCGCGTCTGGCACGCGAACTCCAGCATCTGTTGGGGTGGGGGGGGGGGGTTACGAGGGGTACGGCGGGATGGGTCAGAGGAGGGGGGTACGGTACGCGCCTGGAGGACGCGGGAGAAGGAGGGCCGGCGCTCGGGGTCCGGGTTCCAGCAGGCGGCGAGGAGGGAGCGGAGGGGGGTAGGCCACGCCGCGTCGACCTCGGGGCGGCCCCCGCCCTCGCGCACCGCCGCCCGCACGTCCTCGGGCGACATACCCCCCCACGGCTCCCGCCCCGCCAGCGCCTCCTGGAAGCGAACGTAAGAGGGGGGAAGGGGGGGACGGAGGAGGGGGGTACGGCGCGCCCAGAGGCAGCAGCCGAACGAGAAGACGTCGGCGGCCTCGCATGGGTAGAAGTCGTCGTCCCACATCTCGGGGGGGCCGTAGTTGGGGGTACCCCCCACGGCTGAGAGGCAGGCGGCCGAGGGCAGCGTCTCCCGCTGGAGCCGCGCGTTGCCGAAGTCGGCGAGCTTGGGTACCCCCCCGGCCATCAGGGCGGCCGCCGGGCGCAGATCGCCGTGGGCCACGGGGTTGGGCCGGGTCGCGAGGTACTGCATGGCGCGGGCGAGCGGGAGGAGCGCGGCGGCGCGCTCGTGCAGGGGCGCGCCCCGCGCGTGGGCGGCGCGCAGGTGCTCGCCCAGCGTACCCCCCTCGGCGAGCTCGAGCACGAGGAGGGCGCTCTCCTCGGGGCCCTCCGCCACGCCGAAGAACTGCGCGGCGGAAGGATCTCAGAATATGATTGTGATCATGAAGTCTTGAAAGGAAAGTGCGCCTGGAGAACGTTGGGGTGGCGGAGGGAGGCGTGGATGGCGGCCTCGCGCTCCGCGTCCCGCCGCGCCGCCGCGCTGCCCCCGACCACCACCTGCGGGAGGAGAAGAGGCTCAGAAGTGGAAGCCGAAGGAGGGAGAAGAGGGGCGGGCCTGCTTGATGGCGACGGGGCAGCCGAGCCACTCCCCGCGGACGAGGCCCTGCACCGAGAGCGGGTTCAGGCGAGACCGGCAAGACCGATCTCAAGGCGAGCTCCCAGGTGAAGGCGAGAGCGGCAAGGTAGATAGATCCCTAGGCGAGCTCGGCGAGTGGAGCGGTGTGATGTCGAAGGATAGAAACCGCTCAGAGCGGTTTCCATCGCCCCCAGCGCCCACACGGACGGACCTGCACCGAGGCGGATTCCTGCCAGCGCACGGCCAGCGCGCCCTCCGGGATCCGCAGCTCCAGCGGCCCGACGGGCGGCGCCGGCTCGGCGGCGGGGGCGGCGGCGGCGGAACCGCGGAGCGGGGATCGGGCCGGGGAGCGGGCAGGAGAGCGCGCGGGGGATCCGAGGCAGGGCCGGCGGGCGGCGACGGGGGAGGGGTTGCAGGCGGGTACGGCGATGATGCCGCCCTCGCCGCGGTGCAGCCGCTCGAGCCGCTCGGCGGTCCAACAGCGGCGCTCCGGCCCGAATCCGAAGGCCGTACCCCCGTCGAAGGTGGACGCCATCTCCTCCTCGGCCCGCGCCCGCGCCCGCCGCCGGTGCTCGGGCGTCTTCGGCGGCACCGCGGGGACCCTGCGCCAGGGCGGGCGACGTCAGCAGGGGGCGCGGCCGGCTGGCCGCCGAACGCACGCGCGGCGGGAGGCGGCGCGGAGCTCCGCCGCGGCGCGGCGTCGCTCGTCCCACTCCGAGAGAGAGAGGTCCCCACTGCCGAGCGCGTCAGAGCGAAGACGGCAAATCAAAGCAAAGGGAAGCAACGGAAAGGGCGCGCCGCATGCCGTCGGTCGCGTCGAGGAGCTCCCGCGCCGCCGCCGGCTCGAAGGGCGAGTGCCCGGCGTCCGGCAGGAGGCGCAGCGCCGAGTGCGGGAGGGCGCGGTGCAGGTCCATCGCCGCCGCCGCGGGGCTCGCCGCATCGTGCCGCCCCTAACAAGAGAGTGAGTCACGGAATGAAAACAAGAAGCGAGGATGGGGGTTCAAGGTACACGCCTGGACGAGGAGGGTCGGGACGCGCGGGGCGCGCGCCGCCTCCTCCAGGAGCTGCTCCTCGTAGCGGAGGAACCCCTTGTGGAAGAGCCAGTGGCACTCGACCCGCGCCGCCGCCACGCCCGCCGCGTCCCCAAGCCCCGGCAGCGCGCTGCGAAGAGGCATAAGGGAGGCGGAGAAGGGGGCGGGGGTTGCAGAAGGGGGGGGTGCGCGCCTCGCGAAGGAGAACTCGTTCGAGGACCTGTGGGGGGTACGTAGTACCGCCCGTCAAGAAACGCGGGGGGGGGGGGGGGGGGGGGGCCTGGGCGCGGGAGCGGGCGCACGGCTGGGGTCCGGAGAGGGCGGCTCGCCAGGCCCACCACGACTGCGCGGCGCGCTGCCGCGCGGCCTCGTCCGCCCCGGTCACGAGGGCCTTGTGGTACGCCGGGAGCAGCGAGGCGGCGCGCTCCGCCGCGTCACGGTCGCGCTCGCGCTCGCGGCCGGGGCACGCCTCCGCGAAGCGCTCGAAGGCGTCGGGGTACAGCGAGCTCGCGCCGCCTCCGGGGCGGAAGAGCCAGGAGAGCTCGCGTTCGCGGGGGAGGAAGGCCCCGCAGAGAAGAAGCTCCGTGACACGCTCGGGGTGCGTCTGGGCGTACGCGAGCGCCAGCGAGGCGCCCCACGACACTGCGAAGCGGGTCGGCGGGAGGCTGGGGCGCGGCGGGCGGGGGGTACGCGGCGCGGCGCACCTCCGAAGAGCAGCCAGCGCTCGACGTTGAGGTGGCGGCGGAGGGCCTGCAGAGAGGTGCGTGCGGGGGCCGTCAGCTGCGGCCGGCGGCCCGACGGGGGCGGACGGGGAAGGCGCCGCGCCTCGATATCGTCGACGGTGTGCCAGGTCGTGTTGCTCTCGACGCAGCCCCGGGGGGTGCTCCGTCCCACGCCCCGCTGGTCGAACTGCACCAACCGGAACGCCGCCGCGTCGAAGAGGCGCCGCTGCGGCCGGCGGCGCGTCAGACTCGGCGCGCCGGCACGGGCACGGGCCGGGAGGGGGGCGGCCTCGCCAGCGCCGGATCGATGCATCCCGTCTTTCCAAAGCTCAAAAAGAGGACCGGCTTCCCTGCGCACGCCCCGCCGGACTTCGAACCCCGTCGCCGAATCGGCGGCAAAGGATCGCGGGCGCGCACCGGACGGGTTGCCCGCCTGTTCGTAGTAGAGCTTGTGGATTCCGTCGACCTGCAAGCATAGAGTAAGGAGGGATCATTGCCGCAAACCGACGTCACGCGGGATCGGAACGCGCCTGCAGGAAGCCGCTGTCGTAGCGATCAACAGGGGCGTAGAGCTCGCGCTGGTGGTTCAGGCCGGCCGTCTGCGATGAGGGACGTCAGCCGCGGACCTTGCATCGAACGCCAGACGCGCGCCGCGCCCACCTTGCCCGCAGCCGCCGAGGCGCCGCCCGCGGCCGGCACGAGCACGAGGTCGCCGGGCATCTTTTAGCTGCAGCCGGACAGCGCCGGGAAGGCGCTCTCTCTGAAGTTCAAACGCCGGCGGGCCCGCGTCACCGCTGGAAGCCGGGAGGGCTCGCAAGAGTTTCAAACCGATGGGGGATCAATTCCACGTGGGTACGGCATTGTCCAAGACCTCGCTCGTCTCGCTCGTCAGCATCTCGCAACCAGCCCCTTACGAACGAGAACTCCCTCGAGATGGTGAAGGTCGGCGAGCGCGCTCCCCTCTTCAGGTGCGACTATCCACTAATCGCCCTCCCTTTTCTCGGGCTCTTGCGGGCTCGCTTGACGTGTTACGTACGTTCCGCAGCGGTATGGACCAGACCGGCAACGTGGTAAGCGGACCGCCAATCGCCTAGGGTCACGCGTGCCCGTTGCGACATGCTGCGTCGCCCGCGAGCCCTAGCCAGGGGGCACGCGAGCCCTTCGCGGGCTGTGTCGAGACGCTGCTCGAACACATCTAACGAAGGAACGTACGCGCGCGGCAGGTTAGTCTGCAGGACTTCCTCGGCCGGAAGACCGTTGTGTTGTTCTTCTATCGTGCGCTCCCATCGCTGCGCTCCCCGCAACGCTCACCCTCGCGCAGCGAAGGACGAAACTCCCGGCTGCACGAAGGTGCTCCCTGCTCGTTGCCTCTGACGGTTCCTGCCTGCCTCACGCGAGCGCGCGTGCGCAGGAGGCGTGCGGGTTCCGCGACTCGTCCTCGAGCTTCGCTGCCGTCGATGCCCAGGGTGAGACCGTCGAATCGGCCCACGCGTACGCGGACTCTCTGGCCCCGCGCTGACGCTCCGTCCGCCTTCCCCTGCGCGTCGCGCGCGCAGTGATCGGCATCAGCTCCGATTCGGTCAAGTCGCACCAGGCCTTCGCCTCGAAGTTCGGCCTCAACTACCCCCTTATCGCCGACAACAAGGGTTCGATCCGGTCCTCTTTCAAGGCGCGCGCGCCCCGCCCCGCCCCGCCCTGCCAGCCGGCCCGACGCCGCTTCCTGACCGCGCACACGCCCTTATGATCAGGTTCCGAACGGAATGATGGGCATGGTCGACGGTGCGGCGGGCGTGCTCTTTTTCCTTCGACGCCTCCGATAAGAACGTACCCCCCGCAGGCCGCGTCACGTACGTCATCGACTCGACCGGCGTCGTTCGCCTCGTCTTCGACAGCTTGACCGGTATCCCCCGCCGCTTGCTTCCCCCTCTCCCCTCTCTGATTGTACCCCCACGTTTCAGGGTACAACGACCACGTAGCGAAGGCCCTCGAGTGCGCCCGGCAGGTCCGGATGCCCGAACCCCGCCCCGCGCCCCCCTCGAAGCCCGCGGCCGCCCCTGACGCCCCCTGTGCGCGCGCAGTTCCGGCCGGCCCCGTCTACGGTCTTCGGCTCGGGTCCCCAGGGCGCCGGCGGCAAGAGCGGCTGCGCTAGCCTCTTCGACTGCTTCTAATTGCAACCGATCGCTTACAGATATATGTGTACATGGATCTATTCAATTTCTGTGCATGCGCGCGTCCGGTGCCGCCCTACTAGGCTAGGCTTCGAGGGCCCCCACACCCGCGGCACGCCCAGCGCTAACGCGGCTTCGCATGCACGCCTGAATTGACGCTGCCCTGGAATGCATATGGAAATGCTGTACACGCACAAGCCCGGGCTACCGCTTCCCGCCGTATATGACCTGCGTGGGGGGGATCCGCAGCTCCTCGTTTATGCGGGAGGAGAGGTACTGGTTCAGCAGGGCCTTCAGCTCCTCGTTCTGCCGCCGGAGGAGCGTCGTGTCGTCGATGAGCGAGGCGCGCTCCTGAAGGACGCCGTGGTACTTCTCCAGCGCCTTCTGCAGGCCCTCCCACACGCGCCCCGTCTTGTCCGAGATGACGCCCTCCATTCGCCCCCAGAACTCGTCCTCGTCGTCCGCCGCGTGCCGCCCCCGCGGGCTCGGGCCCGACGGGCCGGCCGCGCCCGCGCCGGCCGCGCCGCCCGCCGCCGCCCCGCCCGCGCCGCCCTCCGCCTTCTCCTCGCCGGCCGCCGGCCGCTTGGCTGGCGCACGCACGCGCCGTCAGCGAACAGGGCTAAACACAGAAGGAGGAGCATAGGGCGCACAGGTGCGCTTGGCGTCGAGCTGGTGGTCCTCCACGAACTGTTTCAAAGCCTTGATCGCCTCGTTGGGGTGGATGAACTCGCCCTCGGACTCGTCCCCGATGAAGTACGTGAGGAGCAGCTCGACGTCCTCGCTGGACTCCACGCCCAGCGCCTTCAGGATCGAGTCGACGCGGAGCAGGCTCTGCTCGTTGGCGTCCAGACCCTCCAGCACCCGCTGCACCTTGTGCTCCACCAGGAACCCCGCCTCGTCGCAGAGCATGAGGAGCATCTTCCGCACGTTCTCGGCGCGCCCCGCCGACAGCGGCGCCTCCGCCCCGGCCCCCTTCGCGGCCTCGCCGCCCTTCGCCGCCTCGCCGCCCTCCCCGGATCCGCCGGCCGAGGGGGGTACCCCCGGGGCCTCCCCCTCCCCCTCCTCCTCGGCGCCCTTCTGCTGCGCCGAGGCCGATGCGACGTTCTGCGTCTCGGAGAAGGACTGCCCGCTGCGGAAGACCTCCTCGTTGGGGGGGAACCAGACCCAGCCCAGCTGCTGCTCGTGTATGATCTTGTCCGCCTGCAAACCGAACCGCGTCAGCCTCGAAGCTAAGCGTAACTTTTCTACAAGCCAGCCAACAGCGCACCAGGAGGAGCTTGCGGACGAGGTCGGAGACCGTGCCCTCGTTCATGCGCCACACGTCTCGGTACTTCCGGTTGTCCGACAGCTCGAAGTGCCGGAACTAAGGGGGCGAAGTTAGCAAGGGGCGAGTGAGAGTTTGGGCGGGCACGGAGACGGCCTTGCCTTGGACTGGAGGTCCTTGAACTGGTCGGTGATGCGGCGGTACTCCTCCGTGATCTCCACGTTCCGCTGCCGGTACTTCCTGTCCTCCTTCGCGTACCTGCGTCCTCCGTTAGGCTCCCATCGCTCCTCCTCCTGTTCGGTTCTAGAGCAGACGGGCCCAGACAGGAGTTTTTTGAGTCGCCCCTTAGCCCTTAGCCCTTAGGTCCTTCCTAGAGCATGACCTTAGGTCCCTTAGCCCCTTGGAAGCGGGCCATGAGCACCTGGCCATGGCGTTGGAGAGGGCGTCCTGGAGGCGCGCGAGCTTGCGCTTCTGCTGCGTGATCGTCTGCGCGTTCTCCACGTCGCGCTCGTGCAGCACGCGGTAGTTGTACTCCAGCTTCTCCGTGTTCAGCTGCGGCGCCGCGGGCGTTCGTCAGTTAGCTAGCTAGCTAGTCTAGATGGCTACTTAAAGTAGCTAGCCAGTTAGGCTTAGTTAGGCTTTGGAAGCGCGCGGCGCTCGCTCCTCTGCTCCTCCTCCTCCGCACCTGGTACGTGGCGCGCATCTCCTCGAGCTGCTGCTCGAGCATCTGGATCTCGCCCTCGAGCTTGATCTTGAGGATGTTGTACTCCTCGGCGTCCTGCCTCCGCAGGTCGTCCAGGTGCTTCGCGTCCTCCTCCACCCGCTCGAACTTCGCGTCCATGAACCGCCTGCGGAGCTCGGCTCAGCTCGGCTCGGCTCAGCTTAGCTAGCTGGGCATCTTAAGGGCGATGACGTGGCATCTTTTAGTCGAGGCGCATCTTAGCATCTTCCGGGTGATAGCTTAGCTATGAGTTCTAGGTGCATCTTAGCATCTTAAGGGCGATAGCTAGCTCAGCTCAGCATTTAACTTAGCTCCGTGCGCACTGCTCCATCTGGCGGCGCTTCTCGTAGAGGCCCTCGAGCTCCCTGCGGGAGGCCTCGAGCAGCTCCGCGCGCTCCTGCGTGAAGGCCCGCTCCACCTCCTCCAGCTCGTCCTCGAAGCCCTTGCGCAGCATGATGAACTGCTTCCCCATCTTCTCGAACAGCGCGTCTGCCGTCCGCCCCATTTGAGAGCGAGCGGGAGGCGCGCAGAGCCGCGCCGCCCGCACGCACCGATGTCCTCCGCCTGCTTCTTGAGCGCCTTGACGTACTCGTCGTCCTTCGCCTTCAGCTCCAGCTGGAACGCTGCCGCCGCGCCCCTCGCACCGCGCCTTGCGCGGCCCCGCGGCCCCGCGCGGCGGGCGCCCCGTACCTTTGATCATCCGCTCCTTCGATGCTATGATGCGGTTGCACGCGTCTCGCTGCGCTTCCATCTCCTGCGCGGCGCTCAGCCGCCGCACGGCGCGGGGCGGGGCGGGGCGGGGCGGGGCGGGGCGCGCCTTGACTAGGTCCTGCGGCACGTCCTTCTCCAGCAAACTGGCCCACTTCATCGCCACCGCGGCGTTGCGCTTCGCGCTGTTCTCCGCCTCGTCCAGCAGCTTCTGTCGCCGCTCTTGCCGCTTTGCCTCCTCAACGATTCGCCGCGCGTTCTCCCTGTCGTCCGACTGCACCCGGACCACTGTCACGTCCGAGTTCGTGTCGTCCTGCGGGCGGGCGTGAGCCGGGACCGCAGCGCGTGCGCCGTGGCGTCAGCTACCATGATGCGCTCTAGGCGGAAGCGGCTCTCGAGAATCTGCTTCTGGCCCTTGCCGATTTCCTTCTTCTCTTCGCCGCCTTCCTTGCGCCCTGCAGGAGGCGCATCAGCTTGTGCTATGCATGCTACGTGTGCGTGCGGTGCTAAAGCTAAGTGGGCAGACGCTGACCCTCGCCCAGCTCCGCCGCCTTGCGCCTCGCCTCTATGCGGGCCATGCGCTGCGCTATCCTCGCCTCCCGATCCATCGTTGTCGTTGTCTCCGCCATCCCGCCGCTAGCCGCTGCCGCCGCGTGCTTGTTCTGCTCTCGGCAATGCTGCGCTTTTTCGGGAATGGGGGTACGTGCATTCGCCGGAGCCAACTTGGTTACTCGTTATTCCCGCAATGGCCGACCGCGATCGGAGCCCTAGCCGCAGCCCCAGCCGATCGAGAAAGCTGTCAAACGGTCCAGTCGGGTTGAAGGTGCGTCCGAAGTTCCTTCGCAGTTCCTTCGGCTAAACTTTCTGCGCACCCGTGCGGCAGCAATCCAGCGAGCCCGAGACACGTGTGGTACGCCTATTTGTGCGCTGTTCGAAGCGCTGTTGAATTGAAACGTTGCTCGGGTGCACGTGGTTAGGCGCGTACGTCATCTGCAAAGTCTGTTGCCAAGTCTGGCGCTGCAGCTGGGACAGGCGTCCGCGCCCAGTCATCCGGGCGGGCGGGCGCGACCGGCGCCGCGGCTGATAGCGACCGCGGCATCATCCGCTGGCCGGCAGATAAGGCTTTCTTCATTGCGTTTCTCGTCTCTGTTCTATGCGAAGCGATCATCGAGCTTCATGTCTCACAGAGTACTACACTCGCTGATGCAAGAGCATATGCCGTTAAAAAGTACTGCCCGCCAGGCAGTGTCTGCTCCTTTACGAGCGTTGCTGCAGTATTTCTCGGATGTATCCGGGTAGCGTTCTATTGCATTCTTGTTTATCGTTTCATCTCTCGCAGCTCATGATTATAAATTGAAGCAACGTGCATGCAACGTGCACACAGGAGTTTCACATCGCCCGATCGCGATTTATCCCTCCGACTCTAGCTAGCTATAGCTATAGATAACACTGAAGACCGTCGCGATCGAGTGCTGTACATGTGCCCTGGCTAATTGTTCATTTGCAATGCCATGATGTACTACGGTATATCGATAATGATCATTGAACGCATGTACAGTAGACAAACTGCGGTACGTATACGTACAGGTTCGAACTTCGAATGTATACGTATACGTACGCGTACAGTTTCGAATATTAATGTATACCAGTACGACGAACTCTAATTAACGTGCTTAAGCTTGCTCTCACAAAGAATTCGAAATGATCGATATCATGATCAGCGCCTGCAATCGCTGCCCAGAAGCCTATCGAGCAAACCAAAAGCCAGGTTATCTATGAAACGCGATCCGCGGTTGCCGACAGCTTCGCCTACAGCACTACCGAAAACTTGAAAAGCGCCGAGACCGCAATTGCACTCAGGGCAGCGGCAGGCCGGACACGGCCTGGACGCCAAGAAGAGATTCAAGGCCAGGGAGACCACCAGGAAGATGGAGACCCATCGAGAACCCCAAAAGTCTCGCAGCTGTACAACCAGACGTCGAAGTCCTGATACGTAAACGATCGCAAGCGCGGGCGCGCGCGGGGGGGGCGTCATGATCAGTTCCTGCACGCATGCGCAGGCCCTAGGCCTGAAGACCTAGCTTAGCTTTAGGTTCAACATGCACGTACGCGTACGTATACACTCCGCCGCGTCGTTTTTCACCGGCTCGTCGGCATTTTCGGGATCGCGATCGTCCGCGGCCACTAAGTCATGATCACCTTCGTCTTCTTCAGAGCCATTGAGCTCGCGGTCGTCTTCATCTTCTTCCTCGAGCCCTTCCTGTTCTTCATGATCATCAGACCCATCTTCCTCTTCTTCCTCGGACTCACGATCATCGGCCGCAGGCTCCTCCATTTCTTCCGGGGGATCTGCTTTGACACAGCGTCAAGTTTCAGGTAACACAACTTCACACGTGTATCCTCGTGACGCACCGGCTTAGCGGCCGCGGCTGCAGCTCAAGAGCCTCGGAGGCGCTAGTTCTATCTAGCGCTAGCTTTATATAGCGATCGATATCCGCGATGGGCCACGTATACAGCTGCAGCACGCGGGGCTTCGGTTGGCAAAGCCGTAGATGATCACGAGTACCCCCGTGTCGATCTCATATGATCGATCACCGAATTCGAATTCGAATTCGTCTCGAATTCCGCCCTTTAATTTGCAGCCCGGCCCGGCGGGCCGGCCGACTGCATGATCGGAGCTTGAGAGGCGCCACGCCGGCTGCGGGGCGCCGGCGTTGGTTGGTTGCATTTTCCCCAATCGGATAGGATCGGATCTAGATCTAATCTAGCCTTGAAGATCTAACGAGAGTACTACTAGGCTAGTTTTGGAACTTCGGAAGCTCAACCAAGCCGTGACTAACACTGAAGCTGCCACGCTGGGCCTCGGGCCCCGGCCCGCCTCGCTGGGCAAGACCTAGAGGCCGCACCCGTAGCTGCCGCCGTCCCCTGGAGGAGGCTCAGGCTCCGGCGCCCCCGCCTCCCGCAGCGCCCGCACCACAGACTCGCGCCCCCGCGCCAGCTACGAATTCGGGCGAGAATCGAAGCGGGCGTCAGTCACGCCGAGCCGAAGGGCAAGGGGGCAAGCGGGCGGGGCGCACGCGGCGGGCGAGGTCGAGCGGGGTCGACCCACCCCGGTCCCGCAGCGCCAGCGCGGCGCGCGCCCGCGGGGCCGCCAGCATCGCCGCGAGCAGCGGCTCGACCGGGCCCGAGGCCGCCGCCACCGCCACGTGGATCTGGGCCGCACCGTAAGAAGAAGAAGAAGACGAAGAAGCACAAAGAAGCTTGAAGAGGCTTAAGAAAGACGGCTAAGAAGGCTGCTTAAGCTTCACGTAGATCTGGGCCGCCGTTGAGATATCTAGACGGGCGGGGCCGCGCGGGGGGTGGGGGTGGGGTACACGGGCGCGCCGGGGTACGGCCGGCGGCGTCCTGAGCGGCCACGTCCGACGCGGCCACGAGCTCCTCGGAGGCACGCCGCGCTTTATCCATGTACTCCCTGCGCCCGACCCGCTCGATGGGGCCAGGCGAGGGGGAGGGGAGGTAGCGCAGGGGGGTTACCGCAGCCGTGCCTCTCTCGCCTTCCTGCGATCCTCGAGGATCTGAGCCCGCTGTTTTTCCCACGCGTCGCATAGTTCCTTGTGCCGCTGGCGCCCGAGGAGGCCAAACATGATTCCGGAGGGGGAGGCGAAGATGGTGCGAATCGGGTCGTCCCTCTCTTCGGCCAGATCTAGAGGGTTCAGCGACCACGGCCGCTGCCAAGCAAAGCAGTGGAGGGGCGTCTGTCCCTCCGCGTTCCGCAGGAGCGCCGCCTGCAGCGGCGTCGGCCGCGGGCCGCCGGTCAGGCTGGCCGGGGATGGGAGGCGGGCTGGGGGGCACCTCGGGGCTCCGCCGCAGGATCGCGGAGACGAGGGAGAAGAGCCGGCCCGGATCCTTGAGGTACCCGAAGTCGTCCGAGGGCACGAGGTGCAGGCAGCAGTTGCCGTCCCGGTCCTGCACGCACGCGAAACGAGGTCAAGAACCAGGGCGAGGCGAGGCGAGGGGGGCGGGGGAGGGCGGGTACCTGAGCCAGCGGGTCGGAGTAGGGGAGAAGCGCCACCGCGGCCTCGAAGTGGTAGCGGCCCTTGCCGCACGCCAGGGCCAGGGGACTCCGACCTGCGCCCCTGGTCGATACGTGCAACGCGCCGTATCAGAAGGCAAAGGATTCTTCGTTCGTTCGTTCGGACCGGCGGAGTTCGGGACCGCGAGGGCGGCCCGCGGGTCGGGGCACGCATCGAGGAGCTCCTTCAGTGGGAGACACGACTTGTTCTCCGCGGCCTGCGCTCACGGTCGATCGATCGGTGGCGGGCTTGGGTCCTGGCCGGGCGGCTCGGTGGCGCGGGCGCTGTTATACACGCCCGTGCGGCGGCCCGGCGCTAGAGAGCATCGGGCAGAGCTCATATAGCATAGCTAGGCATAGAAAGGTTGAGGCTAAGCAAAGTTAGGCTCATATGCGGCGGCTCGGCGGCGCGCGGCGGGGCGCGCGCGCACGTAGTGGAAGACGGTGCAGCCGTGCTCGTCGGTGGCCGTGAAGGCGTCGGCATCCAAGCCGCGCGAGCGGAAGGCGGCGAGGACGCGGCGCAGCCCCTCCCGCCGCGCCTCGCCCCACTCGCAGAAGCCGAACCGGGCGCCGGCCCAGAGGAACGCGGGCAGGAGCGAAGGGTCCCCCGTCCGCCGGGGCGCCGGGTACGCGTCCGCCCCCCGCTCCACGAGCAGGGCGGCGATCTCGAGGAAGGACGGATCGAGGTCCGTGCTTTGGTACCCCGCGCAAGCCGCGTGGAGCGCCGTCCTGCGCGCGCGCCGCCGCCGTGAGCTTGGGACCTCTCCGCGGGTGGAGGCGGGCCCGGGCACCTTCCCGCCAAATCGGCGGCGTTCACGCTCAGCGCGTCGGCGTCGCCGGACCCGGCCGGGGCCGACAGCAGCGCGCGCACCGCCCAGACGTCCGCGCGCTCCGCCGCGGCGATCAGCGGCGTCCGCCCCCGCGCGTCCCGAGCGGCCAGCGCCTCGCGTCGGGCCCGCGCTGCGGATCGGACGGGGCGGGGCGGTCGGCGGCGGCCGGTCGGGCGGCGGAGGCGCGACAGCGCTGGCTGGCGCCGGCGCCGCACCCGCGAGTTGGACGAACGCGCCCTGGGCCAAAGTGGGCTCCAAAGGCCTTGCGGTCGACCCGCGGCGCCAGGAGCGGGCCGTTGCCCCGCCGTGGCCGTCGCCCCCGGGAGAGAAGTGCAGCGCCGTGCGGCCGTCCCGCCCCGCCGCGAGCAGGTCCAAATCGAGCGGCCCGCAGGGGCCCCGCGCCTCCAGCAGCGCCCGCAACGCCGCGCCCGCGCCCTTCGCCGCCGCCCGCACGAGCGGCGTCCTCCCCTCGTCGTCTGCGCGACTCGGAAACTCAAACCCAACTTCGCCACTCCCGAGCAGACCACCGCCCGCGCACCCTTCAGGGATGCGTAGTCGGGGCGGACGGCCAGGAGCGCTGCCAGCGCCCCGCCGTGGTCCCCCGCCGCGTAGACGTGCGCAAGCGACCCTCCGGCCTTGCTCCGCCCTTGGCGCCGCCGTAGCGGGGCCGCCGGGTCGCACCCCAGCGCGACAAGCAGGCGGACGGCCCTCGGAGAGTCGTTGATGGCCTGCGATCATTCGGGTTCGAACCCCGACGGGACCGATTCTAGACGCGCGCGGGCCTGGAGAGGCGTCTCGCCGAGGGTGTACGTGCGGGCTTCAGCGAGCGCGGCCAGGCCCCACTCCCGCGCCGCCTCCAGCCACTCCTCCAGGGGGTACGCCCTTCCCCTCTCCGTCATCGGGGCCGCCAGGTGCAGCGCCGTCCAGCCGGCGGCCTTGTGCGATCTGGAGGCAGGGGTACGCATTCAGCTGGAGCGGCGCGGCGCGGCGCGGCGCGGCGCCGGCTGCAGCGCACGGGTGGGCGGCCCCGCGCATCGGGTGCGGCGCGTCCCAGGGACGCGGCTGGCGGCGCCAGGGGCCGGGGAGGGTACAGCAGAGGGGCGAGGCCCCCAGCTCGACGAGCCGACGCGCCACGTCCAGCCGCCCCGCCTCGATCGCCCCTGCGCGGGTTCGAACCGGAGTTAGGGGGGCGGCGGGGCGCTGAGGGGGGTACGCTGACTCAGGAAGGGGGTCCTGCCGGCTTCGTTCGGGCCGTCGAGCCCCGCGCAGGGAATGTCCTTCGGCAGGCGGGCCTGGGGGGATGATAAGGTAGGGGGGGAGAAAGGGGGTACGAAAGCGCACAACAAGGTCGCCGAGGCGGGAAAGCTGCTCGTCGGCGTTGCTCTTGCTCACGACCTTCGAGAGCTGCGCATGCCGCGGTGTTGCCCGGGGGTACGCGACCGATCGCCGCGGGAGGGGGGGTACCTCAGCGTGGAAGTCCACGACGTGAACGCGGAGCCCGGCGGGGGCGAAAGTGTCCAGTAACCTCGCCAGGCCGTCGCCGCTGGCGCCGCCCCCGACCAGACGCGCGCGGACCTGCGCCGGCCTCAGACGCGAGGGGAGGGAGGGGCCCTTGGGGCGGGAGAACCAGGAAGAGGTGGCGGAGCTGCGGGGCGGCGGGGTCGTCGCCGGCGAGGAGGGCCTGCAGCGCCGACTCCGAGACGGGCGCGTCCGCCAAGTCCAGCGAGAGCAGCTCTGGGAGCCTGGAGCCACTGTCAGGGGTGGCGCACGGACAGGCGGCGGCGCGCGGGCGGGCGGGCGGGTCGGCGCGCCTGTGGCGAACGACGATGTCGAGCGCGGCAACGGGAAGCGAGGGAGACGCGCCAACGTTCGCCGAGCTGCGATACGATGCGTCGGGAAGGCTGTCGAGGCGGCGGGGCGGAGTTCACGGCGGGGATTGCCGTGCGCACGGGAGGTACAGGTGGCGGAGGGTTCCGGCGCAGGAGGCGAGGAGCGCGTCGAGAGCGACAGCGCCGAGGCCGACGGCGGCGGCGTTGAAGAGCTCGAGGCGCGGCAGAGGCGGCAGGGATTCGAAGGCGAAGGCCTGCGGGGTCGCCCCGCGGCCGTCCAGGAAGGCGAGGGAAATGTGCGTCAGGCCGGGCGCCGCCGCCACGAGGCACTGCGGCGGGCGGCCAGCGCGATCGAATCAGCCGCCGTCCTCGGCGCGAGGCGGAGGATCGGAGGCCGGTGGACCCGACCTGCTCGACGTCGGCAATTGCGAGCTGCGGCAACCCGCTAAGGCAGAGGCGACGTATGTGCGGCCCCATGCGCTGGCATGCCGCGACGATGAACACGCCGCTGTCCTTCCGCTGTGGCCGCAGTCGTTGGCGCGCGCGCGCGCGCGCGAGAAGCGAAGAGCAGAAGGGCGCACCGAGAAGCGCGGTTCCTCGTACAAAGCGCGATGCCAGGAGGCGGCACGGAGGAAGCGGGACGAGCGCCCAAGGCCCAGCGCCAGCGCCTGCAGCCCGTCACGCTCGACCACGCGCCGCAGGATGTCCAGCAGCAGATCCTCTGAACGAGCGGCCGGTCGGCGGCGAAACGAGGGGACGGCGCGAGTGTCAGATTGAACCGGCGGTGTCAGCGAACCTGGAAGAAGCTCGAACGCCATCGCCGCTCGATTCGAGCTCGAGCTCGTTGGAGCACTCTGCGGCACGAGGCAAGAGCCAGTGCTGGACGAGCGAATGCGCGAATGCTTCGAGAAGCTAGCGCCGTCGGCATTCGCAGGTGACTTGACCAGTGGCCGAGGTCAGTCGACCACCATTGACCGCGTCCGAGCTGCACGACTTCACGTCCCCGCGACAGGCGTTCGAGGCCCAGGGCAAAGCGTGGGCTGGCTTCGGAGCATCGCAAATTCGTGCGGCGGGGGTACGTGCGTCTGTTTGGCTCGAGGGTACGTGTCACGGAGAGTTGATTGAAGCTTGATCGGCGGAGGCGCCGGCACAGCGCGCCTGTTCGACCCTGTAGGGATGTCCGCCTGATCGAGTAGGCCATCGTACGTTCAATGGCGGCTCCGCTGCAGGCGGAGGACACCTCAAAGACCAAGGCGAGCCGCTCTTAGCCATGGGTAGCGCTCGTCCCGGGGGCCCGAGCTCATCGCTCTCGCTGCGTAGGTCTTTGTTGGTGGCCTTTCGTGGGAGACGACCACCGACGGACTCCGGCAATGGGCGGAACAGTGCGTGAAACCGTTCGTTCGACTCCGAGACGCTGATTGACCTCTGGTATCTAGGTTCGGGCCCTTGAAGGAGGCCGTTGTGATCGTGCGTTGTTATTTCTTTCTTTCGATTAAACGTGCGTACTTGCCGCTGACGTGCCGCCCGTGCCAGATGGATCGTAATACCGGAAGGTCGAAGGGCTATGGTTTCGTCGTGCGTGACCGGACGGGCTTATAGGGCCCCACACGGTCTCATTGGGGTTGGTGACAGACGTTCAACACGGTGGAAGCAGCTGAGAAGTGCTGCCAGAACCCAACGCCGACGATCGAGGGGCGTCGGGCCAACTGCAACCTGGCTGCGATCGGCGCGAAGCAGCGAACTGGTGCACAATCTCTCCAGTGACCACTCTTGGGTCAAAGACTCCAGTTCTGAGACGCCCGTCACGCCGCAGGACCCCCCGGCCCTGGGTACGGACGGGGGCGCGGCTTCCAGGGCACGTTCCCCGGTGGCCCGGGCGGGTCAGCGCGTTTCCTGACTGTGTTCCATGACCTGCGTCGGCTGAGGCGGGTTCGGCCGCAGGTACCCCCAGGGGTTCCAGCAGTACGGCGCCCCGGCAGGCTTCGCGGGCGCGCCGGCGTACGGGCCGGGCTATGGGGGCTACCAGCAGGGCTTCGGTGGTCCTCCTGGACAGTTCCCGGGCGCGTACGGCGGATTCCAGCTGCTGCTCCCGCGGGTGCTGAGCCCGGACCGTACGGGCAGCCGTTCCCGGCGGCCCAGTTCCCGGGCCAGCAGGGCCCGGGGGGCGGCGGCTTCGCTCCCGGCGCGCAGGGTGGTTTCCAGGGTTCGCCCGATCCCGCTTTCCCCCTGGCCGGCCGCCCGGCTGCGATTTCGGTTGACGGACGGGCCGTTGCGCAGGCGGCGGCCAGCCGAACAGCTTCCCGCAGGGCCAGTACGCGCAGCACGGCGGGTTCCAGGGCCAGCCCAACTACAACGGCGCGGCTGCTGCTCCCGCGGGGGCCGGCTCCAACGGCGCGAACTACCAGACGGGCCAGGCGTTCCCCGGCCAGGCGGGCTCGCCCCAGGCGCCTCAGCAGCAGCAGCAGCAGTTCTACGCTGGAGGCGCGCGGTAGATGCGCCGCGATCAACGGCGGGGCGGGGCGGCGGTGACTCGGGCAGGGGGCGCCACGCCCCCTTGTAGCCGGCCCGCTTCCTCGCCTTCCCTCCCCCTTACCTCTTCCGACTCTCTCATGGGATCTTTCCTTCCTTTTTCACGAGGTCCCTTCCCTTTTTCTTGAAACCTCTTTTCCCTCCTCGCGGCAGGGTACTCCCCTGCCTTGCCCTGTTGTAATTACTAGTCATCCCGGCCCCATGCGCCCTCGGGCGATGCAGCGCGAGCTGCATGCGTTCGACACATAATAACTTTCATGCTTTCATCAACACAGGCCGCTGGCCTTGACAGATTCGGCTTTTTTGCCGGAGTTTTGTGGGGAGTTTATGGCTAGCGATAGATCGGCGAGGGAACAGTTGTCATTCCGTACCCATTCTACAGGATCGTGATCAGACTGCTAGATCGATTTGTTCGACTTGGCGGATGATCTAGATGAGATACACGAGCTTTGGACGTCGACCATCCCTCCTCTCTGGGTGGGGTTGGGGGCCGGTGATCCGTCCTCGTAGGGCACCCATGCGAAGGGCTCCAGGACAGGACGATTGCATTCAGACCTAGCTTGGAGCTCATAGCCTGTCAAGGAAGAATTTGATCGAAGGGGGGGGGGGGGGGGGGGGGGGGGGTCCAGATCAAATTGCCACCGATGGCGGACCTTGTAGGCAGGCTGCACGAAGCGATCCAGGCGCTGAGATCGCGCGCGGAACATAGCACCGATCAGCTGCTGGCGTGCTGCAGGGAAGCCGTGGCGTCAGGCATGCGGGCGTTGGCGCCGCGATCGTTGACGGCTTCGAGCTGACGCGGACGACGACGCAGACGATTCCAAGGACGGGCTGATCGACAGCGATGCGCTTGATTCGCTGCTCGCGCTCGTCCGAGGGCGGGACGCGAAGTTGCGGCGGACTGGCTTGGCGGCGATGCTCGCGCTGACCAAGCCGGCAAATGGCGACTCTGCATCGGTCATCTGCCGCAAAGGTTGGTGACGCGCGCCGCTGCCCCACGGCGGACAACGCGGCAGAGCTGAGCGGGCCGCAGGCGATGTGTCGATCGCTCTGCGGCGGCTGGGAGGTGCGCGACCTGCGGACGTCCCCGTTCCGAGCGTTGACGCAGTCGTACATCGCAGTGTGCAACGTTGTGCTGCCGCTGCTCGAAAGCGAGGACGCGGACGAGCAGGACAGCGCTGCGCAGGTCGGCGGCGCGAGCGAGCGAGCGCGCCCGCCCGCGCCCGCCCCGACGCCGCCGCCGACTCCGCCGCCGCCGCTCGAGCAGATCATCGCGTCGAACAGCGACTCGTGCAGCGTGCCGCCGGTGCGGGAGGTGGTCGTGGCAGGGCACCCGATCCGGCTGCGGCAGATGGCCTTCGCCGAAGTCGACGTGGCCTGTGCGTCGGCCGGGCTCTCCGGATCCCGGCGCGCCGTCGTTCGCTTCTGACGGCATGCCTCCGCAGACAAAGTGTGGGACAGCGCCCTCGTCCTCGCGCAGTGCGTCCGCTCCCTCCTCCCGGCCCGCGCCTCGTCCCAGCCTCACGGCTCCCGGCCGCGGCGCGGCGCAGGCACATCGTGTCGGACTCCTCCCTCGTCGAAGGCAAGGAGGTCATCGAGCTCGGTCCGCCGCCGACCCGCCCGCCCGCCCGCCCTCGCCCTGCCGTCCCTCGCTCTGACCGGAAGGAACGCAGGCGCCGGCTGCGGCCTTGTCGGCATAGTTGCTGCGCGCTACGCGCGGCGGGTCGTCACGACGGACTACCTGCCGCGGATCCTTGAGACGCTGCGGGAGAACGTTCAGGCGAACGCTCGCTGGGACGGCCCTTCCGACGTCGACGTCTCCCGCCGCATCGCCGTCGAGTGCGGCCCCGTACCCCCCTGCCGCTTCTCCCCTCAAATCTAAAACCATGCCGCAGGAAGCTCGACTGGATGGAAGTAGAGATGGGCCGCTGCGACGTCTCGTTCGGGCCCGCCGACGTCATCCTCGGCGCCGACGTACCCCCCTTTCATCTTCCCCCCCCCCCGAACGTTAGACGACGGGTACCCCCGCAGGTCGTCTACGAGTCGATGCACCCGACGATGCTCCTCGCGACGATCGACGCTTTCTTAAAGCCCGGCGGGCGCCTCGTCATCGTGGGGGACTCGTACCGCTTCGGGATACACGATTTGAGGGCCGGCCTCGAGGGCCTCGGGCTCCGGGGTACATCCTACGAGGTGCGGGGATCGATGATGCTGTACCCCCGCACTCGCGCGTCCCTTCCGGGGCCAATCGCTGAGGGGTACGGGGCCGCGCAGGTGGCGGCGGGGCACCCGCTGGTGGCGGGTATCGACCTGCGCCCCGGGCAGTCCTTCCTAGTATTCGAGTACTCCAAGCCGGCCAGTTAGCATGTTAAAGCGGACGGGTACAGCATTCAGACGTCGGGGGGCCAGGAGGGGCGGCGCGGGGGGCGGCTCGGGGGCGGGACGGGGCGGGGACGGGGTCGGGGCGGGGCCGGCGCCCTTGCCGGGGCTCGGGCGGTGCGGGCGGCGGGGGCGGCGCGGGGGGAGGAGGAGGCGGAGGCGGCGGCGGCGGCCCCGCCCTGCGCCGGGGGCTCGGGATCGGACTCGGGCCGGACGGTGCGGGATCGGCCCCTGCCGGGCGAGGCAGGCGGGAGCCCCGAGCCGTGCCCGTGCCCGGCCCGGCGCTGCAGCGCCTCCCAAAAGAACTGAGAGTCCGCGTCCAGAACGGGGCGGGAGACGCGGAGGGAGTAGTAGAGAACGCGGAGGGCGAGGGGCGGCACGGGCCGGCCCCCCGGGAACGCGGCCGTCGCGACGCGGAGGCCGATGTCGGGGCTGCCCTTGCCCAGCGGGGCCGGCAGGGACAGGTAGCACAGGGCGAGGAAGGCGGTGCGGTCGGCGAGGTAGGCGCGGCGGGCGGCGATGCGCGGGTTCGCGCCGGCGGGCACGCCGGCGCCGGCGCGGGCGAGGAGCGGAAGGAGGCGGGCGAGTACGACGGGGGCGGGCAGCGCGTGCATGTCCAGGGCGAGCCCGGCCGCGTCCCGTAGGACCGGGTCCAGCGTGTCGCCCTGGCTCAGAAGGTGCCGCACGGCCGAGAGCCGCGAGTCGTCCCCCGAGCGCGCCGCCGCGAGCGCCAGCTGCTCGAGGCCACCCTCCCGCCCGGGGGGTACGTGCGCGTCCGGCTCCGTGTGGCCGTGCAGCACGCTGCGCGTCACGCGGGGCAGCTCGGTCCAGAAATCCAAGGGGTCCACCGCGG
The DNA here is from genome assembly GCA_004431415.1 of Cyanophora paradoxa. NCBI lineage: Eukaryota > Glaucocystophyceae > Cyanophorales > Cyanophoraceae > Cyanophora > Cyanophora paradoxa. Next base: position 34,417 of record QPMI01000058.1, on the reverse strand, counting down.
GGCGCCGGCCCCCCGGCTGCTGCTGCTGCTGTTGTTCGCAGCTGTAAGCGACGGGCGAGCGGGCGGGGGGGAGCGCGGGACGCACGGGCGCCGAGGCGGCGTCGGAAGGGGCCGGCTCGCCCGCGCCCCCGCCGCCCATCAGCTCCCGCCCCAGCTGCATCATCGCCTGCGAAAGAAATCCTTAGGCTAGGTTTGGCCTAGGCTTGGGCTAGCCGATATCGACTAGGCTAAGGATTAGGCTTAGGATTAGGCTAGGCTTAGAGTGGGCTCTCGACTAGACTTCGACTAAACTTGGCTAGACTAGGCTCTGGGAAGGGGGGGGGGACGGACCTGGGCGTCTTCTGGGCGGCGGGCGATCTCGAGGGCCGAGGCGGCCTGGAACGCCAGCTCGGCCGCCGGGTGTCCCGCCCCCGCCAGGGCCCGAACGGCGGCCGAGGCGAAGGCCAGGGCGCCCCCCGCCGCCCCCGTCGCGAGCACGAGGTCCACCACGGGGCCGGCCAGGCGCGCGGCCGGGCGCCACGCTGCCGAGGAGGACGAGGCCGCCGCGAGGCTCGCGGCGTAGACTAGGAGCCGTCCGGAACGGAGGGCGAGCTCGGGGTCGGGGGCCCAGGCGGCGCGGCGGCCCTCGTCCAGCACCTCGAAGAGCTGGGCGACGCCGGGGCCCCTCGGCGCCGCCGCCACCGCCAGCTCGGCGGCGAGGAGGCGGGCCGCGTCGAAGAGGAGGCGGGGGCGCGCCCGCTCGAACTCGTCCAGCTCGGAAGGCGGCGCGGAGGAGGCGGATGAGTTGTCGGCGGCGGCGGTGGCGGAGGAGACGGAGGAGGCGGCGGAGGCGGAGGCGGCGGAGGCGGAGGCGGTGGAGGCGGATGAGGCGGCCGCTGCGGCGGCGGCCGCTGCGGCGGCGGCCTCCGCGGCGCGGGGCTCGAGGGAGGGTAGGTGCCGAGCCGCGAGGGGCTCCAGGAGCGCCGCCCCGAAGCGGGGGGCGACGACGCCCATGGAGACCTCCAGCGCCGCGTCCCTGAGGCGGGGGCCCACCTCCGGCCCGGCCGCCGCGCACGCCGCGAGCAGGGACTCGATGGCTGCCTCCAGGGCGGCCGGGTGGACCGCCGCCGTTTCGGCCGTGGCTGCGATCAGGCCGGCGAAGCAAGTCGCGGCGAGGGCGGAGACGTCGGTCGCCCGCCCGCCGCTCTCAGCGAAGCGCCGGAGGGCGGCGGAAGGGGCCTCCAGGCCGTCCGTCAGCGCGCCTGGAAGGACTCCGGCCCCGATGCACGCCGAGCGCCACGCCACTGTAAGCTGCCGCCGCGCCGCGTCGGAAACAAAAGGCGGAGGGTACGTGGGGGGAGATGAGCGGGGGGGGTACCGAAAGGTAGAGGTCCTGGTCGGGGGGCCAGGGCTCGCCGGAGCCCTCCTCCCAGGCCCGCCGGCCGGCCGCCCACTGCCCGCGGAGCGCGTACCCCACCGCGATCTCGCGCCAGTACGGCACGGGCAGCCGCTCCGAGGGCGGGCCGCTCCGATGCCGCGCCTCGAGCCCCGCGTGCACAGCCGACCAGTCATCGAAACGGTTCCGCGCCACCTGTACCCCGGATTCGTAAGGGGGGGGGCAATGGCGGCCCCCGGGGTACGGCGGCGGCGCACGTGGTAGAAGACGAGGGGGGATTGGATCCAGTGGGAGGGGGCGACGCCGACGCGCGGGGCGCAGCGGGCGACGGCGGCGGCGCGGGGGCCGTCGCCGTCCTCCAGGGCCAGCCGCCGGACCACCGCCGCGTAGGCCTTGGACCAGTCCGCCTTCTGCGGCCCGATCCGCTCCAGCAGCGCCGAGCGCAGCGCCGCCGCCTGCGGCCGCGGCGGTCGGGGGCGCGGGGCGGGGCGGGCAGGGCGCGCTCGCCAACGCCTCGTCTGCCTCAGCTGCCTCCGCGCCGCCCGGACCCAGAGGGACCTTCTTCGCGCGCGCGTGTACGGCGTTCACAACCGAACGAAAGTTGAACCTGCGCCGCGGCCCGCCTCGCGCCGGCGCCCGCCCGCCTCGCGGAGGCGGGCCGCACGCACCGCTCGCCGGGCCCCGACTGCCCGCCGGCGCTCGAACCCCTCTGCATCGCTCCGCCCTCCGACCGCGCTTCCTCTGCGCGTGCTGTCGGCGGGCCGTGCTGTGGAGCACTGCGGAGCGCGGGCGCTGCCAGCGCCCGCGTGCCGAGCTCCTGCGCTGGCCCCACAGATCCTGAAGCCGGCGGGTCCGCGGGTAGCCGATCAGTGGTCAGGAACCGACTGGTGCCCGGCCGCCCGAGTCTCAGGGGCGCGGCCCGAGTCCAAACGCTGCGGCATCGGTGTGCACGGCACGGGCTGACGCCGGTCCACCGGAGCGCCGCACGGGATCGAAGCAGCGCCCATGCGCCGCAAGCTCGCAGTGGGAGCTCCGCTGCTGCTGCGAGCGGCGGCTTGGTCAGAAAACATCAAAGCGCGACGGGGCACGGGCCGTCAGACCGATTGGCCGCACGATCCGCAGCATCTCGCGGTGCGCCAGGCCCCGGTTCCGCCTGGGCCACAAGCCAAGGCAGCGTTTTTTTCTCTTCTGGTTGGGTATATCGATTGCGGCGGCGATGCTGGCGGCTATCCGGCCACTCGGCCGAGGAGCAGCGCGAGCTGCGAACAGTTTCAACCACAGCGCTGTCGGTGACATCTTTAGCCACGCCACGCCGCGAGCTTTCTCCCATGAACTTTCCCTTCCGCTGGGCGACTCGGCGGTCAAGGAGGTGCGCAAGTCGGCCTGCATGATGGTCAGGCAGCGGAGCGGCGGAATCGATATCGATTCGCGAAATCACGATCAAGGTGAACTTGGACGCGTACGCCCGGCGGCGCTGCCCGCGGGAAATCCCTGCTCTTTATAGGTCTAAATTTGATTCGTTGCGCGGTCGCAGGCGAACGGGCATGTCCAGCGGCGGTACGCGTACGCGTTGGTCTAGATCTAGCTATAGATATCGATCTACATCTAGATCTGGCCGCTGCATGGAAATCGATCCCCGTATGCATGCAAATTCGTTTCGTTCCGTACTGATTTATATAATCTTCTCGCAGGCTGCTTCGAATTCAGAGGCGGGCTCGGGCTCCGGGAGAGCATGCATATGTACATCGCGTCTAGATCTGGAGCAGGAGCCGTCGACGTCGCGCGCCAGAGCTCGGCGGGAGGTGAGGGTGTTGGCCACGTACAGGCGGCGCCTCGAAGGCCTGGAGAGGAGGATCGAGGCCCTGGAGAGCAAGGCCGAAAGCTTAAGTCAGGAGAGCGAACTAAAATCGCAACAACGAATGGATCCGGAGCAGGTGATCATGATTACGTCTACCCGCCCCAGTCTCGAGCTCGCGCTCTAGATCTAGATACGTATACCAGCGCGATCTAGATCTAGAATGTTATAATTAGTTAGTAGCCTGCAATATGCCAGCGGAGCCCTCATCGAGTCATAATCAGCCTCATGGATCAATATATATATTAACTGCAACCTAACATGTACGTATACAGGTATACGTACCTAGGCCTGTCACGTCCGAGGACCTCTCCGTCTTGACTCGCGCTGCGATGTGGGTTTGCACTGTCTTAAGCGTTTTGCTCATATACACATGCGTGTATACGTAATCTTAACAAGTACTCGCGGCCGCGTGGCCCCTTCCTAAGTTACGGCCCCGACCTTCTTACGCCCTTCAAGGCTTTGTGTTCGAGCGATTGAGTCCACGTCGACGTCAAATCGTTATCATAGCTATAGTACCACTGTGCGCATGCAGTGTCTTGCTTCGGGCCACCGACTTATATGATTAGCGAGCCTGTGGAGCCTCCGGATCCGGACCGCGCAGCTTCTTCTTCAGCTTGCATATTGTTTTCACTTCGAATTCACTGGCCACTTGAATATTGATTCTCTGGAGGGTGGCGCGAATTCGAAACAAGTTAACAGGGAGCCTCGGAGCCTCGGTGGGGCATAGCTATTTATAGCGCCACGCGCAAGTCCCAGCAGAACGAGGGACTAGGAACTTTGTGCGAATTTGAAGGCATCTGAAATCTGAAGGGAGGGGGGCGAGGGCGGCGCCCCGGGCCCGGCCGGGCCGGCGGGCGGGGGGTAGCTATACATAGCGCGCTACATGACGGAGCAAGCGTCGTAGCAGCCCTCCTTGCCCTCCTGCGGGGTACCGGTCCATCTCAGAGCCACCGATTCGGCGCGGGAAAAAAAGGCTCCGGGAGGCGCCGGCGCAGCGCCATAAATACATGCAACGGCCAGCACCGCCCCCTTGATTTTCCCCGGGGCGCCTAGGGCCCACTCCCGCCATCTAAGGATCAAGCTGCGCCACCCTCACCCCTCCCCCTCCTTCCCCCGCCCCCACCGCCGAGCCCGTACCCCCCCTCCGCACCTGCTGGCTCTGGAACTTGCGGACGGCGAGGAGGCCCCGCACCAGCTCCTCCACGCTGTACTCCGCTACGAAAGAAGGGTGGTACGCCGTCAGAGGAGGAAGCAGGGGTACCGCTCTAGATCTCGAGGGGGGGTACCGCTCACCGAGGACGCCCTTGGACATGGTGCGGGCCTCGGGGCAGGCGGCGCCGTCGGGTACGACGCCCCACGTCTGCAGCAGCACTGCCGCCCGCCGCCCCCGCGCGGTCACGGGTCGGCCGGCGCGTCTCTGGCCGCTCCAACGGCGCGGGCCTCTAAAATCCGAAGGCTTCCAAGATCCCTCTTGAGGGTCCTTGAGGTCCGGCCGGCGCGTCTCTGGGCGGCCAAAGGGCGGCGCCCGGGTCTCTCGGGGCGTCCATCTCGAGTCGAGGACTATAAAAGTGATCTACCCCCCCCTCCCCCCCCCCTTCTCTTCTGTTTGGCGCGGGGCGGCGCACGGGGGATGTCCTCAAGAATAAACCTAACGTCTCCCTCTAGGCGCCCCTCTAGAGCGGCCCCCCTCTAGAACGGGGGGCGGGCCGGCGCACGGGGGATGTCCTCGGAGGAACCGGAGGAGACGGCGAGGCAGCGCTCGCCCCGCCCGTGCAGCGCCGCCACCAGCTGCAGCCGGTGCTGGAGGGGAGGGAGGGGGGAGGACGCCCCGCGTCAGCGCGGGGCGCAGGCGCGGGGCGGGGCGGGGCGGGGCGGCTTCGAGGCGGGATGCAAGAAGCTAGCGCGGGCGCACACTCTAGGGGCGTTTTAAAGCGTTTCTCTAGGGGCGTTTTAAAGCGTTTCTTAAGGGTTTAAAGCGTTCTAAGGGCGCCCGTGCAGCGCCGCCACCAGCTGCAGCCGGTGCTGGAGGGGAGGGAGAGGGGAGGGCGCCCCGCGTCAGCGCGGGCGCGGCGCGTGGCGGGGCGGTTTCGGGAGGATCGGTGGTCTCTTCGAGGCGGGATGCTAGATGCGAGGCGGTGGAGGGGAGGGAGGGGGGAGGGCGCCCGGCGTCAGCGCGGGCGCGGCGCGACTCGGGGCGGCGCGACTCGGCGCGGGGCGTGTCTAGGCGGATCGGATGTTCGAAGCTGGCGGGCTGGCGAAGCTGGCGCTTCCTCTCGGGGAATTTTCAAGCGTTTTTTGAGCGTTTTTAGACGTTCGTGAACCTCTAGAGGCATTTCAAAGCGTTATTAAAGCGTTCTTGAGCGTCTTTTTATTGTTAGCTTTCTCCTTGGGGCACCTGGGGCGTCGACATTGCGAGGATGAGCTGGGGCTTGCGTTTCTTAGGCGCTTCTAAAGCTCTCTTGAGCATGGCGTTTCCTAGGCTCTCTTTCTTAGCTGCGGCGCTCAGCTCTTCTCGAGCACCTGGGGGGTGGACATTGCGAGGATGAGCTGGGGCTTCCGAAGCGCCTTCTCCATCTCGGCCGAGGAGAGCGAGCCGAGCTCCTCGCCGCTCACGATCAGCGCCCCGCTCTGCTCGCGAGGGAGGGAGGGAGGGGGATGAGAGGAGAGAGATGGGAGGAGGGGGGACGATAGCTTCACCTTGGACGGGGAGGAGGAGGACCCGAACTCGAGCGCGGCGCCCGTACCCGGCGCCCGCGGCGGCAGCGGCGACGGCACCGCCGACCCGTTGGGCGACGCGGGCGACGCCGGCGCCGCCATCGCCGCCGCCGCCGCGCCGTTCTGGGCGCTGCGCTGGGGGGACCCGCGGTAGTGCTCCGAGTTGGGCGGCGTCGGGAACATGTAGAACTGCGGCTGCGAACGAAGAAGTCGGTCTAAGCGGGGGGGGGGGAGTGAGGGGGGGGGTAGTACGTGGTCCGGGGCGACGCCGTCGGCGACCGACTCGGGGGCGCCCCCGCCCAGCAGCCCGATCTCCCGGGCCAGGCTCTGCCCCCGGGAGATCGATCAGCGCGGGGGGCGGAGCGGAGGGGGGGTACGCGGAGCTCGCCTCGGCGATCAGGGGGTGCTGCCCCGTCGTCACGATGACGCGAACGCCGGCCTGCCGCAGCGTCTGCCGCCGGCGTCAGGCTTCAAAGATTTGGAGAGGGCACTCGGAAGGATCGGGCGGGCCTGCAGCGCGAGACGCGCGTTCGCCCGCGGCTGCTGCACGATGCCGACCATCCCGCAGAACGTCAGCTCAGACTGCGGATGGGGGGTACGACGTCAGATGACGGTTCGGGGGGAGGGAAGAAGCGGGGAGGGGTACCGTGGGGATGCGGTCGAGGTGGAAGGGCTGGCCCTGCTCGAACGGCAGCTCCGCGTCCTCGAGCCGCATGCACTGCGCGCCCGGCCGGTGGGCGGGCGGGGGGGTACCGGTGCGAGGTGGGAGGGGGGTACCGCGAATCCGACGACGCGGAGGCCCTTCGTCGCCATGGTGACGAATCCGGCCTCGAATTCGCGCTGCGAGGGGGCGGGGCGGGGCGGGGCGGTCGGCGGGGCGCCCGCCCGCCTGGGGCGGGGCTGGGCCGTCGGCCCTCGCACCTTCTCGACCATGCTCATGGGCATCATGGACCTGCCGCCGCACGCGATCAAATCAGCGCCGCGAGCGGCTGGGCCAATGTTCACGTACCCGTTGACGAGGACCGACGAGCAGCGCGAGAAGACGCGCTCGGCGGCGCCCATGAGCATAACGTACTTGAATCCCGCATCCGTCGGCGCTGCGCCCGCGTCGGGACGGAGCGCGAGCGGCCGGCGGAGGCGCGCGCGCGCGGGCTCGCGCACCGTCGCTCGTGTTGACGGTGAGGGACCAGCGGTTGTGCGTGTTCCACTCGACGTTCGCTATCCTCTGCAGGCGGCTCCGCGTCTTCTCGACGGGCATAGCGAGCGTCGAGCACATCTGCACGATGGCCGCCTCCAGAGGCTTCGTCTCCTCGGCCGCCGCGCCCGTCGCCGCCGTCGTGCACGCGCTCGCCACCTCCAGCAGCGCCCGCAGGCTCACGTGGTCCGCGCTCGGCTTGTCACCCCAACCGTCTTTCCCGAGCGAGTGCATCGTCCTGTCGCGCCGCGTCGGAAGTCAGCCCAGCCCGCGCACGCCGACGCGCGGTCCGAGCGCGGCGACCTGTCGTAGTAGACGACTACCGCCCGCGCGTCCTTTGTGCAGTACATCGAAAGGGGCGTGCAGACCGTCGTTATCTGCGGCGGGATGCTCAAACCCGCTCAATGTTCGTCGGCGGCGCGCGGCGCCTGGCCCGCTTCGCGCACCTGAAGCAGAGAGTTGGCATCCTCCTGCGTTCTGATATGCAACGACGGCTTCTTCAGCTTCGGGTTGCCGAACATCTTCGGTTGCTGGGCGGTGTTTCGGCGGTGCGGACGCCCAAGTTCGATGCTGATTTAAACTCAAAGCGATTTTGAGCGCTCCTGGCTGTGGTAGAGCGCTGGTTGCGGCGGACTTTGAGTTGGCGCCGAAAGTCGACGGGTACGGCGTAAACGATGTGGCCGAGCGAGGATGGGCCGCCCGGCGAGGACGGCCCTCCGGGAGCGTGCGATCCGCAGGCGGAGCTCTTGTTGTGGGCGCACGAGGTGGAGCAGCGCCTGCACCGGGTCGCGAAGAGCCTCGGCATTGAGCCGGACGAGCTGCAGCCCAAGGCGAGCGCCACGGGGGCGCTCATCGCGGCGTGTACTCAAGCACTGTCGCACGCGCAGCGGGAAGATGCAGGCCTCGTACGCTGCCCCGTGGATCCGAGCCACACGATGCCGCCGCGGTCGCTCGACAGGCACGTCTTCCGGTGCAGGCTTCGGCGGCAGGGCATCGACCCCGACAAAGTGGTGCGGGATCTACTGTTGCGTGGCGACCCCGTGCGCCTCCGCTGGCCCCGAGCGCCCCGCAGGACGTGCGGCCGAGCTCGCTCTTCTTCTACGAGAACGCCCCAAACGTCGTGACGCTCAGCGACGACATCGGTGCGGCGCTCGCCCCCTCGTCGAGTCGAGAGCGCGGCGAGGCGAGCGCGGGGCGCGCAGAGGAGGCGACGCTGCGGCGGGTGGCGCAGGAGGCGGCCGCCGCGATGGTCGCCATCGACCCGGAGGACGAGGCCGCCCTCGAGGACGGGCTCGATCCCGTGCGGGCCCCGTTTCGGCCGCTCCGGTTCCGTCCCCTGACCCGCCGTGGCGCAGGGCGGGGAGGGCGGCCCGGCGCCCGCCGTGGTGCAGGAGGGGGAGGAGGACGAGGAGGAGGACGCTCGCATCGCGGGAATGCTGGACCCCTCTCTCACCCCCCTCCCCCACATCCGCAGGCGCGCGCGCGCGGGGCCTCGCTTGGCCTCCCCCTCTCCCTCCAACCCCTGAGGCCCGCGCAGCTTCGTGCAGGGATGGACACGCCGCGTGCCGCGGCCCTTCGCCCGACTACCCGTAGAGCAGCTCTCCCGCAGCCGCGTCACCGGGTGGCTCATCTCCAACATGGATCGGTACGCCCCCGTACCCCCCGGACTTAACCCCCCCCAACCCGACCTGACCCGCGCCGCAGCTTCGTCCCCGTGTTCGACATGGAGCTCGTGAGCCTCGTATACAGGCGCGGCGTACCCCCCTGCTGCTTTTCGTACCCCCCTCCTTCCGAGCCGCCCCCGCGCAGCCTCCTGCAGCACCCGGAGCGACGTCACGCCGACCGCGTCGCCGCCGAGCTCCACGAGTTCACCGCCCCGCGTACCCCCCTCCGATCTATCCCCCCCGGACTTCGACGCCTTACCACCCGCCAGGCACTGGGGCCTTCGTGCTGGCCCTGTGGAAGTTTCTGGCGCTCGCTATCGTCGAGAAGGCGCGTTTTTATGTAATCATCATTAGATCCGAGCTCCGCGGTTCTCGTCCGTCGCTGACGCCTCGCAGCGTGCGGCTGCCATCCGCACGTCGGCCGCCGCAGCCGCTGCGGCGGCCCCGGCCCCGGCAGCCCCGGCGGGGTACGCGGAATCCTCCTTCTTCTCCCGGCCTCATCCACTCGTTCCCATCCCCGCCGCCCCTTCCCTGCCCCCGCCGGCTGCGGTACCCCCATCGGGGGCGGAGCCCCTACCCCCCGGGATGGAGGCGGGGGGCGAGTCCCTCGAGCTCGACGAGTGGATCCGCGCCGAGCTCGACGCCCAGCAGGCGAGCGCGCCGTACCCCCCTCCGCTTCCCCCCCCCCTCTCCTGAGTCCCCCGCAGAGAGCGCAGGAGGAGCGGCTGCGGAGGATCCGCGAGGCGCAGCGGCGGCGGCAGGCCATCGTGCGCCGATTTGGCGTACCCCTCTCGCTCCTTCTCCCTCCCCCTGATGTCTCTGCCCCCCCCCCCTCCCCCCTCCTCCAGGCCGACGAGATCGTGGCGCGGCGGGCCGTCAACGAGCGGCTCCTGCAGGCACGTACCCCCCTCCCCTCCCCGCTCCCCCCGTACCCCCCCCCCCGACTTCTTCCCCCCTCCAGTACGACCAGGACGTGGCGCGGGCGGACGCCATCCGATCCCTCCGATCGGACCTCATCCGCCAGGCGAGCCGGGCTCGGGTCGCCTGAGCGTCTGAGCCCCGCCTGAGCCGCCCCGTGGGCAGGAGCGGGAGCGGGACGCGGAGTCGGCGCTGCAGCCGATGCCGAAGGCGGAGGAGGCGCGCGTCAAGTCGCGGCTCGAGGAGCTCGCCGAGGCGCGCGACTACAAGCGGCGGCGCGCCACGTACCGCGGCAAGAACGTCCGCCGCACCCCGCTCCAGGCCCGCCCGCCCCGCCCCGCCCCGCCCCGCCTCGCACCGCCCCCCCTCTCTCTGCCTCAGGTCCTAACCGCGTCGGCTCAGATCCACCGGGAGATCATAGCGGGGAAGATGGGCGAGCTCGAGGCGGCCTCGCGCCTGGCGGAGGCCCGCCGCGAGGCCGCCGCCGAGCCCGAGCGGCCGGCGGCCCCGCAGCCGCCGCCGCCCTCGCCGCCCCGCGACGGGTGCGCATGCGCGCGAGCCGGCGCCGCGAGGCGCGCGGGGCGCCGCGCTGAGAGGGAGGGCGCAGGGCGCGGGCCGAGAAGCGGGGCCGGGAGCGGGAAGAAGAGGGGGAGCTCGCCGACCGCGCGGCCGGCGCGGGGCGGCCGCCGGAGGACCGGCGGGGGAGGGCGGCGCGGGGGACGCCGACGCCCGTGGGCGCGGGCGGGCCGACGCGGACCGCCGGGGCAGCCGAGAGCGGGACAGGGATCGGGATCGGGAGCGGGATCGGGAGCGGGGCGCGAGGGGCGGCGGCGGCGACGACGGGCGCTCGCGCTCGCCGCAGCGGAGGCGCAGCCGCAGCCGCAGCCGCCCGCGGTCGCCCTCCCCGCGCCGCCGCCGCCGGCCCTAGCCCCCCGAGGCCCCGGACAAGGGCCAGGGCAAGGGTCCAAGCCAGGACCAGGCAGAATCAGTGTGTTGTTTTAATATCTCTTATTATGTGATGGAAGTCACGAGGAGCTACGCGTGCGGTCCCGCGCTGCTCGCCTGCAGCAGCCGCGCCGCCCGCCTCTCTTGCGCGAGCCGCCGGATGCTCTCTCCTCCCTTGCGCAAGCCGCACGGAGGGCAGCCGCTCTTTCTCGATGTGCGATTATTGGGCTGTGCCTGCCACTTGTGCCCGCACTCCCTGCAGCGCCACCTGTTCGTGCGATGTCAGGCCATGCGTCTCGAAAGCACGCGTGCGCCGGACGCACCAGTACTTCTTGTTCGAGCCCGGCATCACCTCACTCGGCTTGAGGCCGCCGTTCGCCTCGACGTCCCACTCCGCGGCCACCTCGGGGAAACGCGCCTCCAGGTTGTTCTGGTCCGTCACCGCAAGTCCCGCGCAGGCGGGGCAGCTGCGAGGCCGCCGGGCATGCGCTCTCAAACGATCACGATCACCGATCGCGAGCGCATGCGCATAATTATGTGTATTGGAAACGCACTCGCTTTGAGTAGTGGTACCGGTGCGGCAGTTTGGAGTCGTCTGCCACCTGCCCGGCCGTCGGCGAATCAAAGGAGGATTAGATCTAGAAACGCACTCATGCGAGCAGTCTTGGCATTGCCACCAACACACCAGGTTCGACTGCGCACGGATGGTCTGCGGTGCGCGCGCGCCGTGAGAATTCGAAACAGGGCTGCAGACGAAAGCTCACCTCAGGCGTGCGAGTGCCGTTCCTCTCTGGATGCCACTCGGCGGCCGCCTTCTTGTTCAGTGTGGCGAGGCTCTTCTCCGGCGGAACAGCCCGGCCCTTCGCCCGAGAAAAACATTTAGGGCATAAAAAAAATACACACTGCAGTGAAGACAAGGAGACGAAGCGGTTGCACCGAAGGTGCGCAAAAGGGACAGCTGGATCGTTTGAGTGTGCGGTCGGTTATTACCGCCTCCCATTCGTGCGCCTGGTCCACCGGGCATCGCCACCTGGCCGCGCGAAGTGGCTGAATTGGCTTCAAAGCAGGAAAGCATTGCCGAATTCAGCGCACCAGACGCGCTTGTTGCTCCCGTACGTGACATCGTCCGGGGTCAGCTCGTTCTTCTCGTGCCACTCCAGGGCCTGAAATCGCACGCGTGAACTTCGGAATGCGTACCTTGTTCGCGCGAGCACGACGGCTGAAGCGCACCACGTCGGGACAAACGACGCTCAGCCTGCGCTCCTCGAACGGCGCGGTCCGCGGCGGCCTGCCCGTCTGAGGAGAAATCCTCTGAAGCTTGGCGCACTCGGGGCAGCCCGCTGGATGCCGGACATGTGCTCTCGATGTGACCGGCACTCTCCAGCGGTGCCCGCAGTCGCTGCATCTCCAGCTCGCTCTGTAGGCCGAGCCCGCCGACACGTCCCGCGGCGTGACCTGCAGCTGCCTGCCGTCCGGCTCCAGCAGTTCGTTGTCCTCCACGTCCCACTCGGCGATCAGGTGCGGGTGCGTGTCCGCGAGCGACGCGCCGGGCGCCGGGGGCTTCGGCCGCGCTGGCCGAGTGCGCGGTCGCCGTGCTGGTTCCGCGGACGCAAAGCTGACGACGCTGTTGCCGCGGCTAACGATTGCGCTTCGCATGCTGGCTTCTGTCTGCAGCTCCCGCAGCGCTGCGGCGCCAGCCGGCGCTGCATGCGCAGCTGGCCATGGAGGCCTGTGCGCGGACGAAAAGCCGATCCCTGTGCACATTATGAACCGAAGCTGTTGGCCGGCACATAGGCTTAAGGCGCACCGCGCTGGAGCCAGCCCGCGGCCGTGCAGATGTCTGCACGACGAGGCAGCGCAGGCGGTCGATGGCGAACACCCGCGCGCGGACAACTCCGGTCATCGAGCACAGCGCTCCGCTGCGTCGCCGCCGGGCTCGCTGGCGCGCCCACGCCACCTGTGACCGAAAGCGCCGCCGCCGCGATTTCCGACCTGCCGACGCCTTTTGCTGGTCCCGCGTGTGCCAACCGCGCCGCCCGCAGCGCCCCAGCCCACGCGCGGGCCGAGCTCGAGGCCGACCTTGTCGCCAGCATTGCAAACTGGACTGCTCACGTACCCAAACCAGCCCCATGGGCCATGGCCCATCGCCCATCGGCAACCTGTGCACTTGCACGGCCCTGCAATGGTCGGCAATGCTGATGTTTACATCGTACGCGTGCGAGGCGGCCCTGCACGCGCGTGCCGGCGATACCAACCATGCCGTCCGCTGAGCAGTATCAAAGCCCGCTGAGGAAGGCGCCCTGATGCGCGCGCGGGAGATTCAAATCATGCCTTCGCCGCGCAGTCGGTTGGCAAGCCTCGAGCAGCTGCGCTGAAGCAACAAGCCGTCCCGCGCCCAGCCGCTGCGGAAGGCGCGCGCCAGGCCCGCAGCTAGCCCCCGCATCGGCCATTGCGGAGGTCCCAGCCGCGCCCCTCGCGTCTACAGCAGGACGCGAATGCCTTCTGCACGCCTGCGTCGCTGCCGGCACCGCGCCCGCGCCACGCGCGGCCGCTGACCGCGCCTCGGCCAACGCCGTCCAGCCGGATACCCGCCCTCGTGCCCCGTGGAGGACGCCGTGTCGATCGCTCAGTGCTCGGAGAGCTCCCGCAGCTGCGTCAGCGTCTTCAACGAGGCGGGCCCCGCCCCGCCCCGCCCCGCCCCGCCCCGCCGGCCCCGCCCCTGACCGGCGGCGGTGCAGGACGAGGCGCACTTTGCGGAGCCGTGGATGTACGACGGGCCGCGGGAGAAGGCGTTGGCGAAGCTGCGGCGCCTCCTCGCCTCCCGCGGGGACGCCCGCTCCGTGTCCGTGGGGGGCGCGGCCGAGCGGGGGGGGGTACAGGGGTACATCCACGCGAGCGGATGCGGAGCTTCGAAGCGGCGGACTCCCCAGCGGTGGGCCTCGAGGGGCCCGCGGTGGTCCAGCAGGTCCATACCCACGCCCCCTCCCTCCCCTTCCCCCCCCCCCGTCCCCCCTCCCCCCCCTCCGCCCCCTCCTGACTTCTCAGGGCTTCCTCCGCAGGCGTTAAAGCTCCGAATTGGTTCCATCGATGCCTGTGCCGCTCGCCTGGTTCTTGCACCCCTCCGACCCCGTGATCCCATCGTTGAAGGTCCGTACGCCCCTCGCCCTCCCCTCACCTCCCTCCCCGCCCCTCAACCCGCACCCCCTCCTGACTTCTCAGGGCTTCCCCCGCAGGCGTTCAAGGATCGGTTCACCCCTCTGATCCCATGACCCCCCCTTCGATCCCACGACCCCATCGTTGAAGGCCAGCGGTGGTCCAGAGGTGATCCTGGTCCGTTATCCTTTCGCTGTGCGGGAGAGCTCGTGGCCGTACATGTCACAGTGTCCAGGTCCTTCTTCACTTGCCAAGTTAGCCTCTCTGGCGCCATGGCCCATGGCCAGGCCCCTCCCTCTAAGCGCTCCAGATTTAGCGCCCCCAGGGCCCAGCGCATAGCCTAGCCTCCCCGGCTAAGCGCTCTAAGCGAAGAGCCCCCCCCCCCCCCCCCCCCCCCCCCCCCCCCCCCCCCCCCCCGGCTAGCGCTCGGCAGTCCGAATTGTGCAATCGCAAATGCATACCATGCTATCGTAGTATCATGCGTATCATATCATGAATTCGACGAGTCTCAAAACAACGACAGGTGTGAGGCCTTCGGGCGCGGGGCGCGGGGGCCTAACTAAGTGAGCCACGCGAAGGCCGCCTCAAGCTCCGCCTCGGGGCCTCCCGAGCCGTCCCCGCCCTCCGAGCCGTCCAGGGGCAGCCGGAGCCGCGAGAGCTCGCGACCGTCGCCCGCCAAGCGGGCGCGCAGCGCCGCCTGGGCGCGGTGAGTAGCGAGGGGGTACAGGGCTCTCGGGGGTGCAGCGGCGGCGCACTGCGTCGAAGCCCTTGAAGGCAACCCCCCTCAGATCGACCGTCGAGAGTCGCGGGGCGCTGGGGCGGGGGGTACCGCGGCTCGGACGGCGTTACGGGGGGTACGGGGCGGGGCGAGAGCGCACCGGAGCAACTCCCGGAGGGCAGCCGCGAGCTCCTCGCAGCTCCGAGCGGTGTACTCCCCGAGCTGCGGGCGTGTTGACGGGGTACTCCAATCCGAGTGGAACAAAAAAGAGGGGTACCGTCACGGCTCGGAGGGAGGGGGCGCCGCCGAGGGCCGCGAGGAAGGGGCACGGGAGCGGCTCGTCTACCCCCCGGGAGCAGTACAGCGAAAGGACCCGGAGGTGGGGCAGGGAGGGGGAACCCAGGATCCCGGGGTACAGCGCCGGCCCTGCCGGGGCGTCGCCGGGGGCCGGGGTACGCGATTCAGAGAGGGGCAGGGACCTATGCACTCTGCGGAGAGGACTTGGAGGCTGGCGCGGCACTCGAAGCCGAAAAGGTCCGACGGGGATTCGAACTCGTGGGCCCAGGACCGCTGCGGCATGAGGAGGACGGAGTGGCAGAGGAGGCGTCGCCTGCCGAGGAAAAGGGCCTCCTCGGGATCCGATGGCGCGAGGTCTGCGGAGGAGGAGGGGTGAGGGGGGTACGGGAGAGCGCGGGAGCCGGGATGGGGGGGGGGGTACCGTGGACGGCGCGGAGGGCGGGGAAGCGGGCGGCGAGGAGGGAGGGGTGCCGGACGCTCTGGAGCTGGAGGTCGACCTCGCGGAGCGACGCGAGGGGCGCGAGGGCCGCCGCGACCCGCTCGAAGCCGTCCACGGGGAAGAGGCTCACGGCGGCGAGCGCCGGGCAGGCGGCGGCGACGACGGAGAGCATCGAGGCCGTGCAGCTGACGATGCGCGAGGGCCGCAGCTCGCCCCGCCGCCCGCCGCCGCCGGCTGCGCCCTCCTCGCCGCAGATGCGCAGGTGCGTCAGGAACCGCAGCGCCGAGAGGAACGAGAGCGCGGGTCCCTTGCGGTACGACCGCCACTCCCGCTCGTCGCCTGTTTCGAATCCGACGTCGGCGCGGGCGCGAGCGGGCGCGGCGAGCGCGGGCGCGCGGCGCGGCGGCGGGAAGGGTGCCCGCGCACCGTCCGCGACGAGCGTCAGCTTAGAGGTGTCCGCGAGCCACCTGCGACGGCCGCTCAGCTTGCGCACGCGCCGCCGGGCGCTCCGGATCGGCGGGCGCGCACGGCATGCGCCTGAGCGAAGCCGCGTCGTCAAGAGGCCCGACGGTGTTGCCCGCGGTCGGAGCGCCGCTCCGGCGCCCGCGCCGCGAGTCGATGAGGAGCTCCGCTTCCGTCGGCCACGCCGACGGGTGCCGCGCGACGCTCCGCCATCGCCTGCACACGGCCGCCACCGCCTTGAGGCGCTCCGCCGCGGACAGGAGGCTGAAAACGCGCGCTAGGATTGCGTCGGGCAAGCTGGAGGCGTCCACGCGCGTACGCTCGCCGTCCTCTTCCATCGCGGCGGAGGATCCGGACCGAGAAGACCCGGACCGTCGGTCGCGGGATTCGCGTCGACGCACGGCTCCGGCGCTGGCGAGCGGAGCAGAAGCGCTCCTGCGAATCCAGCAGCAGATGATGCGCGTCTTGCAGACGTGGACGTGGTGGGGCCGTCCAACTTGCGTACCCGTCTGATGTTTGCAAGCGAGCGCCCGATCCGGTCGCCATACGGCACCATCATGATCGATCCATCATGCATGGCCGTTTCAGCCTTTGAAACGCCTCGCGCTGTACGTGTCTCTTGAACTGCTCCCTTTTCATGGACAGCCAGTGTCGCAAGCCTGGCAAGCTCGAGGCGCAAGCTTTAAGAAGCTGCCGGCGGGGAGCCTGCAGCTGGCGCATGCGCAGCTGCATGGATGGCAACCTGCAGGCTGCAGCTGTAGTTGCCGAGTTGCAAGCTTCGAAAATTCAAGGCTTCAAGGCTTCAAGATTTGGAGGCCGCTGCCGGCGCGCGCGCGCGGCGCGGCGCATGGTCGATGTCGATGTGAGCGCGGGCCGGACGCCAGCATGCGCAGCGCAGCACGGTCATGATCAGATCGGCAAGGGACGACACCAGATCCTATATATAGGGAGCATCGGGGACGTACGCGTCGACGTCCGATCGCAGCTCGAGGCGTCGACGTCCAGCTGCAGACGCATTCGCCCGCGCGCTCACGCGCGCTGAAGCTGCGATTCGATCATGGAGGCGCGCGTCCATCCTCGGGCGACGAGCTCGAGCTCGCGCGACTTCGCGGTGGACGACGCCGTCGACAGCTCGACGCCTTCCGCATGCCAAGATCGCCCGTGCGACGTCGACGTCGAGGGCGGCCGCGGGGCGATGCAGTTTCCCCGCGGCCGGCCTCGGCGCGAGCGCGAGGGCGGGAATTCCAAGATCAAGCTTAAGGACCTGCAGCTGGAGGCTGAAGGGCCCTCGAATTTCTTCCGCGTCAGCCTGCGCTTCGTGGTGCTGCCGTTCGTCGTGGGCGTGCTGGTGCGCGGCGGCCCCACCGTGGCCCCGCGCGCCCCCGCACGCGCCCGCCGTCAGCGCGATGATCATTAGAGCGCCGTAGAGCGTTGACGAAGTCGGCGCAGGTCGCCGTGACGCTCGCCATCGCTCTGGTCAACTACCGCAACGCCGACGCGACGGCTGAAACCCTCAGCAGCCAGCGTGCGCCCCCGGCCCGCCCGAAGCCCGCCCTGCCGCCGGGCCGACTCTCATTCGCAACTTATGATTATATTACTTAATTAAAAAACTGGATCTAAAGCTTCACGTGCTAATTATAATGAGGCCCCGCGGCGCGCCGGCCGTATCCATCCAATATAAAATTAATTCTCATGATCATGACGCGAGGCACGGGGCCCGCAGTGCTGATGCACGTCGGGCGGCACGTGTACGAGAACGTCGTGACGGTCTTCTCGCGGGCGATGCGCGTCGCCGAAACGGTGCGGCCCCCGGGGTACCGGTTTAGGCGGGGGGAGGCCTACGCGATGTATTCCGAGGCCTACGTCATTTTTTGCGCGGGCTAGGATCTCGTTCTAGGAGGCCTTCAGGGTCTAATGAGGAAGGGGGAAAAAGAAGGGAGAGGGGGAGCGGCCGGCGGGGGGGGGGGGGGGGGGGGGGGGGGGGCGGGAGGGGGAGGGGCGGGGCGATCGAATCGATTTTAGATCTCTTGTACATGTGCCCGGACTCGGGAGAAGGGAGAGCCCGAACTTCGGAATTAAATTTAATTGATTGGCATCGGAGCGCCTGGCTGAAATTTAAATTTAGAACCCTGCAGCTGGCTGATCTCGTGGTGCGCCGGCGCCGCGGCGCGCGCGCGCGGACGCAGAGCGCGCGAGTGGCGGGGGCGCCTTTGGTGAAGCCGGTGCGGGTGACGCCGGCGGACTTCGAGCGCGTGATGGCCATCGCGCGGGGCTCCCTGCGTGCGCCCCCGCCCGGCCCCCGGCCCCCCGCCCCGCCCCCTCTACACATCTCGAGCCCACGCTTAAGCTTCTACGCCCCGCCGCCCCCCCGGCCCGCCCCCTCTCTGGCCCGCGCTTGATCATGCGCTTCTACGCCCCGCGGCCGGGCCCGGCCTCTCCCTCTAGACCTCGAAGCTCATTTTAATTATACATAAGCTTTGAAACTTGAAAGTTAATTCAAGGGCGGGCTCGGGCGGCAGATCTGAACCCTATGGTCCGCTCCGTGGCGCTCATTCTGAACGACGGGACGGGCTTCCTGTACCGCCGCGAGCAGGCCGGCTGGCAGGCGCCGGCTGCGGCGCCGCGGCCCGTCGAGCCCTTCACGTTCATCGAGACGGTGCTGACGAACGGCTCGCGCCTCGACCGCCACGGGTACTACTTTCGCGAGGACACGCTCGAGCGGCAGCTCATGTGGACCGAGCGGCCCGCCCTCCTCGACCCGCGGTACGCGTACCCCCCTCTACGCATTGCGGAAGTGGAGATGAAGCGTACGCCGTGGCTGGGCGCCCGGCACGCGCAGGCAGCGGCCTTTCTGGGAGGTGAGGATGCGTCGCGCGCGCGTCGGGATGCGCGCATGCGCGGATCGTAGCGGCGGAGATAAAGACCGACGCGCGAGCGCGCGCCGCGGCCGCAGGCGGTGGAGGCGACGCAGGCGGCGGCGTGGACGCCGCCGTACGTGCTGATGTACGGCGGCGCCAGCTCGCTCACCGTCGACGGCCTCGGCGTCTCGTACAGCCTCGTGCGCCGGTCTAGATCATGACCGCGCGCCGCGTTGCATTGAGATTTGAACGTTTAACGCCGCGCGCGCGTGCGTGCAGCCGTTCTTCTACAGCTCGGACCCGACGAACTCGAGGCGGGCGGATTCCGACTCTGAGCACGAGAAGATGCAGGGGTGAATCATGAGCCGCTGCATGCGGCCCCGCCCGTGCCGCGGCCGCGGTCGGCAGCTGATCCCGAGGCGCGCACTCGCCCTCGCCCTCCCGGCCCTCCCTCGCGTGGGCGCAGGATCGTGTCGGTGACCATGGACCTCAAGCGCCTCTCCGAGTTCCTCGCCTCCCTCCAAGTCCGCATGGATGGATCCCCGTTCTCCGCTCGCCGGCGCCCTGCGGCAGGCCTCATGCGTTGCCTTTGCCTCAGGTGGCGGAGAACGGCTTCTCGGTCGTCCTCAGCACGGACGCCGCCGGCCAGCGCCGCGTCATCGCCTACCGCGACCCCTCCGTGCTGACGGCGTCGGCGTCGGCGTCGACCGAGGCGAGCGCCGCTGGATCCGGATCCGATGCGGGCGCGGGCGGCGGCCCCGCGTTCACCCTCACCCCCGTCGAGAAGCTCTCCGTGCGCTCTGCGGGCCGGCCGTCCGCGCCCCGCTGAGCCGTGCGCGCGCTCCGCCGCAGGACCCGCTGCTGCGGGCGTTCGTGCAGTCGCTGCCGGCGGACGCGGAGGGGAGCGCGCGGCTCGACCCCGTCTCGGGCGTCGCGGTCGGAGCGAACGACTTCTCGCACGGCGGGCGCGTCTACCGGTCGCGCTTCTTCCCCGCGCGCGTCCAGACGGCTCTAGATCTCGGGGCCGATATCGATGCGCACGCCCACGGGGCCGGCGGGGCCGGCGCCGGCGCCCCCGGCGAGCTCAAGGCGCGCCCGGCCCTCCCTCCCTGCCTCCTGGGCCTGGGTCTGACTTGCGGCCGCGGGGCCCGGCGCGCACGGCCCGGCGCATGCGCAGATCCTGATCGGGGTGGTGATGCCGGACGACGACATCCGCGCCCTCGTGCACCTCAACGCCAGGGCGCGCCCCCGCGGCGCTCGCGGCGCCGGCGGAGGCGGCTGCGGCTGCGCATGCGGCTCATGCGCAGCTCAGGTCTCGTCGATCGTCGGCTCCGTCGGCGTCATAGTGCTCATTGCCATCGCCGCCGTCGTCGCAACCGAGGCGCGCGCGCCCGCGGCCCGTTGCCGGCCCTGCCCGGCCCGGGCAGGCGGCTGCGGGCAGACTGCTGAGCGTGTGGCGCAGATGACGCGGCAGCTGCGGCGCTTCTCGCGCGAGGTGGAGGCGGTGGCGGCGCTGCGGACCGGGGCCGAGGAGCCCGAGCGGCGCCCCGGCTCGTTCGTGAAGGAGCTGCACACCTTCGGCGCCGCCATCGGCAAGATGCGCTCCCTCCTCGCCATCATCAGCGGCATGATGGACGCCGTCCTCGTCGTGGACGGGGCGGGGCGCGTGGCGAAGCTCAACGCGCGGGCGCTGGCGCTCTTCGGCGTGGGGCGGGCGGAGGAGGTCCTCGGGGCCGCCTTCGCGGAGCTCTTCGTCGACGCCGCCTGCCGCGAGCGCTTCTGCGAGCTTCTCCTCCCCGCCCCGGCCCCGGCCCCGGCCCCGGCCCCGGCCGCCCGCGGCGCCAAGGCCCCCGGCCCCGCGCCCGCCTCGACGGACTCTGTCGGCGCCGGCGCCAGCGCCCGCGAGTTCGTCTGCGTGCGGCGGGGCGGCGCCGGCGGGCCGGCGCCAGCCGCGGGGGCGCGATTCCCCGCCGAGATCTCGGTGGGCCGCATGCGGGCGGGCGGCGAGGAGATGCTGGTGCTGGTGGTGCGGGACGTGAGCGAGCGGCACGCGCTGCTCGAGTCGCTGCGCGAGTCCGAGTCCAAGGCCGTCCTCCTCGCCCACGACCTGCGCTGCCTCATCCAGTACAGCAACGCCCCCATCTTCGCCGTCGACCCAGCCGGCCTCGTCGTTGAGTGGAACGCCGCTATGGCCGTGCGCCCCGCCCCGCCCCGCCCCGCGCCCCGCGCCCCGCCCCGCCCCGCCCCGCCCCGAGCCCGACGCGGGCCGAGAAGAAGGCGACTGGGTGCCGGCGGGAGGAGGCGCTGGGGCAGTCGGCGCTCTCGTTCGTGGCGGAGGAGGGCCGCGCCGCGCTGCGGGAGACGCTCGCCGGCGTGCTCGAGCGCGGGCGCGAGGTCGAGAACCACGAGGTCGAGTTCCTCGGCCGCCGCGCCCCCGCCTCCGGCGTCTCCGGTGCCTGCCCGCCGCCCCCGGCCCGGCCCCGCGCGCCCTCCGCCGTCCTGCGTGCGCCGACGCGCTTGCCGCAGTCTCTGATAGCGAACCTAAGACGCCGGTGGATCCCGAGGGGGGGGCGGTCCCCAGGCAGGAGCCAGCGGTGCTGCAGGGGCGGCGGCCGGTGCGGCTGATGGTGAACGCGGCGGGGCGGCGGGACCTCGCCGGTTCCATCGTCGGCGCCATCTGCGTGGGGCAGGACATGAGCGAGAAGGTCCGCGTGATCGAGATGAAGGGTGCGCCCTCCCGCCCGCCCCCGCGCCCCGCCCAGCCCCGCCCCGCGCCGCCCCTCACAGGCCGCCGCAGCCGCCGCGCATGCCAAGGCCCGCCTCATCGCCTACGGTGCGCCGCCGCCTCTGGCTTCCCTTCAACTTCCCCATACGTCCCGCCTCACCTCGGACTCTGACCACCGCCCGCCGCAGTGTGCGTGCGGATCCGGAGCGCTGGCGCCGACGGGCCCTGCAGCTGGTCCACGTCTCTGCTGCTCGCGCTGACGGCGCGGGGCGTGTGCAGGTGCCACGAAGTGCGGACGCCGCTGAACGGGATCACGGGGATGGTGCAGCTGCTCGCCGACACGGAGCTCACCGCCGAGCAGCACGACTACCTCCAGTCCATGAACCAGGCCCGCCTCCGTCGGCCCCCGCCGCTCAGCGGCTCAGCCTAAGCTTGCCCCGCCACGTGCGCTCTCTGAGTAGCGCGCGCAGTGCTCCGAGCAGCTCATCTCCGTCACGAACGACCTGCTCGGTCCGCACGCGCCCGCCGCCGCCTCCGCCGCCTCCGCCGCCGCCGCCACCGCGCCTCCGACCCGCCTCTCCGCGCCTCCGCCTTTCGTGATCGCGATCAGACCTCTCGAAGCTGGAGGCGGGGATGGTGTCGCTGGAGAGCGTCGCGTTCGACCTGCGCGACGTCGTCGAGTGCGTCGCCGAGCTCGTCGCCCCCGCCGGCTACACCAAGGGCATCGAGGTCCCCTGCGGCCTTCTCGCTCCTTAAGCTTGAGTATGCACGCCGCCCACGCCGCGGGGCGCCAGATCGTGTGCGCGATCAGCCCGGACATCCCGACGCGCGTCTACGGCGACCCGACGCGCCTCCGCCAGATCCTCATCAACCTCGCGGTGCCCGTGCCGGCCCCGCCGCCGCCCGGCGCGCCGGCTGAGCGGGCGGCAGCACAACGCGTGCAAGTTCACGCACGACGGCCACGTGCTCATCCGCTGCGAGAGCGCCGAGGCGGTGCAGCACGCGCGGGAGGCCGAGGCCGAGGCCTCCCCCGCTCACGATCAGGGCCAGCAGAGCCCGCGGCCGGCCCCTTTAGCTTCGTCCCGCGGCGGCGGCAGCCGGGGCCCGCATCGCCCAGTCTACACCATCTCTGTCACCGACACCGTCCGCCCGCCCCGCCCCGCCCCGCCCGCCCCGCCCGTGCACCGCGGGCCGACGCTAGCGGGGGCGCGTGCGCAGGGGATGGGGATGGACCGGGAGGGGGTGGCACGCCTCTTCCAGGACTTCGTGCAGGTCAACGAGACCATCACCCGCAAGTACGGCGGCACCGGCATGGGTCCGCCCGCCCGCCCCGCCCCGCCCCGCGCCGGTGGCCGGTCTCACGCGGCGGGCGGACGGGCGGGCGATCGCGAGGGCAGGCCTGAGCATCTCGAAGCAGCTGGCGGAGCTGATGGGCGGGCGCATCTCCGCCTCGTCGACCCTCGGCGCCGGCACCACCTTCGTCGTCGACCTGCCCTTCAGCCTCGTCGACAGCCCCGCCACCGGTACCCCCGGATCTGCCTTCCTGCCACTCTGCTCCCCCCCGGTGAGCTCCAGATATGACCCTCCCAGCCCATCCAGTCGCTCTCGGGGCCTCTGGGCCTCTGAGCTCAGATCTGATCTGAGCGAGTCGCAGGGGGGCGGCGGGCCGCGGCGCCTGGCCGAGCGGCGGGCCTCGACGACGCAGCTGCCCTCCAGCCCAGAAGACCTAAAGGCGAGCGCGCGCAGTGTGCAGCAACGCGCTTAAGCTTGCGTCGCGCGGCGCTGACCGCATCGACTCCCGTCCGGCCCGGCCCGCAGCTCGATCCGCCGGTCTCCGTCCTCGTCGCAACCAGCTGGTGCGCGTGCCTCCTAGATCTAGATCTCGAGCTAGCGTTAACTGGCCGGCGGCGTCGGCGGCAGCGCGCCGGTGCGGGAGGCGCTGGCGGCGTACCTCGCGGCGCTCGGGTGCCCGGCGGTCTTCGCGCGCTCGGCGGCGCGGGCGCGGGGCCTCCTCCGCGGCCCGCTCCGCTTCGACGCCATCTTCGTCGACGACGACCTCCCCTGTCCGCCCCTCAGGCCTGAGGCTAGGCCCCCTCTTCGCTGCTGACCGATTGCGGCTGCAGCGCACGACGGGGCCGGCGGAGAGGGCTCCAGCGGGCGCTTCGCGCTGGGTCCCAAGCCCAGCGCGCAGATGGCGTCGCCTCTGGGCCTTGCGGAGGGCCCCCTCCCGCTCCCGCTCCCGCTCCCGCTGCAGCTCACGGTCAGCCGCGCCCTCAACGCCGAGGGGGGGCCGGTGGGAGCCGAGGAGGGGCCGGCGGGGGCGGGGCCGGGCGCCGGCTCATCCTACCGGGGGAGCCCCCTGGGCGGGGCGCCCTTCGCGGCGGCCGAGCGGGGCCCCTGCGTGGCGATCACCCTCCTGCGCGCCGTCGCCGCGATGACGCGCCGCCCTTCGAACTCGGCCTGCGACAGCGTCAGCGAGGGCGAGGGCGACTGCGAGGCGTCCGGGCCGGCGCCGGCGGCTGGCGCCGGCGCTGCGCCGCGGCCGCGGCCGCGGCCGGGGCCGGCCCCCGTGCTCGTCTCCAGCATCAACCGCCGCGGGGCGGTCCTCACCGCCTCGGGGCAGCTCCGCCCCCCAGCGCCCGCATCCGGCGCCTCCTTCTCCTCGTCGCCCAACGGCAAGCGGGACGGCCCCGCGCCCGGCGCCGGCGCCGGCGCGGCCGATTGTGAGCGGTTCGCGATCCGATCGCTGCCGTGGCCGCGCCCGCCGCCGCTGAGCTAGCTCCGGATCCCCGCAGGGCGCCGATGTGGCTGGGGAAGCCGGTGCGGCTCGTCAAGCTCCGCCTCCTCCTCGCCGCGGTCTCGCGGCAGGCCCAGCAGCACGCCGCCCTCCAGATGGGCCGCGCCCTCGCCCTCGCCAGCGGCTTCCCCGCCGGCGGCGATGCGCCGCCGGCGGTAGCGGCGTCGGCGGCGGGCGGCGGCGGCGGCGGCGGCGGCCTGCTCGCCTCGTGCTCTCCGGAGGCCTCCCCCGCTTCCGAGGGGCCATGGCCACCGGCTCCCCGCCCCGCGCCGGCCGCCTCGGCGGCGCCGGGCGCACCGGTCTCGGGCGGGGGGTCGTCGGGGCGGCTTCTTCTGACGGCCGGGGCCGGGGGCCCGCCGCGGGTGCTGCTGGTGGAGGACCAGGCGCTGAACCAGAAGATTGTGGAGCAGATGCTGCGCCGCGTCGGCATCGAGATCGAGGTCGCGTGGGACGGCCAGCAGGCCGTCGACCGCTTCGCCGCCGGCCCCGCCCCCGGTCCCCCCCGCCCCGCCCCGCCCCGCCTCTCCTTCCGCTCAGCTGACGCCCCGTTCCGCCTCGGCAGACTTCATCCTCATGGGTGCGGCCGCCGGGCCGCTCTCCTCTCCCCTCCCTCCGCGCCCCCGGTCGAGGCTGATCATGACTGACGCCGGGGCAGACATGCAGATGCCGCGGTTGGACGGCTGCGAGGCCTCCCTCGAGATCCGCCGCCTTGAGCGCGAGCGCGAGGCCGGCGCCGGCGGCGGCGGGGCTGTCGGGCGCGGCTCCGGGTCGCCGCGCCCCCGCGTCCCCATCGTCGCCCTCACGTGCGCCCGCCCCCGCGCGCGGTCGAAGTCTTAGAGCATTTTAGATTTAAACTTGAGCTTCAGATCAAGATCTAGATCCAGCTCGATATCTTAGGCCACGCGGGGCGCCCGCTTCCTTTGCGCCTCACGGCCGGGCAGGGCGAACGCGATGAGCGCGGACGAGCGGCGGTGCTACAGCAGCGGGATGGACGCCGTGCTGCGCAAGCCCGTCAAGCGCGACGAGCTCCTCGCCGCCCTCGAGAAGTTCACCGGCTGGCGGCCCCCGCGCCCGCCCAACGCCAACGCAGGCGGGGGCTCCGGATCCGGATCCGGCCCCTTGTCTGCGTCGACCTCCACCGCGTCGACGTCTGGCCACGGCTCCGGATCCGGATCCGGATCCGGATCGGCGTACACGAACTCAGGCGGCTCTCGCCCGGGCCCGGGCCCCCTGGCCCCGCAGCCCCCTCGCCCCTCCGGATCCGCTGCCCTCACGCAGTGACTTGTATTTGTAAATTAGCGACCAGGATCCACCGATATCGATATCGGCAACCTCTTTTTAAACTCCTTTGCGGCTCATGTAGCTCGATTTCGGCCCGGGGGGGGGGGGGGGGGCCGTTCAACGGCTCCTTCAATTTCAGCTGCAGCTTTAATTCGAATCATTTCGCCTTTTGATCTGCGAGTTTCTCCGATCGCGAGCTTTGATCAGTCATTCTTGATTTGTTTCTTAGAGTCTCACGTTGGGGGTTCCGTGCGTTCCAGATCTGCCAGTCTGAGCACCTAGGCCTGCCCTCATCCTGCCTATATAGCTAGTACATTTTCTGCATCGATCACGTGTCATGTGTCGTGTTAACGTTAGAATTGCGTGCGCACGCGTACTTCGATCGGATCTTCGAGCAGTGTGCTTTTGCAGTTGTGTAAATTTCTAAAATGTAAAGATTCAGTGTGCGTGCAGCTCCAGATCTAGATATATTTTGATTTGTACAGTCTTCTTGTCTCAGAGTCTATATCTAAATTGTCTAGTCTGTGTACAGTCTTCTTGTCTTGTACAGATGTGTGCATGCGCAGACTTCTTGTCTAGATCTAGACGGACATGTGAAGCTTGGATCGCTGCTTAATTCGAGCGCTTTCACGTGTGCATGTATACGTAGCGTCTTTGGAAGTGTGCGTAGCCTTCCGGATCCGGGATCCTTTCCCAGGCTAGCTAGACGTACGCGTCGACCTAGTTCTTCAAAGGCAAAATTATTGCAATTTCATGAGATTGAAGCTTTCGGGCTCTCATTCAATTGATTTGATGACATGTACATACTATGATACGAATCATACGATGATGTCCATAAATTGGAACTCGCGCGCCCGTCCGCCGGAGTCTAGGAATCGAAGGCGAGCAGCACTACGGGGCTAATTCTGATCTTCTCGCTCTGGGTCTAGCTAGATCCGGGGGAAGGGCGCCGGCGCGCGGGCCGGGGCGCTATAGCTACGGAGGCTCGCTGACGACGATGGCGGCCGCCTCGGAGGGCAGGACGGCGTACGAGGGGCGGCGCGAGCCGGCGGCGTTCTGCGCCGCCTGCGCCCCGAGCAGCTCGCCCAGCATCTGGACGCTCTTCTTGCGCTGGCGCGACGCCGGCGCGCCCCGCGGCAGCGCCAGCGCGAGGAGGCCCGAGGACGAGGGCCGCGAGTCCGTCGACCCCCGCGAGCCCGGCCGCCCGCCCTCCCCGCGCTCCCGCGAGCCCGGCCGCCCGTCGCCCGTGCCGCGGGAGCCGGGGCGGGCGCCGTCGGCGGTGCCGGGGCGCCGTCGCTGCCCTCGGAGGCGTTGAGGGCCGAGCCGCGGGAGAGGCGGCGCTCGGCGGGGTAGGCCCCGGGGGCGCCAGGCCGAGGCCGCCGCGGGCGCCCCCGAGGCTCGCGAGCCCCGACTCGCCCTCCGAGGTCCGCCGCGCCGAGCGCGCCGAGCGGGCCGAGCGCGCGCTCAGCGGCGCCGCCCCGTCCTCCTCCAAGTGGCTGCGGGGGCGCCGTCAAACGCGGGCGGGGCGGCCGGCCGGCTTCTAGCGAGGAAGGGCCCCCGCTTCGGCCCGGCCCCTGGGACCCATCCATCGATCTCGCGCTAGCTGGGGACCTAGTTCCCCCGCCTCCGTCCTGCGGAGGGGAGCGGCGGGGCGCACTCGACGGGACCGTAGAGCGCTTCGTGCCGCAGGATCGTCACCGCCTCTGACCCCACGCCGCGTCGGAGAGGGCCGGGGCCGGGGGCGGGGGCGGGGCGGGGCCGGGGCGGGGCGCACGCTCGATGAGGGCCGCGATCTCTTCGTCCATCAGCACGCACCGCACCCGCGGCGCCCCCTGCGGATCACGCCGCCGCTCGCTCAGCCCGCTCGGACCGCTCAGAGGGGGCGGGCGGGCGGGCGGGCGCGCCTTCCACTCCTTGGCGAGGCGGCGGCGGATCTTGGCCGAGTGCTCCGCCCCCGACAGCGACGAGGCCTTGCGCCGCGCCGTCGCCAGGCCCATCGCCCGCCCCGGGCTCGAGTCCCCCCCGGGCCGCGCCTCCTGCGCGCGCGCGCCCCCGGGCCCGTCAGCCTTGCGGGGCGGGGCGGGGCGGGGCGGGCGGGCGGGCCTGGATGGAGATCTTGACCTTGGCGCCGGGCTTCTTTTTCTTCCCCCCTTCTTCTCCTCCCGCCCTCGTCCTCCGACTTCTCCTTCTTCTTCGGCGACGCCTCCCCTCCTGCCCCGCCCCCGCCCGCCCCGTCGGCCGGGGCCGGGGCCGGCCGCGCCGCGAGCGCCCGCGACCCCGGCTCTGGTCCTAGGCCCTGCGCCGCGCCGCGCCGCGCCGCGCCGTCCCGCGCCGGCGCACCTTCTCTTTCTTCTTCTTCTTCTTGTCGGCCTTGTCGGACGACTCCGCCGCTGCTGCCGCCGCCGCCGCATCGACCGACGCCCGCCGCGACGCCTCGCCCTTCTTCTCCTTCTCCTTCTCCTTGGCGCCCTGCGGCCCGGCCGATGAGACACGATGCGACAAGTTCAGGTGAGAAGGAAGGGCGCACGTCCTTGGCCGCCCTGCCCCTCCCCTTCTTGGCCGGCGCCGTCGCCGCCGCCAGCTCCGCCCTCTGAGTGGGGGGACGAGTCAGGGGGGGGGAGCAGCAGCCGGCGGGCTACAGGGGCGGGGGCGGGGGCGGCGGCGCACAGCCTCCTCTGCGGCGAGGGCGGCCGCCCGCCTCTCCTCCTCCACCCTGCGGGGCCGGGTTCAGGCCGGGCGGGGCCGGGCCGGGCCAGGGCGGCACATAGGGATGGATAGGGAGGTTGCAAGCCCCCCGCCCTCGCGTAGGGCGGGGCGGGGCGCGGGGCGGGGGCAGCGGGGGCGCGCGGGGTGCGGACCCGCGGAAGAACTCCTCCTCGGCCTCGCGCTGGTCGCGGAGCCGCTGCTCCTCGGCCTCCGCCATCTTCCGCTTTACCGTCCGCGGCGACTCGACCTCCAGCGACGGCAGCGGCAGCCCGTGCGCCTGCGCGCGCCCTCGCCTCAGCCCGTGTCGAAGCGAGGCCCGCTAGGCCCGCGGACCTCGAGCCAGGCGAGCTTGGCGTACCAGTAGTCCAGCCGCGTCTGCACGGGCCGGGCGCGCGCGTCAGCTTCGCGGAGAAGGCGGGCGGGGCGGGGCGGGGCGCCTTGCGGAGGTAGGCCCTGAGGACGTCCCACTTGATGCCCTCCGGGATCGGCGGCCGCTCCCCCGGCTCCATCGCCTGCGCCGAAAGCACGCGGGGCTCGGTCGTTCGGGGGCGCGAGGGAGGGAGGGGGAAGCGTAACGAGGCCTAGCTAGGCGGAGGCGGGCGGGCGGGGGCGGGGCTCGGTCGGGCGGGGCGGGGCGGGGCGGGGCGGGCGGACGCGGAGGGCGTTATCCCACTGGATGCCGAGGAGGCGCAGGCGGGCGAACGTGGCCCGCGACCACGTCCCTATGAACCGCTGCGCCTTGATCGCTGCGGGCGGGAGGACTCTCAGACGGGAGCCGGGAGGCGGCGGAGCCTGCTGGGCGGACCGCGGGTGCGGAAGGAGCGGAAGGCCTCGAGGTAGCGCCGCACGCCCGAGTAGTAGCCCACGAACTGGCGGATCGCCTTGGCCCCCGCCCGCTTCCGCTCGATGCCCCGCCGCAGCACCATGAAGAACGCGTACCTGCCAGCCGGTCCCAAAGCGTGAGAGGGCAGGCCACATCCGGCAGAGAGGGCGGGGGCGGGGGCGAGGGCGGGGGCGGGGGCGCGCTTGCGCATGGTCTTGATGGCCCCGAGGCGCTCCTTGAATCGGACGCGGAGGAAGTGGGCGCGCCAGGAGCGCTGGATCACGCGCGCCGAGGCCTCCATCAGCCGCAGCCGCCCCTGCCACCACTTGTGGTGCTCCAGCTGCGGCGGGCGAGGTCAGATCCGATCCGATCCGATCTGATCTGATCTGAGCGGACCTGGCGGACGAAGAAGCGGGCGCGGACGGCGAAGGCGACGACGCCGAGCCAGAGCTTCTGCCGCTGCAGCAGCCGCCCGTGCTCCGCGATCACCTGAGCCGGAGTGAGGGGGGGGGGGAAAGGGGGGGGGAGGGGGCGCGCCGCCTTGCGGCGGAGGTCCTCGGTGATGGCCTCGGCCCGCTCGGCCATCAGCCGCCCCTTCTCCTCGCGCGCCCGCTCGCCCCGGGCCGCCCGCAGCGCGCCCAGCGTCTCGATGCGGGCCAGGCGCCCCTCGGGCGAGAGGATGAGGGCGCCCGGCTCGAGGGGCCGGCCCCCCGTCGCCCGCGACTCCGCCAGCTGCCTTATCTCCGCGTCCATCTTCGCCATCCACGCGTCCGCGCTCTCCGGCTCCGCCTGCGCCCGGCGTTCAGGAGGGGGGTACGAGACGGAAGGTGCTGGAGGGGGGTACGCGCGCGCCTGGATCTGGGCGATCTGCTGCATGAGCTCAGCCTCCAGAGCGCTCCGCCGGCCCCCGACCTTCGCCGAGGGGTACACCGACACCGTCGGGTAGATCTGCACCGCGTGCGCTGCGAGAGGGGTGCCGGAGCGTGGGCGGGAGGGGAGGAGGGGGGGGGGAGAAAGGGAGGGGGGTACTGGAGAGGATGGAGAGCATCACGTGGAACTCGGCGCGCTCCGCCCTGCCCCCGCCCGCGGTGAGATGGGGGTACGGGAATGGAGGGGGTACGCGGGGATCGGGCACCCGAAGATGGCGAGGGAGTAGGTACCCATCCCGAAGTCGGGGTCCGAGGGGCCCACCTGCGCGGCGAGGAGGGGCTCGGGAGTGAGGGGTACATGAAAGAATGGAGGGTGAGGGGGGTAGAGGCGCACGACGATGGTGCCGAAGCCGCGGGTCGCGATGCCTTTCATCGCCCACGTGCACCGCGCCTGCGCCCGCGCGCCCGCGCGGCGAAGTCAGCGAGCCCGAACGAAGCGGCTCCCTCCTGTACCCCCCCCCCCGCCGCCTTGCCTTGGAGGGGAACTCGTCTCGGAGGGAGAGGTACGCCTCGGGGGATCCCAGCTGCGAGCGCAGCTCCACCTGGAGCCGCGGCGCCGCGTCAAGGCGCCGAAGGCAGCCGAGGGCGGGGCGGGGCGGGGCGGGGCGCGGGCCGACCTTGAAGCCGCAGACGACGGGTACCCGGAACGAGTAGTACTGCGGGGGCGGAGGGCCGGCGGCTTCAGGGGCCGAGGAGAAGGACAAGGGTCGCGGGGGCGGGCGGGCGTGAGGGCGCCCGCTCTTCGGCCCTCCGGCGGGCTCGCCTTGTAGGTGTCCGGGGCGACGTGGCCGTCGACAACGATGCCGGGCTGCAGCTCCGTGATCGCCGCCGTCGTGATCGAGAACGACGCCGCCTGCGAACGAAGCTCAGATAAGCTCAGATCAGCTGAGCCGAGGGGGCGGGGTACGCGGGGACCTCGGTCTCGCCGAGGACGCCGATGGAGTAGGGCCCCTTGGCGTGGCTCGGGTCCTTGGGCGCAACGACGATGCGGCCCCGCGCGCCTTCCACCTTCCACACGCACTCCTCCCACGACGCCATCTATCGCATCACGTCGCGTCACGCGCGATCGATCACGCGTGATCGATCGATGACGGCAGTCACGGCACCTTGCCGTGCTCGTTGGTGACGAAGAGGCGCGCCGCCCCGTCCGTCGTCTGCGCGCGCGCGCTCGCTCGAGGAGGGGAGGGGAAGGGGGAGGGGAGGGGGAGAAGAAGGGGGGTACCTGGAAGTCGATGACGAGGGAGGAGTGGGCGTCGGGCACCGCCGTCTTGAACCACTTGTAGGAGCCCCGGCTCACCTGAGCGAGCGAGGCGCCCGGGGTCAGACAGGGGGGGCAGGGCCGCGGGTCGGGCGGGTCAGGGCGGGCCTGGGCGGCGCGGGGGATGCCATCGCGCAGGACGGAGACGGCGGAGACGGTGATGTCGAAGTCGCAGTGCCCGAACGGCGACGCCACCTGCGCCCCGCCTCAGCACGCCCCCGCCCTCGCCCTCGCCCTCGCCCCCTACGCCTGGGACGCACGCCGATGTAGTAGGGCCCCGTTGCGCGGAAGGCGGGGTGCTCCGGCAGGATCTGGATCACCTGAGCGCGGGGCGGCGGGGAGGCGAGGCGGCCCGGCAGAGGTGAGCGCCGCAGGGCGAGAAGGCGCGGATGGGGTGGGGGGTACCTCGTTGGGGATCTTGGTCTGCCAGGTGGCGGCGCCCTTGGAGGGGTACGGCACGTTCGTCGCCGCGTTGGAGACGTACACGAGCGGCTTGCCCCCGTTCGGCGACGTGCACGCGATCCGCACCGCCGAGCACGCCTGCGCGGGGCGGAGATGAGGGTTTTGGCTCCGGAGGGCGCCGCCCGGCCCCCCGCCCCGCCTCTAGCCTCCCGCCTCCCGCCTCTAGCCTCTAGCCCCGCTCGCCCCGCCCCGCCCCTCGCCGCTGACCTCGTGGACGAGCATGCGGTAGAAGCGGCCCTGCTCGGGGGCCGCGAAGCCGCGCTTCGAGACCGAGTCCACCAGGTCTGAAGCCCGGGGGCGTGAGGGGCGCCGAGACCGAGAGGCGGGGGCGGGGGGGTACGGCACCGAGGCCGCGGTAGCCGGAGACGTCGGAGCCGGAGCCGATCATCGTGCGGATGTCGTCGAGCGTCTGCTGCAGCGCCGACCGCCCCATCGCGATCTCCCGGTCCACCTCCTGCCCGGGGGAGGGAGGGAGGGGCGAGGCGGCGTCAGGCGCCGTCGTGGGGGCGGGGAGAGCGTGCGTGCGGGGCCGCCCGGAGCTCGAGCTCGAGCTCGAGCCGGATGCTGGCGACCCAGCTTCTAGGAGGGGCGCGGGCAGCCTAGCTCAGCCTAGCTCAGCCTAGCTCAGCCCAGCTCCGCCCCGCTCCGCCCCGCCCCGGCCCGGCCCATCGCGGACCTGGAGCTTCCTGAGCTGGGCCATGACGCTCTTGCCCTCGACCTCGCTCGACGCCGAGAGGTCGGCGAGCGCTCGCCCCGCGATCTCGTTCATCTCCTTCGTGAAGGCGCTCATCACCGGCCGCCGCAGCTTCGCCGAGCGCTGAGCGGAGGGTCAGAATAACCATAAAGTTTATCGTTTATAAATACTGGTAAGCTGTTCTTTACTTCAAAATTTTTAAAGAATCTAGAACTTTGAAGTTTTGCTAAGATTTTATCATTACTTACAGGAGCGCTGAGAAGGAGGTTGGCAGGCGGCGGGGCAGAAGTAGGGCGGGCGGGGGGTTACGTGCCTGGGAGGAGCCCTCGCCCCAGGCGGCGGCGGCGGCCGGCGGGGGCGACGACGGCTGCTCCTCGTCCGACCCGCTCGCGGCGCCCTTCGCCGCCGCCTCGGGCGCAGTCTTCGGCCGCAGCAGCCTGGGCTCCGTCGCGCTGTGCTGCAGCGTGTTGTTCCCCTTCGCCTGCGCCCCGCCGCCCCGCGCGCTCGCTCGCTCCCGGCGCGCGGGGCGCAGGGCAGCGCGCGGGACGAGGAGCGGGCGCACCAGGTTGAGGCGGTAGAGGGGGACGCCGCCCAAGTCCGCCGCGCTCTTCGTGCCGTCCAGCGTGTGCGAGGCGTCCATCGCGCCGGCCAGCTTCGCCCGCATCCGCGACATGGGCGTGCCCGACTTCGTGCCCGGCTGCGGCGTGCTCGTCCGCAGCACGCCGTGGGAGCTCGAGCGCGAAGCCAGCGCCCGGATCGGCGGCGGTGACACGGAGCGCGGCGGCGGGGCCGCGGCCAGCGGCGGCAGCGCCTCCGGCGCCGTGAACGGTCTCGGGCCTCCATCCTTGCCCTCGCGGCGCGCGAGCCGCTGAAGCATGGCGCCGCTATAGCTAGCTACCTAGCCCGCCTCCAGCGCGGCTCGCGGGCCTTGTGCGCAGCGACCTCCAAGCCAATCCTAGCTAAGTGCCCCGACCTTGCCAACGCCTCTGTCCCGTCCGTCACACTCCTAGAAGTGCTCCTGAGGCCGAATTGCCGCTGAAGGAGGCCACTTAAGCTTGAGCGTGACGCTGGGAAACTACGGGACACTCCTGCCCGCGCGCTGGCCGACTGATACAAACTAGCGGCGCTCCTGATGCGTGTCTGAGATGCCGCAGAGGTGCGCTCCGAGGGCGCTTGCTCTGTTTGTGGGCGATGTGGGGGTACAAGTGAGAACGACGATAGCGGATGCCCGTGACCTTCTTGGTGACAGCAGCGGTACCGGCGACGAGCCAGCGGGAGCCGGCAGAGCGGCGGCAGTTCCTCGGGCGAGCCCTGCCCATCCGGAGCACGAGAGCTAGACGCGCGAATCCGACCTTCGAGGTCCTAGCGATCCGGCGCTCGAGGTACCGTAGAATGATGGAAGGAGAGGACGTGGGCACCGACAGCAAGTTCACGTGGTGCGGGCGCGCGCCGCGCGCCGCATATCTAAGCATCGTATGACGCGCGCGCGCCGCGGCCGAGCGCAGGCCGGAGGAGATCAAGAAGTTCGATTACTTCCACTCGAACGGTGGGCCGCGCGCCGCCGCGCCCGGCGCTGGCGATCGCTGACGCGTGCGCTCCGCGGCGCGGCAGGCATGCGCTACGTCGCGCCTTACCCGTTCAACTTCATGGTCTCTACAAAGGTGCGCCGGGGCGGGGCGGGGCGGGGCGGTGCAGGCGGGCCGGCCGGCGGCGGCAGCGGGTCCTGACGCGGCTGCGGGCGGGCGGCGCGGGCGGCCGGGCAGCGGCGGTGGATCGGCCGCAAGCTGGTCGAGGTCTTCACGACCGAGTTCCCCTACTACAGCCGCGGTCCGCCCCGCCCGCGTGCCTTCGGCGCCGGCCAGAGCTGACCGGGCCGCCGCCCCCGCCCCCACCGCAGAGTACTACGTGCGTTCCGCCCCCGCGCCCGCCCCGCAGCCGCCCGCCCGCGCGCACGCCACGCCGCCGGCGCCGCCGATCGCGATCGCCGATCGCGCGCGACGTCGCATGGCATGCAGGAGGGGGCGATACGGAACGGGCGGGTGACGGTGAACGGGAAGAAGACGCACATCGAGTACACGCTGAAGGACAGCGACCTGCTCGGGCACATGGTCCACCGGCACGAGCCGCCCGTCTCCGGCGAGGCAT